>CM021101.1:215333971-215718971 GCA_007115665.2 Sequoiadendron giganteum
TAAATCTATAAATAGAGGTCCTCTCCTATTGAATTAATCATCCACAATCCATGCAAGCTTAGTATACTCAATTTCATCCACAACTTCATCTATTTTCATCTAAGTTTCATATTTTTTATCAATCTTATCAAAGTTATTGGCAAATTGCATCAAGGAATCAAGAATCATCATCAAAGGTCATCAAATTACATCAAGGAGCTGGGAAAGGGCCATTTTCCACATCAAAATGACACCAATTCCCCCATGGGATTGAAATTTTTCTCATTACATAGGATTTAATTAGCTTTTATTGTGTTGTTCTTCATTTTATTTCCTATTTTCATGTCTCAATCTAATTTCATGGGGAATGTTGATTCTAGCTTGCACTTTGATTTAATTTTATGAATGTTCTTTGTGTTTGTGTAGGTATAGAAACTCCATTCACATTTTGGCGCTAGAAGGAGGGAGAATCTAGAGAAATTCATCATGTTTTTCAAAAAATTGTGGTTTTCTGACATTTTTTGGTGCCTACAGGAAACTCCACTGCTATCAATCTAGCGGCACTATATTGCGCCACTCCAAACTCCAAATAGTGTCGCTTGCCAAATAGCGCCACAATCACAGTCATTGTCTTCATGCAGAGCGCCGCTCTCAATCATCAGTGGTGCTATATGGCGTCGCTGACCTTCCCAAACTGTGCCACACCCATGGATTGTGCTGCTACAGTTGGGTAAAAGAGAGATTTCTGGTTATTTTTCACATGTACTCTTTTTCATTTTGGTTATTTTGACTTCTAACTAGTTTTTAGTCTCTGTTTGTGTAGTATTAACCAGTTTTTATAGGTTGGATTGATCAAGGTGAAGGAAGGAAATGAAGACCAAGTGTTCTTTATGACTTCATCATCTCATTATATCATGTCTTTTTAAACACTCTGGGGAGAAATTATAATCCATCTTCTAAGGATTTACTATATTCTTGCTCGTAGGATTTACTAAATTTCGTTTGGGCTTAAAAAGAACAAAACAAAGGGATCTAAAAAGAATCATAGGAAAACTCACTAGATTTTGTTTTGGGCTTAATAAATGAACAAACAAATCTCACACTTTAAAATTGGTGCTTAAAAATAATTCATATCATTTCTTTGCAGTTAAAATGAACATGTTTATTCTTTGTTTTGTAATCCCTTATCCAAGTTAATATCATCTAAAAATACGTATGCACTTCTCTTGCACTTCATTGCGATCTTGAGAACCAAAAGTCTTTTTGTGATATTAGGTTGTATAAGTGATTACCTTCACATTTCAATTTGGGTTCTTAAAATTGAACAAACTTTGTGAGTGTGAAGAAAAGGTATTGTGTATGCTCCCACCTAAGTGCTTTAGGTGGTCAAATTAAAAATACACCCCTTCACTATTGTTCACCCTTAGAGACCCTGCCTTTGTGGGAAAAAGTACTCACCCCAAGATAATGACTCAAACTAGTAATGAGCTAAATGCCAAGCTTCTCCCAACCACTATACAAATTTGAATGTTGAGGAAATATGATCATTATAGGAACTCCTATGGACAAGCAGGTGATACTCTTTGTATGAGTTGATCTTGCCTCTCATGTGGATTTTTGAACCGGTGCCTTGATTAACAGCCAAAATTGTGTAAAAGCCCAAATCCCTATCTATTTGTTGATACAAGAACATTCGTTATAAAGACATCCCACATTTTTATGGCTCTTTGTAGATATGAGAAGTATTCCATGGGATTTTCATGGGTACTAATGCTTGGCTCACCTGAGAAGCGAGAGCACTATAAGGGGGAGCCTGTGTGGTCAAGAATTTAATCATCCACTAAGAGTAAGCATATCTGGATTCTTCCAAGTGGGAACTCAACAAATAGTGCCTTTTTTATCCTAGTATTTTATATCATTTGAAATCAAAAACACTTTTCTTAGATCCTAAACATTGGAAAAACAAACATTCATCATTTTCTCAAAATTTCAAACCCTTTGGATAATCAAATACCTTTGACGAATCCAAGTGCTCTTGCTTTCCCTAGGGATTTCATCCTTAGAGGCATCTAAGTATTTGGGTTTAATCATATTTTTTTCTCACTAAATTCAACATTAGGTAACTTTTTCCTTAATTTTCTCGATTCTCTACATAATGGACTTTGTGAGATGAGAAGAAGTTAGGACATTAGACATCAAGTTTGAAAACCTAATCAAGAATTGTTTGTGGTAAAAATAAGTCATTAAGGAAAGATAAAAAAACAATTTATCCCCACACATGTGCTCCTTCAAATGATTTTCCAAAAGATCAAAATCCGAAAACCAAAGTTCAAAAGTCTTAGTCCAAAAGATCATGAAGAACGTCTTTCAATACTTCACAAAGTTAGACAAGTTTTGGTTTACAAATTTTTACAAGAAATCTTAAAGGAAAAATCCTTACTTGTATGAATTTTATTACCAACAAAATCAAAGTATTTTTCAAATCTTTTCATTTCTTACATAGGAGGTACCAAGCCTATTCTTCAACATCGAGGTCTTGTAGAAAGGAGTTCTATCTAGGTCTAATCTAGGATCAAAGTCATCATTCTCATCCATCTGTCAACATCAAAATCAAAAATCACCTCACCAACGACTCTTGGAAATATTGAAAACATCATTCATGCTAGGATTTTGGCGAATCCAAAATCATCTTGTTTGGTTAGATATATGTAGATGAATCCTTCTCCACATATTTGATCAAATTATCAATCCTTGTGAAAAAATATACCTCTTGATAACATCCAACATCTTGAGGTTTATAAAGTTCATTATCCAAAAGAAAAATCAAATCAAAATCATCTTTTTTGACTAGGGGTGTCTTGATGAATCCTTCTTTACACACTTAGTCAAATTATCATCTTGTGTATAAGTCTACTCCAGGACAACATCCAACCTCTTAAATTTTATGAGTTCACTATCCAAATCAAAATCCGATCAAGCCAAGGTTGAAATCAAATCAAATCAAGTCCTAAAGTCTAGTATCTCCTTTAGCATTTCTTAAAGAGTTCAACCATCCACATCACCCATCTTCCGTTTGTCTCATCATCACACTTTGATCCTTTAGTCATCCTAGTTCTTCTCCTTTTGTACCTAAAGTTAGATCATCTAAAGAATTATAGGTTCATCTCACATATTCTTGAAAATTGATCCCTATTTTATGGTGCAAACTAGATCACAACACAAGAAGAACATGGAAATCAACAAAGAAACATCAACTTCGAGTGACCTAAGACAAACCTCTCATGAAATAAATCATGTTGGATCAAGAAATCCCCTAACCAATCTTCCCCCACCATCACAAAATCCTCAAGAGGAGGGAAAAGTGGAGGACATCACCACCAATGTCTCAGGGATGACACAATATTAAATCATTGAAATGGTTCAAAATCTTGAGACTCATAGAATTGGCAATGCCATGTTGAGGCTCAATCCCTCCCTATACATGCTTGAGTTGGAAAAATAAGAGGCCAAGCTCCCTTCTGATTATGACATAAGCACTATTGTGGAAAGAACTCTTGGGATCATGCCTCCAATCCCACCCATACCCCCATTTCAAATAATCACCCAAAGTATCCCACAAATTACATCATCCATTTCTCTGACTCCACCAATTTTTAACAAGGGAAGCTCATTGCTTCATGCACTTCAAACACATCCCCTTGTGAGCAACCGAGGTTTGGATGCAAACACCATACCAGATCAAGCCATCCTAGTGAATCATTTACACCCATATTTTTCGCTCGCATTTCATGATCCCACCAATCCAACCTCTTTTCATGCAACACTGGTGTATCCCCTCAAAACGCAAATCTCTCTCCCCATGATCTCACAAGGAGAGGGTAAATTATTCACAACAAGGGGAATCTTTGATCCCTCCTCATCATCAATTTTCCAAGGGAATACACCATTGCTTCCACCATTGCAATTAATATCCACACCACTCCTTGGGTTGGGACTTCCACCTTTACCGACTAGCAATCAACACAATCTAAGCAACCCTCTAACCATAAATCAAAATATCATACTGAATCCTCCATTCTTTCCATTGATATCGCAACTATAGGTGGAAACCATTCAATCAACCCCAACAATCAACACATCATCTACCATCACCCAAATATCTCAAAATACGATCTCCTAAGGACCAAGCATATCAATCACACCATCCACCACACAAACCCCAATCATCAATACAATGGTTCCTCTCATCAAAATAGTCAATACTATTCCTAATCCGCCACAACCACCACCAAAACCCAACATGACAAACTCATTTAGCACCATGTTTCAAGCAGATCAACAAGTCGCCTATCGAAGGGAACTTCAGCAAATTCAAAAGCAACAAGCTACACAACTAGCTGCCTAGTAGGTGCAGGCACAATTAGTAGCACAATAGGTTGCCCAAGCCCAAGATTTACTACAACAATAGCAAGCTGCCCAAGCTATGCAAGCAGCTCAAGCCACGTAGGCTACCCAGGCTGCACAAGAAGCCCAACAAGAACAAGCTCAAGCTCAAGCACAATATCATGCTTAGCAAGTGCAAGTACAAGGACAATACCAAGCACAATTGCAAGAAACCCTACAATAGTATCAATTGCAATAGCAAGTGGCTCAACAACAAGCCCAACAACAAGATTTATTGGCACAACAATCGAAAGACCAACAACAACCTTTGTTGGCACAACAATAACAAGACCAACAACAAGCGTTGTTGGCACAACAAAAAATGTAGGCATATCAACAAGCCTTAATTGTGTAGCAGAGCTTGCAACAAACTCCCACCAACATACCTAATGCTTCACCCATCAATCAAACACCTCAACCACCTCAAAATATGTTCACTCCACCTCCTGATCCATCAGATGATGTGACAACACAAATCAAATTTCTCTCACAACGAGTGTTCGATCTCCAATCAGGAAAAATGACAAGGACACCCAAAAATTTGTGTCCTTATCCTTTCAATAGGAGCCTTCCAATGATACCATTCCCAAAGGCATTCAATATCCCTAAGTTTGAAAAATACCAGGGGCTGGGAAATCCTGAAGATCACATTAGGGAATTCCAAGTACATTGCATGGAGATCGCATATAATGATACATATTTGATGTGACTGTTTCCTTGAAGCTTGGATGGTGCTACCATGGAGTGGTTCTCTTGCTTGCCTACTTACATCAAAATGTTCCAAGAAATCGTTGATGCATTCATCAAAAATTATGCATTCAACATTGGCATGCATGTTAGTCTAGAGGAACTATCTATGCTCAAACAAGGAAAGGGGGAATCATTCACTTCCTTCCTACAATGATGGCAATCCAAGGCCAATCAAAGCAAGTGGGCCATGCTAGAGGACCAAAAACTTTGCACCATCATTTCCAATCTTGAGAAAACCTTGGAATTCCATCTAAAAATGTACTGCATCACCAGTTACGACCAATTGATCCCCATGGCACTCAACATCAAATGAGCCCTCATCACATAAGGAGGGATACCTGCATATCTAGAACATCAGGACAACTGTCCTTCTACCAGGTATAATGAAAAACCTCGCACGTGGGCAAAAAATAGAAATGTCACCAATGATGGTGTGGTCGATGCCAAGGTTGTAATCAATGCTCCAAAATAGAATGCCTAAACATATCAGCAACCGCAAATCAACAATCATAAGAACACACAAACAAATGTGGTATCACAACCACCACCCAATAATCAAATCAACAATCTAAATAATCAAGGGGGACCACCTCCATGAAACAAATATACCCCCAAGAGAAATTTTACCGCTCTTGGGGAATCAATAGAATCCATCATGAAGAAATTGGTAGATGAGAATCTCATTAAAATCCCCACTTTTGAGAATTATCAAGAGCCCATGGTGAAACCACCTTGGTACAATAAAAATTACCTTTATGATTATCATAAAATCAAGGGGCACACAATAGCAAATTGCATGAAGCTGAAAAATATAATCCAAGACCTCATCGACAATAAGATCATAAACATGGAACAACCAGCTAGAAATCAAGATCTAAAAATCTACACGAATCCAATGCCTGACCATAAACAAGGAAATAACAAAGGGAAGGAAAATTATGGAATGTGAACCATGTGTACGAAGGAGTTGTTGCATCCCTAGATGAATTGGTCACTATTTTTAGCATCAAGGGAGCCAAAGTTGATTGTAGAGTTACCACACATGGCCACAAAGTCACCATTGTTGGGTCATCACAGCCACCTAGGGCATCTATCTCAAATCCAAAATCCACTCCTAATGGATACAATGTCTTGGACCAGTTGAAAAGAACCCCTGCTCAGATCTCCATCATGTAGTTGTTGAAGATCTCATCCACCCATAGAGAAATCCTTGAGGAAGCATTGGATTCATCCACAGTCTCCGCCAATCTTGATACGTAAAAATTCCAAGCTATGGTTGGAAACATTACCACCCCAAATCTCCTTACATTTTCTAATCAGGATTTCTCTGCTCAACCATCTCACAACCGTGTACTTCACTTTGAAGTCCTAGTTCTTAAAAAAAAAGTTAAGAGAGTCTTGGTGGATGGGGGTGTAGGTTTAAACATCTGTTCTCTCAAGCTCATAAATAATCTAGGATTCTCTGAGGATTCCATTGAAAAAGGAAAGGGCATCACAATCAGAGCTTATGATGACCAAGAAAGAGTGTCTCAGGGCACTATCCAACTCCATATTCAAGTAGGGATAGCCATTATGGAAACCACCTGCCAGGTCCTTGACCTTGATTTACCTTATAACATCCTCCTAGGGCATCCATGGATCTATGGGCTACAAACAGTCACATCAACCTTCCATCAGTGCACCAAGTTCACATATCAAAATCAAGAGGTCATGATCTATGGTCATCTTGAGCCTTTCACCAACAACAGAAACCTAGAAGAAAAGTACTATAAAATCCCCCAAGTCCTAAAGAATGACAAAGGCCCTTCAACTCCATATATAGACCCAACCAACATTGCCTCCACTTCTGAGACAAAGACACCCGCCATTCCTGACATATCTAAAACTAAGGTCATAATCCAAGACAATGGGTGTGGGGATTGTAGAATGAAGAAAGGAGCCTTTGTAGTAGAGGAGTTTCCTCAATCCCCTAGATCCCATGGACAGCTATAGCCTGCCAATACGACAACTCAAACCTTCATAGCAGATCCCTCTCGATTCAAGAGTTGGGGAGATCTAGGGCAAGAAGTGGTGGATGAGAGAGATGCATCTAGTCTCTTCTATCAAGATGAGAGACCTATAAAAACCCTTCTTATGGATGATGCCAATAGAGGACTTAAATTATTGTTGGGCATGGGCTATAACAGGAATGAAATTCATGGAAAGAACAACAATGGTAGATTGGAACCTATCATTGAGGAAAAGCACATGAAAAATATTGGCCTTGGGTGTACCCCTCCTAGTGTAACCATACGTGGCAGGAGTCCCCCAGTTAAAGCAGCCAGGACTCCCCCTCGGGAATTGACAACTGCCCTTCAATTAATAGTATCTACAAATCTGCCCTTAAATAACTTTACCTTTGATATAGCTAATGTGTGTAGTAGTAGTGATTATGAGGATACCATAACTGACTTACCTATGATTTTCGAATATTCCTCTCTATTCATGATCAACACCCTGTCTTTTGACTCAGACCATAAAACCCATGAAATAAACTTAGTTTATCCGCCACTTATCGATTACAACCAATGAGGACCAGCGATTCTGGACACATTCAAAAATGATGAGGCGCTCTTGAAATTCATGGGATTACAGGATATTGTACCAAATGGAGATCATAAAACCAGTTTTGACATCATACTAGATACACAAGCCTATTACAAGGAAATGATTGAATCCTTTAATTGCAAAAGTCAGACCTTTAGGCGTCTATCACAATAAACTGACAATCCATTTGTCCATCTATCTCATCATTAAATCAAGTCTGTGTTAGTAAAACTACATGGTCTCTACGTGTATAACATAGGTAAGGATAATCTCTTGATCAGCTCCTGAGACCCCTAGGATAGGTCTTTAGGCTAGGTACTTGGGTCAAAATCTTAGAAAATCCAAAAACATTGAAAAATCCAAAAAACAAAACAGCCTCAAAACATTTCAAGATTCCAAAATCATCCAAATATTTGAAAAATCCATCCATCTCCATCTTTCTCTCACCCAAAATAATCTCTTTCAGAAGCAAGACTACCAGGTTAAAAGTGTTCCTAATCATCAAAGTCTCAAGTCTAGGTCAGTAAGTCAGCAAGTTAATCAACTAGGAGTACCAATAGCTTATCATCTGATAACAACATGTCCTAGGATGCATCCTTCCTACAATGGACATCAACACTAGGCAACACCGTAGTTTAGTCTTGGCTAGCGGTATGAAGAACATTAGCTTGTTGGTTTACTTTATCTACTCTTTTGATTTATCTTATTATGCTCATTCCAATGACCTCTCAATGATGTCTAAACATAAAGATTTAGAGAGAAAGAATGGGGCAACGATCATTATCTTTTTATCTATTGTGCTTGTTGGATATTCTTGTAAAATAACTTCATCATACATTCTTTGTTTGGTTTGTAGGGAGGGTGTTTTAGGTGTCTTGTTGACCACATAAGAAGGATTTCTTTTTTATTTTTTGGTTCGAGATGTTTAGAATATCTAGACTACATTCTGAATAAGGTTTTGTGTGTTAGGTGTGAACAAGAATACTCCAATCTAATTGTTGAGTCAAATTCCATCACACTAAGTACAACACCATCCTGGTTCTTTATACCTTGATGCATTGTACCTATGTGTATTATCAAACATAAGGTAAATGGCCCTTTTAAAATTTCAATTTCTGATATCATTATCATCATCATCATTAATAAAGCAGGATTGTTGGATCTTCTTTCTTCTATCTTCTTTTCATACTAACATGGTACCATGACAGTTACTCAAAAACATCACAAAAATGCATCCACCCTACATCCACCAATCATCAACATAATGCATATCATATAGGAAACATAGATGCATTGCATTTCATCATTAATATAGATTCATTACTATTATTTGCATTCAATCATAGATATTATCACATAAGCATTATTAAGTCATCCATGGCATAATTAGCATATCATAGACATCATCATTATCATATGCATATTCCAATCATATCATAATAACCTCATTACATAATAATCATTTACATTACATGTAATAATCATTTCACATTATCATATTAATTGCATTACATGTCATAACATTTGCATCCACAAATCATTACGAAATAGGAATCTTGGCATCACATAATCATCACATATCACATCATCTTAAAAGATTACATTTATGCCATTACATTTACATTTGCATTATCATAGGTCATCTTGCATCATACATTATCATTATAATAATTTCACATCAACACATTGCATTCATTCTCACATAGGTGTTATCAAATCATCCATTACATAAATCACATATCATATCACATCATAAATCATTGCATATCCATATGAGATTGTATATCATATACCATAAATATCATGTGTCATCTCATGCCATTATATTTATATTCCATTACATAAAAGAATCACATTTGCATATCATAACATTGCACCCATATGTCATCCATCATAAATGCATAAGAAAAAGAAACAAAAAATATTACACTTGCATATCATTGCATACATTTCATAATCATGGTACATCACATAATATGTTTAATACATAGTTTAAAGAAAAAATTTCATATCATAACATGTTGCATCCATACATCATCATCATAAAGTGCATAGAAATATACAAAAATAAATACATCTGTAACCACGTGCATCCATGAAATATCTCCATAATCATTGCATCACATGACAAAAAACATTACATCTGCATATCATGAATCATAACACATAGGAGATAAAATGCACCCATCCATCATGCATAAGTAAAATAGGACATATCATGAGAAAATTGGACCATCTCATATATATCATCAAAAATTCAAGTGTCATGGTACAAGATCGGATCAAATGTGTATGAATCAAGTATATAATACAATCGAGGCTATCAAAAAAGGAGCCCGTGGATCTCAAAAAATATTGTCTCTAATCAAAATGTGGTGGCTAGCCCTGCTAGCTAAACCCCTCACTCTCCTATCTCCCGGAAAGATCCTCGTGTTGTCTCATACCTATCTGCTGGGAAAGCTCTAGCAATCTGGCCCCTGACGGTACTACCTACCTGTAATGCAAATAATAGTACTATGCCTCTCTCACTGCCTCTCGGTATACCTGTGTAGATTTTTATTTTTCCCTGGGATGTAGAGGCAATGCTCTCAAGTTGTCATCTCTGGCCTATGTCTTGGTCCTGCTCTGATCGAGCCTGATCTCTCTTTATAGTAAGCACTTGGACCTACTATCGAGCCTAATCCCTCTCAGTTGTGAGAACTTGCACCTATCCCTGCAACTACTAAATCAATGCATCTTTATGATCTGGTTGCATTGGTGGTGGTTAGGAGGGTTGCTACTGTGGTTCCCTAAGGATCTCTCTCCCTATCTCTGGGATGCTCTCAGGGTGGTGTCTACTATGGCTAGTGTAGAGGTGGCCCACCTCCTCCCTTGTCCCCATCTCCATCTCTCTCTCCATCCCCTTTGCCTCCCTGCCCCCGCCCTTAGCATGTTGATCTTCCTTCATGCCTCTACAAAATGGGTGTTGCACCTGGATCCGTTAATCTAAGGGGTGGTCTGAACCAATCTGTATAGGCCTGCGTGACCCCTGCATCCCCCTATCCATGATCATATGGCCACACCCTGGCTACTAGCTACCTGAAAGATGTCACTGCCTCATCAACTAGGATGGTTCTGCCCCATGCATTCTTCCTTGTAGTATGGGAAAAAATGGCCACGTATTGGTCATCAAGATAGTCTTGTGTGTCCCCAAATTGTCGAGCCACTCTATTAGGCAAGTATCTCTCTATGATCATGTGCTCTTAGCCCTACCTCAATCTATCCTGCTGAGCAAAAAATAGTCATTGAGCATCATCATACCATGGACCCATGCCAACCTAGGGCCTCTAGGTGAACACTGCCATCTCATCGATGACCCTCCGCTAATGGGTGATACCACTTGCCCCTATGTGTGTAAATGTAATCTGGGCCCCTCCATACCACCAAACAATCAGATCATCCATCTCTAAGGCAACCATTGTGACCTATGGGTGAAGCACTGCAATATGCTCCCAATCCAAGACATGTAATAATATAACTCCGGCCCCAATGGACCTATTGTCTAAATAAGAAAACTCATGAAGGTCTCAGTAGAGTGAGGCTAGCATCGTTGGTCCCTAGGAAAAACACTCTCGTGCTAGCCCCCATCCTAGACTAAAGTATCAACCCCACCAATATGGTGCCACAAGCCCTGATATAATGGAAGCTACAATCAGTCTAAAAGTGGCGATTGTGCCCCTATACCGCTCAAGACTAATCTACCCCTTGAAGAAGACAATTGCCTCAAGCTCCATAACCTCATAGTAGGCATCTCTCCTAGCATCCACATCATAGATGACTCTCTCTTTGTGGATGAGAATGTTGGTGTTTTTTCCAGATAGGATTTGGAATTCTCTAAGAGGTAGCCAACCTCTATAATAAAGAACTACAAAGACTAGTGGCAAACTAATGAGATTCAACCAAAAACTAACATCTCCTACACTTTTGGCTCTATGAAACCAAGGTGGGTAAACCTAAATGTGTTCATAAGAATGTTTTATGACTAGTAAGAACACTTCTTCATACAGATTACAATCCATACACACACAATGAGATAGTAATTACTCTCAATATTGGCAGACCAAAGAATAATAACAGGTATCTTAGAGCAACGAGATTGAAAACTTCAATGTAAGATTTGCATCTCGTAGAGAGAAATGGTTTAATATTTTGTTGTGTTCAGCTCTTAGATCACCATGTTTAGAATTACAGCCCCATAGTAATATTGAAGAGAATACCTAGTTACTCATCCATTGGGCAGGAGTCATACAAAACGTAATCCATATATTGTAGACATATCACCAGAATGCTTTACATCATGCGAATTTTAATTTTTAAAACAACACTCCTTAGCAATCCTGAATGTATAATCATAAATTTGTAACTCATTTTCAAGCAATTTCATTAACTCATTGAGTTAAAGTAGGGAAATGAAGAACACATTCATATATACCATTGAAAGTGAATGAAAATATGATTAATAGGCTCATTCACAACTTATGACACACAATTGGGAGAGCAATTGTTTCAAAATGATTATCATTTATTGCTTTACTATCTATAATTACATCAACACAGCTTGCTTGCTTCATAGAAAACTTGACCATAAAAGATATTAACTAAAACCTCCAAGAAAACTACAATAAACGAACTGACTGTACATATATTCAGAACCTCCTGGATCCAAAATCTGACACTTAACAATGAGCCATGAAAACTCCTTTATAGGACAGGAGAGCAACAAAGCATTAGGCTACATTGTTAATTTCAAAATTGAATTTCATTCAGAATGAAATTCAAACTCACATTCCTCATCATTGGAGAGCAAAGTGCATGATCCGAGGAATCAAAAAACGGTTACATAGTAACCAGTCGAAGAGAAAAAAAAAGCATGTCAGGCACGTGCACATCCATATCATCAAAAACCAACCACCGGGAAAGCAACACACACCAACCATAATCACCATCCATGACCAATAGACCCAACACTAGCAAATACTAAGTTCACCCACGGCCTTGGTACACGCAACTGCTTCAAGTTCTCGCCTCAGTAAAAAGCGGAAACACCTTCTTCCCTCCAGCCACGTCAACACAACACCCAGCAACCTAGCACAGTGCAACTGTAGTTATTGGTTTGAATGCAAGGACCTCTTCATTTACACCCATGAGCTTGGTCAAGGCCACCAGGTAACATTAGTAATCCAAGTCTATTTTAGACCCGTTTCCATCAGAATTTGATGAAATCAGAACAGGGGATGTGCAACACTCAGGCCTTTTTCTAGCACTTTGAGTAGCAGCTTCAGGTGTTCCGAGAGAAGGTTGCTCCTTTTTGAGCAGCGACCTCCTGGCCTTTACTCTGGCACTCCTATGCCCTATAGATTTTTCCATTGAAGAAATAGCTCACACAATATAGGAGAATAACCACCACCTGTAAACAAAACAACTCAAAAATGCAATAATAATACTGGGTAACTTAGCCAACATTTATAGAGTGGATTGGTGTGAGGGATATTAATTGCTTGAATGCAATACATGCATTTGAGCAATTAGTGGCTGACGTAGCCACCATAAGAGTATTCGAGGATCATGAAGAAATGGCGTACAACCCATCATCGCACTTAATAGGAGGTCATCATTTGCACGTAAGAAAAAATAGGAGAAGATCCTCTAGAGAAACCCGCACCATTAATGAAACAAGTAACAAAGCATAAAAAATCATCACACGGATGAACAACACCCCTCTTTGAACTTGAACCACTGATGCAAAACAGATCTAGAAAATTGGACAACTCAGACCGAGTCAATGAGTGTTGACAATCCACATCAATGCCTTCGAAAAACCACAACCAATCATAACCCATGAAAACAGGAGGTCACAACCGAATAGTAGGTCCCACTTAGCCCTGTCGCTTCAAGAACTAGCCCACGTGTCACCTCTTCGCAGACCTCGCAGTAATTTAGGAATATTTACTCTGATTGTGCAAGGTCTGCGAGGGACAATTATTATTAACCCTGTCATTAAATCCCTTCGCAGGTGAAAAGATGGCCACTTGTCAATGCTAGCGCCTTGAGAAAAGGCCCTGCTCCTCTGTACATTCTAGATGGTGGCATCTCATAGACCTCACACTACTTTCGTGACATCAGCAAGAAAACCTACGAGGTTTGCGAGAAATGGTCTAGATCAAAACCTGTGATCGGATGGTTAGCCAAACTGCATATAGGACATGTAGAATATTCAGGTGGGACCAACCAGTACATCCTTCGACGATATAAATTGTTAAGCCTAGATGGAAAAAAGAGACTGAAAGGATGGGTGAAAGGGGTCAGTAAGAGCATAGAGGAAAGGCTCAACCAGATCACTTAAGTGACCAGTTACCTTTGGTAGCAAGTCACTATTGAAATATAACGTGAGGGTTTCAAAATTTGATAATTTATATCATCATGGGTAACCCAAAACCTTAAAACCGTATCCTCCCTCCTTTAAAATTTTAAAAGTCTCATTAGGGAAATCGAAGGATGCACCAGACATCCTCCAGTGTGACTATAGCCTCTCCAGTAGGCAAGTGAAATGATGATCTCTTACTGTGCCATCTCTTTGCTAGGGATGTCATCATGCTTAAGTGTGTCTGAACGGGACATGCATAGGCAACATACCAATGTCCTATCATCCCAAGGTGTTCCCTGAGCATCTCATGTAACCCATTTAACTAACTAAGAACCGGGCACCTGTGCTCCCATGAATGCAACATCTCAAGGTCCCCCTGTGCAAGAAAAGCCACAACATCAAGTTTCAAAAAAAATTAAGATCCCACCCTAAGTGTTCGGAAGTCAAACATCAAATGTAGCTCTGTTTGCAGTTGCGACACAGTTTGGAAATTCTAAACTACATCATTGTGGTGCAGTTTGACCATGCCCCCAACTCTAATTCCTAAATTGTGCCACCGCGATGCACTTCTCATATGCGATAGACTTCTGCCTAAACCCTAATTTTGTAAACATAGTTGTGGTGGTGCTGTTTGCATATGTGACACACTTTGAGGTCGTGCAATGCCAATTATGCACCCTCAGCAGTGATATATACTGCCGCTTGACCTAAATTTGACTTTGGACCCTATTCATTGCATGAAAAAATCAAAATCAAAAGTTGAGGGAGGATCACATACCACTGGTCCTATGTTGGCTGGCTGCTGGTGCACTCATACTCAATCTAAAACATGTCATGGAAGTAATCTTTGTGCCATCTCGATCAATGCTCAAAGCTCAAAGTGCAAATTTTTTTAGAGGTTGCATAAAAATGAATTGAAAGTGGCCCCTTGGGGCCTATGTAAGCTTTGAAATTAGGTTTTTTTGACCCTATTTAGCCATCGAGCTAGGGTTTTGGACCCCCAATCCCGTTTTTTCCTGACTGAGGGCTGTTTTGCATCATTTTTTCATGTTTTGGCACATTTTTGGCATCTTGGACCCTTTTTGGACCCATCGAACAGCTTGTCCTCTCTTTTCACGAGATCACCCACAAAATCAAAATTTTCATCCGATCTCTCGAGGGGGCAGTATACCATTACAATCCTCTCTATGGGGCAACACTGGGACATCCGAAAAATCATTTTTTTTTTGAATTTTCATCATGGTAGTTTATTCTTTGAACCAACACAACAAGGGCATTGCTTCAAAGAGGGGCAAAATATAGACATGAAAAATATACAAATTTATCCTACATATTCGATCCTGATCTTACTAACATCGGTTTGTCCTGAATCATCTCTTTCTAATCATCACATTTCATCTTTTAACTAAAGAAATCAAATTTATCTCATTAAGTCATTCTCTTACATTAATTAAATAAATCATTTTTTTTAATTAATCCTATAATCTCTCTTTTAATTAAATAATTTACTTTATTTAATTAAATCTCTAAAGTCATCTCTATGAATTAAATAAATTAATCTTTATTTGATTTAATCTAACATCACCCTATTTTGATTAAATAAATCAATCTTTATTTAATTAAATCTAAAATCATTATTCCTCTCAACTTTGATTTATTTAATCCAAAATCTAAGTCAAAATTATCAAAACATCTAATTTCTACTTAAATTGATCAAACCATCATTAATCATAATCCTAATCACTCCAATCCTCTAGATTTCTTAATTTGCACAGTAAATCAATTTAATTGATTTATAAATTCTTCTATTTTCCCTCAACTTGGTATCAAAAGGGAATATTCTTCAAACTTGAAAATCCCTCCAAAAGGGATGAGTACATCCAACAAGGCATTAAAATCCTCTTACATGTCCTTTTCCTTGAGCCAAATGGCATTAACTCCATTTCTTCTTCCCTCTAAACTCTTCATCTCAACATTTTCAAATTCCACTCAACCATATTTATGTGCACATTCATCCAAATGTGCTCATTCCTCCTCCAATCACACGTGGACAAGTGGCCTTCTCACATTGGTTGGTCTTTTGTCCCACATTCATCCAAATCCTTCAAATCTATAAATAGAGGGCCTCTCCTATTGAATTGATCATCTACAATCGATGCAAGCTTAGTATACTCAATTTCATCCACAGCTTCATCTATTTTCATCTAGGTTTCATAGTTTTTACCAATCTTATCAAAGTTGTTGGAAAATTGCATCAAGGAATCAAGAATCATCATAAAAGATCATCAAATCACATCAAGGAGTTGGGAAAGGGCCATTTTCCACATCAAAATGGCACTAATTCCCCCATGGGATTGAAATTTTTCTCTTTAGATAGGATTTAATTAGCTTCTATTGTTTTTTTCTTTATTTTATTTCCTATTTTGATGTCTCAATCTAATTTCATGGGGAATGTTAATTCTAGCTTGCACTTTGATCTAATTTTATGATTGTTATTTGTGTTTGTGTGGGTATATAAACTCCATTCACACTCTCATGCGACCCCATTTGTCCTTACTCCTCCACAGACCCTTGCACCATTTTCCTTGGCCCATTCCATGTCTCCAAGCATCCCACATGCTACCTCTGACATAGTCATTGATACCTCCCCTATCGTTGTCGTGTCGGACCCGACCTACTCTTCCCAACAAATGGAATCCACCATGACACTACTTCCCTCAAGCCCTCCTACTGGTTCACAGATCAGATATTGGAATATCCCTCATTTCTCTCCTCAAACAATTAGTGTTCAAAAGAGGAAGTCACCTAGGTCTCCTACCATCTCTTTTCCTTTTTCCCTTCCTCTTGGTGCACCTTTCACAAGTGGACTCATCCGATCACCATCATAATTCTTAACAAAGGGCAACAAAACTAAGCAAGCACGAGAAATCATAGCCCAGAAACAAAAGGCTAAAGATGTTAAAAGACCAGCGGAGCCAAAAGTGTAGACTATTTTTAATAAGGCCCAGCAATCACTATAGTTTGTGACCATGTACCTAACTATCAGTGAACCACAAGGAGAGATGTAGTCAAATGATTACAATATGTATGTAGTGGGGCTCAATTTAAGCATAGCCCAACCTCAGCACAAGGTGGAGCTCATGGAGGAAATGCAGTGGGTTGTGACCTCTAGATTCATTAAATCTAATCGCTAGCTAAGGAAGAGGTAGGAAGAGTTGAAAGGTGTCAAGGAAAGGGTCGAGGTTTTGCTTGCCAAGGAAAAGGCGAGTGATGCTGAATTTAAGCACTTATCCCAACTAGCGAAGGCATAGCAAGCGAAGCTCTAAGAGGAACTTGTGAGGTTCCAATCTCTTAATCATAACTTGTTTGCTGAGCTACAACAAAATAATGAAGGATATCAAGACCAGTTGGCACGGTTGGGGAAAGAAGTGCAACAAAAGAATGAAGAATTTTTCAACCAGTGTGCTCAACTAGAGCAACAGATATAGCAGAAACATGCAGATTTTGAAATCCACTGGACCCAATTAGAGAATGATGTTCAAGAAATGAAGTCTTCCTTGGAGAAGGAAGCAACAAACAAGGAAGTAGTTGAGGCAAGCAAGATCGCAGAATCGCAAGCCCTACAGGGAAAACTCACCATAGCAAACCAAAAGGTTGTGAAGCTCACGCATAATATGGAATTAAGGGATGCAGAGATAGCCCTATTAAAAAATTTTCCCAACATCCTGTTGTTAGGTCAGACCTTCTCCAAGTAGCCCAAAAGTTATATGTTTCATACTAGGAAAGAGTGAAGGCCTTCTGCCTAACTCTATATCCAACGCTCCAATTTATGGCAGAGACAACAAGTTTGGGTAGGGAAGTCCGCGAATCAATCAAGTAGTTCCCACAATCCATTGTAGAGAGATTTATAGAAGCTAGGAGGTTGTTGGATAGGCTATATACAGTCCTAGATGAAGTCTTGGCAAGCGTAGGAATTGAAGATTGGAAGGCCATTGCCAAAGTAGCTAACATGTTCATCCACTTCTAAATGGCCATCCTTCATGCTAGTGAGTGTGCCACTACATTGGATCAAACCATGAGTAGCATGTGGGAAAGGTTCTCCCACCTAACTCAGATGGGCTTACCATCTCCATTTCTTGGAGATGAATCAGTGGCCACACCGAAGAATATTGAAGTGAATATTGAACGAAAGAAATGGGATGCATCTACTTTTCAAAGTTTCAATTAGCCCCTTGCTGCAAAAGATATTGAGAGTGTCATTCATTTGGTTGCTTGGCTTCTTTTTCAACTTGAGTCCTAGGTCAGTATGTTGACGACATTACCTTACAAAGAAATAATTGATCTGCATGAAGCATAAGAAATTCTACATGACATATTGACTCCATCCAAGGTCAAATGGCCACCTTTGTAGATCACCCTCTCTAAGCTCTGATGACATCACCCAATGGAGAAGGCTCTGGTCTACAAACCAGAAATTTTTGGGTTCCTTGTTTCGCAGGCGAAACACCCTTGATAAGTCACCAAAAGCTGTGAATATAAATTTCCCCAAGCTCCCTTCGAGTTAATTTATTTTTTCTAAGTATTGACCACACCCATCTATTGAATGCAACATAGGGAGGCCTTCATAAGGCTTTATCTGAATATAGCCACTTGTAAGCCGACCGCTCCTCATAGGGATTTTTTCCTTCTCTTCTCAACTGCATCTGCCATGCTTCCATGTGTTGGCAGTTCGCACTCCCCAGTGCTTCTTCCAGTCACTTCCCTATTGGGCCCCAACCGCATGTGACATAGTGCAGTATGTTTGGAGGACCTCCATATGTCTTCACCACACATATTTTCATCGCATCATAGGGAGAATGAACATTGAGCCCCGACCGCTTTCCAAATGGATCTTCTAAAGGCTTCTTCGCGCAAGGGGATGAAGCAAGCAATAACCTCAGAACAGTTCCCATGTAGTATAACTTCTGTCATAAGTGGATGACACATGTTGACACTCTTTTCTGATGGGACCAGTACCATCATTCACAGGGGATGCATCTAGCGCTAGGGTGGCCTCATTCATGGATCGAATCTTTTTCCATTGCAATGGCCAAAAATTCATTTCCATATACATCATTGCTCATGATCGAAGGATATTTTCTAATACTATCTCACGAGGCTGGGGATTTTATTATATATACTACTTCTTCTTTCAAAGTAGGGGTTTAGATTTTTATTTTTCTTAGGATATTTGATAATATTTTACTATGCCATTATGGTACTGAATGTTTCATTTGTAGAATTTCTATAAATTTAATGCAAGTTTGTTGGTTTAGATCATGTCTTTAACTCATATTTTAAGTAAATGTGCATGAATATTATTTTATGTCATTGAGTGAATCATTCAAGCTTCTATCTTTATTTTCTATCATTTTGGGACATAGCAGATTACTAAACGTGCCCTTAAATCGCATCCACAAGATAGATTTATTGTGCTTTACATCTAAATCTTGGCACCTCTCCCTAGTTAGATCTTTTATTTTTATATCTACTTCCTTTTCCCATTAAAACTCAAGTTATAGAAGAAGTCAACTTATTTAAAATCTAGAGGCTACTCAGTTCAATGCAATAGGTCCCCCCTTTAACTGAGTTTCCCATAAAGGTTGTTACCTTGTCAAATTTTGGCATCAATAGTATCCAAACGATCGGATGATTTTGTTAGAAGTATCAAGGTAGCTGCAAAATGTGCATAATCTCCTTGTGGGTAAACATCGACCAGTAGTACCATATCCGTTCACATTCGGGCAAGGAATGTATGATCTCTCGGCTGCCCAATGTGCCAAATATTCTGAAAAGGTTCTTGTTGAATACAATATGATTTTGTACACTCCCTAGCCAAGGATGGACCCATATGGAAAATTGAAAGATCTTGTTGGAAAGGATTATGCCCACCTGCACAATATTGAAGCTTTTTTGGGCTAATTGTCTAGATGACAAAGAGGTGCACATGAGGCATTACATGCATATGATGATGTACTTTGTTAAGATATTCAAATTATTCCTGGTGCTAGATAAAATTGTTAAAGATAAAAACACTATTATTGATCCTAGGTTTGATGCTATCCCCAACATGCCATTGCCCCTCATAGACTGGAACAAGGAACAAGTCAATGATCTCGACATTCTAACAAAGCCAATTGAGCACATAACCAAGCAATGGATTGATGCAAAAATTACTCAGTTGAAGCTTTAGGGGGTTGAACTCACTTATGGTGAGATTGACGATGAGCTCGAGAGTGAAATAGATAGTGGGACCACTACTGCAACTGAAGAGGCTCCCAAGCCTCCTCCAACCACCAAGTCACGAAAGAGAAAGGAAGCATCAGAGTGTCAACCGAAGCATAAGGTATATTCTATGAATCCATTAGAGGCTAAGACCTCAAAGAAGGCAAAGAAATTAGGTGGATACTTTGAGATTCCCACAATTCAAGAAGATCCAATGCACAAATGAGAACAATAAGAAGAGGCTAAGTGACCCAAATCACCACCTACCGCCTCTAGTCTTTCTACCACCATTGTTTCCACTACTATTACTCCTTTGATATCTCGAGCATTAGCCATCTCCTCCCCACATGCAGTGAACATCTCAGTTCACCTTGCCTCCACCTCACCCACTACGCCTATTATGTTAAGAGAATCCTCCTCTACAACAACTTCCTCACTTTCTTTATCTTTGATGTCTCTGTCATCTATGGTTCCCTTCACCACTACAACAATAATGCCCTCCATCTCTCTCCTAGAAGCATTTTCCTGCCATATGCAAATCATTCCTATGGAGCTTTATGGGTTATTGTTGAACCCTATGGTGCAAGCTTCTTTACTTCAGCTCGTTGCTGGTCTCCCTATTCCTCCTCCAACAGAAGTACCTAAAATGGAGATGACAATGTAGATCTTCAAGGAGCGTGAAAGGAAAATGAGGCAGACAGCAGAAAAGGGAAAGGATGTTGAACCTAAAGATCCCTTCAAGGATGACTACCATGTGCATCCAGAATATGAACACTTGGTCATCGATTAGGTAGTATAAAGAAGAAGAGAAGTTTGAGTCCTTAGAGGAAGATGTCAAGGATAGTGACACCAATTATGTAATAGAATCCTCTAATCAGGAGCTTGAGGAGCATTTTTCCAAGAAACTCAAAGATTTTGGTGAGGAAGTTGAGAAGCAATCTTTCAAGGAAAGGAAAGAAATAAAGGAAGACATGGAAATAACTCCTAAGACTTTGTCAAAAGAAAAAGATAAAGACATTGGCCAACAAGAAGAAGCACCTCCTGAGAGGGAAGAAGAAGAAAATAAGGAAGATGAAACTAAAGAAGAAGATAAGCCTAAAGAAGAGGTTGAGTTGAAAAGGGGCCCTAAGGAAGAGCACCATACATAAATCAGGTCAGAAGAAGAAAAGGTGCCTAAAGGAGAGGATAGCCTTGAAGAAAATATTACTACTACTGAGTCAAAGAAGGAAAAGGCTCTATTTATTTGCATCTCAAATGAAGAAGAAGAAGAGAAAATAGAGAAAGAAGTTTCAGGCCATGAAGAATGGGTTGTCCAGCATGCTCAAAGAGAGGAGGGTGGTCATGAATCACTAAAAGAGGGATCTCAAATGCCCGAATGGTTGGAGAAGTAGTTACAAAAGAAGACCCCCACTCCCATGGATCCCAAGGAAAGGATGGAGGTAATCCTAGCATGGGCTCAAATAGGATCCAAGAAAGAAAAGAAGTCGAAGGTAAGATCTCATATCAAGATGGATGCATTGGGATCTCGAACAGTGCAAATTTTTGCTCTGGTAATGGTTAAAGAAGAAGGGGTAACTTATAATATCTCTACTATTGATGTGGGTATAGCCACAAGGGAGAAAAATATTGAGCAACTCTAGGGGTCTGTGGCCACGATTGTCCATCAAATGAATAAGGACCAATCCTCCAAGGAGGAATTAAAAGTGCAAGTGGCAGACCTCACTACCTACATACATCAATGTTCCTCTACTAAAGAGCTACCCACAACATCATCAACCCCACCACTATTTTTGTTCGAGGACCACATAAATAAGCTGGAGAAAAGAAAGAATTGGTATAGGCCCATTGAGGATTGGTTCCAATGAGTAATTTACAACAAAGATATGGGCATTGGCCATGCCATCCGAATGGCGAACAAGTTCCCGAAATTACAAAAATAGCTAGAGGGCACCAAGAAAATCTGCCAACACTTTACTGAATTGTATAGGATTACTTATCCTAAGCTCGAAGCTATTCTCAAGATGCTCAAAAAATCATGGGAGAAGGAGTTGGGTCAGGCAAAGAACGATCAATGGTTGGTCGAGACATGGAAAATTAGCTTGGACCAATGGAAAGAAGTCTTGGAGTAGGTACTCTGTGAAGTGGAGCGTGACCTAGAGTGGGTCAAAGAACATCGAGCAGATTGTGAGGAGTATTTTAATCTCATGAAAAACAATGGCATGCCTCACGCCAAACTAGATCCCAAAAAAGTAAGGCCATATTTTCACAAGAATATGGAAAGAAGGGCTGCCAATTCATTAACACCAAATTTTATGGACTTTGCTGCTAGAGCATTCATCCAATCTAAACATATGGCAAAAGCTACACCCAAATTCCTAAAGAATTGGGAGTTGATCACTAGTCAATCAAAGAAATTATCGTTTCAAGTGCTTCAATCATATATAATGGAGTGGGATAAGCTTCGAGTATTGATAGGAAAATTTGTGGAGTATGCCATTGCAAAGAAAAATGAAGGAAAGCCTATCATTGCTGATTAATTCCTCACTGTATAGCTATAGCAAAGAGCAATCAACAAAAGACAAAATGCTATAGTGGCAGGCACTAGAGAACAAAATAGGCTAAAAGACAACCAATGTATTTTAAATTGTAAAACATTGGGGGTAGGTGAAACCCTAGTTTGTATTGAATGTTGGCCACACAATAAGATTCAATCTTGGCCACTCATTTTTCTTTTTAAGAACTATAAAGAGGGGGTCTCCTCTCATTTTCAAGAGAGAGTTGACTTTTTGTAAAGACATGTTGCTGGAATTCTAATAAAAAATCATTGATTTTGGTGGATTCTCAAGTTTCCTTCATGTTTCATGATTCTTCTCCTCATAGTTAGTAGATTTG
The DNA here is from genome assembly GCA_007115665.2 of Sequoiadendron giganteum. Lineage (NCBI taxonomy): Eukaryota > Viridiplantae > Streptophyta > Pinopsida > Cupressales > Cupressaceae > Sequoiadendron > Sequoiadendron giganteum. The sequence continues at coordinate 215,357,289 of CM021101.1, forward strand.
AGTAGATTTACTTTGTCGTTCTATGTGTTTGCATGTTTTAGTAGATTTATAGATGTTGTTCATTGATGCTAAGGAATTTTGTTGTGAGGATGCCCTTCCTTGTTCATGCTTTTTCCTATTTGTTGATGATAAATATCAGTGTAAAGCTATTCTAAACATATATTGATTGTTGCACTTAAATTTCATCTTTTATTCATGATCATGGTGAATGAATGGTTCAAAATATGTAGACCTTAGAAGATAGCACTAGTTTCATGATATTGTTGGTTGATTTGGTTAAGTGGAACTTAGTTTTAGGAAGGTTGTCCACTGTAGTGTTCTCCATTATCATTGTTCATCGGTAGTTGTAGGTCTAGGAACTTCCTCTTCTCCCATACCTTTTGACCTTTCTTTGAAATAGAAACTTAGGAAAAGTTCAGGCATCATTGTAAAGCCAAATCTAATGATAAAAGTGGAGTCTAGACTTTTCTTTTGAACTTGCAGCAATTGCATATCAATTTTAACTTCTTAGGAACTCCATGTCAAGGACTGATTCCCCTCCAACTTAACACACATAAGGCTGCCCTGTGAGTACTAGAAAATCACATCAACCAATTGAACTATTCCAAGCATTTTCATGAACTGACACCCAAGAGACCTTGGGGTGATTTTCTGCAACTTGCTTGTAGGAAATTACCTTTCAAGAGAGGGAGTGCACTTGTGTGCTGCCTGTGTTGAGAAGGTGCAAAAACACCCATCAAAATTACTTACCCTTGGTTGAACAAGGTGTGGATTCACCTCAACTAAACTTGATGTAAACCTTTTATTTGGTTTGTATGCTACATAAAATCCCTCACTTGGAATCATATTAAAAATAAATGGTTTCAAGGCCCTTTGAGATGTTTTTTATGTAATGAAGAGGGAAAATAAATGGGTCACTTGTATTTAAATATCTCTTTTCTGTTAGATACACAGGACAACTAAGAGGGGGGTGAATCAGTTATACATTAATACATTCAATCCATCATTAAATTTCAAACCCTTATACACATTTAAAGCCTCATGAAGAATTAGGAGAATGTAATAATATGAAACTGTAATGCAAACACAATTGAGCACAATATGACACCACATTCAAATGGGAAAAACTAAGCAAGGAAAAATCATGATGAGGATTAGCTCACATATATGTGAATAGCAACACCAAATTACAATTAGGCTCATTTCCAAGTGCACACTGTTGGTGGCTCACTACGAAGGGCTCATTTCCTAGAAGAAGGAAGAATATAAGAATATTTTTACAAGAGATTCATTAACCTAGAGAAATAGGAGAAAGCCAGCACTAGAACTTTGCACCATCCATAACCTTTGGCTCACTGCCTCTAGCAACTTCAGGCACACTAAAAATGTAAACACGTTCTACTCACTACATCTAGAGAAATATGCATTTCAGCTCACACTCAAATCACCACACTTGATCACATTCACATCTCTTGCTTGCCACACCCTAACACAAACTCCACCTTGCATTTATACCATCCACAACCTCAAAAAACTCCTTAAGGTCAACCTCAATGCAACATATATAGCTCAAATATGTAATACCAAAATAGGTCAGCACCAAACACATCCACAATAAAAACAAGTGAATGAATACCACATGAATGGTTAACTAGGAACCAAATTTACACTGACATGCTTCACCATGCTTTCATAAACAAAAAAAACAACCCCCACAATTAGTGCTATCTTGCTAAGTTAGCCAAACCTACTCTAACACTAACAAGTGACCATGCACATGCCTCTCCAAGACCAAAAAACCATGAAAACCACAAAGTAACACTTCACAACATCTACAAAACATCCCAAAATATTCCAACATCATCATAATATTCTACAACACTTACACAACCACCTATAACTAAGAACACCATAATTTTGTGCAACTAGCCACACTGCAACATAACAAAACTTATGAATACAAACTTGTAGAATAGTGAAACACCAAAAAAAACAATAAAAGGTAGATATAGACAATATTAAAATGTTCCCAAATTTGTAAGATAAGAAACAACAATGTGGAGAAATACAAAGCAATTCCATTTCTCCCAGACAATCTTCTACATAGGCAGAAATATTGTCAAACACATCTCCCCATTGTCGCATGATACACAACCTAAAACGCTAGGTATATCACCTCTAAACACCTCTAATCATCACATCCAAACCACACAACTATATCTTCAACCATGAATAAATTTGGATCACAGGACTGAACACACCTCTATTACACTACACAATCTTTTACTCATTTTTTCTCAAAAGAACTTGGAAACCAAGTGAATTGGCTACATCAGAAACACCACAAACACCTTCTTAACATATCTACAAAATGTAAAACACCAACAATCTCCACATTATGGATTGACATCAATGTGACATCAAACCACAACACATCCACACTTGAAATTGATGAAAACACAACCAACAATCTACCCAACTATACTGGATGTTGGTCCATCAATGACAACACCGACAATATTCCAAAAATCTCCCCTTTGTCATTGATGGAAACACCAGATCTAAAAACCATCAACAACAAAAGAAACTATCATCAACAACAAGTATGCATCAATAGCATTCCCCCTTATTGGGGCATCTCTTATATTTATTTTCCTTGTGTCTTTCAGACACAATTCTCTCCCTCGTTGTATTCTCTCCCCTATCTTGAGGAGTTTTTCAGACATCACTCTCCTCCTAATCTCGTCAGTTCATACTCTCTCCCTTTGACATCAATAGAAAAGGGATACATTTTCCCCTTTGACAACACTTGCATAGTTCTCTTTAGGAATCACTAGCGAGGAACTACTCTCTCTCCACTATTCTTCTCCATACAATTTTCACTACTGCACACACTACACTACACATTCTTCATGCTCTTACTTTTCTATTGACTCTTTTTTACACTCTCTTTACATTGCGCTTACTTTTTGGCTCTCTCTCCCTTAGGGACACAAGATTTTATCCCCTTGACTACACCAACCAATCATCACTACTACCTACTCCCCCTGAGAGGTAGCTTTCATCATCAGTATAGGACCAAGAATGTATCTTGAAATGCTTCCTAGATAGATGCACCAACTTATGCATTTAGTTGAAAGGAGGGGCAATAACCCCTAACTTTTTCTAGGGACACTCAAAAGTATCTTTTAGAAGAGACTTTGTACAAATATCTACATCTTGATTATTTTTAGGCACATAATCTAGCTTCGCCTCATTCTTTGCAAATTTCTCCCTTAGAAACATGTACCAGATAGAGATATGTTTTTTTCTTGAATGTATTACCGAGTTCTTTGAAATATTGATAGCACTTGTATTATCACACAAGATCAAAATAAGTTCATCATATGATACTCTGATATCCTTCAATGTCTACTTCATTCATAAGACTTGTGTACAACATATTGGTGTTGCAATATATTCTACCTTTGCAATAGATAATGACACTGAATCTTTCTTTTTACTCAACCAAGAAAATAGCCTACTTCCAAGAAAGAAAGCACTTCCACTTTTACTTCTTTTCTCATCTACACAACCTACCCAATCTGCATTTGTATATGCATTCAAAGATAAACCAATATCCCTAAGATACCATAGACTAAAATCCAGAGTGCCCTTCAAGTATCTAAATATCCTCTTCATTTCTACCACATGTGATTCTCTAGGATCTTCTTCAAATCTTGACACAAGACACATTTTATGCATGATACCCAGTCTAGTAGTAGTTAGATATAGCAGTCCACCAATCATCGATGTGTACTTACTATGATATATCTTAGAAGATTCATCATTCTTTCTCAATTTACAATCAGTAACCATAGGATTACATACAGATTTAGAATCCTCCATTCTAAACTTCTTCAACATTTCCTTAACATATTTTGATTGTGAAATTAAAATAGCTTTTTTTGATTGAGTGATAATTTCATCTCCACACACATTGACATCTCAAACTCTTTTTACATATCTTCTACAAACTTCTTACGAAGACCTTCATTTCCTCCAAAGATTATGTCACCCACATACACTACCACAATTAGGATTTGATCTATCTCAACCTTGAACTAAAGGTTACTATCTGCAATACCTTTTGTGAATCCTTTCTACAACATCTACTTATCCAACCTTGCATACCAAGCTCTAAGAGCCTATTTGAGTCCATAAAATTCTTTCTTCAACCTATAGACCATATCAACATCATCTAATAACTGAAAACCTTTTCATTGATCAGTGTACACTTCTTATTCTAGCTCACCATTCAAGAATATATACTTGACACCCATCTGATATAACTTGAAGTTTTTATGTGTTGCAAAGGCCAAAAACATCCTAATAGCTTCCATCCTTTCCACAAAAGAAAAATTCTCTTCAAAATATATTCCTTCCACTTGTAAGTAGCCCTTATACACAAGTCTAGGCTTATTTGTAATAAATTTTCCATTCTAATTTAGCTTGTTCCTGAAAACCCACTTAGTTCCAATCACATTCTTATTTGTTAGTCTTGGGAGAAATTCCCAATTCTGATTCTTCTCAATCTCTTCCAACTCTTCTTTCATAGATTTGTTCCAATTCTCATGTTTGCATGCCTTAAATACTATTTCAGGTTCTACTTTTAAAAGTAAAAAAAAATACATGTTCCTCTATCGTAGCAGCTTTTCTCCTTGTCAACACCCCTTTGCTCTTATCTCCAATAATTTTATCTTCAAAATGATTCTTCTACACATACTTAGGAGTCTTAAGGAACTTTTCCAAAGCTTCTTCCTCTTGAACTATGATCTATTTTTCCTTCTCTTCATCCTTTTCTTCTTCACTCTAAGGGAGTTCATCAAATTCATATCCTTCTATCAACACAAAAATTTGATGTGGTTCTTTCTCCACTTTGACACTTGAAATTTCAATAATCATCTTCAACCTTTTGTTATAGAATCTATATGCCTTGCTCTTTGTAAAGTATCCAAGGAATATTCCTTCATCTCTTTTGATATAGAATTTACTTCTAAACACTCTAAAATATTTCACAGTAGGAATTTTTCCATACCATAACTCATAAGAAGTCATTGCATTGTTCACTCTTTCTTGACCTCTATTAAGTATGCACACTACAGTATGAATTTCTTCTTTTGATTAGACTTCCAATATATTTTCTTCCTTCATCATAGTCATTTCTACTTCTTGAACTATCATTTTCTTCCTCTCCACAACTTTCTTCTATTGATGAATCCTAGGAGTTGACAAATGTCTCTTTATTCCATGATCTTCACAAAAACTATCACCTTAAGAGCTTCTTATTCTGGTAGGTATAGGTCTGTATGCACCAACTCTAAAGTTCCTACGATAGAATATTCATTAGTTTTGAACCTCTTCTTTAGGTACTTTCCAAAGTGACATTCCTTGTAGATTGGATTGGTAGGATTTATTATGTTTGGCAAATATATCACATCATTAGTAGAATTATCTTCACTAGGCTATCAAAATTGATGTGACCCATTATTCTATGCCATAGAAAAATTTCATTGATTTGAGACATAAATCACCTGACACCGCCACCTTTGAGTTGATAAACATCACCTTATGTCCTTGTTCCTACAACAACTAGAGTATCAAAGTTACCTTTTCTAATTTCACAACCATCATCCAGAAACACCAAATTGTATCCTTTGCTACATATTTGTTCTACACTAATAATATTATACTAGAGTCCCTTGGCATAAATAATATCATCTATTTTATACTTTCCATCAAAACTAATTGAACCTTTTCCATAGATCTTAGTAGATGTATCATCACCAAACTTAACAAGACCACCATCATACATTTGAAGTTTAAAAAACTTACTCGTATCACTTGTCATATGATTTGAGCATCCACTATCAATTATCCAATTGTTTATTTCCTATTTTGCATGAAGAGTAGTCACCATAGTTCCTTCAATATTGTGACTTGTTTCTAAAGCACTTTCCTTCACACATATTTCAAGATTAGTGGAATTAGTTCCAACATTTAGAGCCATGAACACAGATTCTTCACTATCATCATCAAGATAGTTTGATTCCACATCATCAAATACAACAATATCCTTTTGAACATAATAACTCTTCTTGACATATTTACCTTTATGATCCTTATGTTTTTCATTTACAACTTTGATTGGGAATTTATAAGCATAATGACCTATCTTCCCACAATTAAAACACTTAAGGGGTAACTTACCTTTGTATTTGTCTATGCCCTTTTTCAATCTCCTTCAAAAAGTTTCTTCCACTTCACTAAGATCATTAGGATCTGATTCATCATCCTTATCATCTTTAATAACTTTAAAGGTAGTTTATTTCTTTGTAGAATCTTGACCAAACTCTCCCAATTTATAACAATTTAAAGCAGCAAACATCTGATCTCTAGAATATTGCTCTAAATTCTTAATACCTTTTTCACAACTTTTCTTTATTCTAGCTTACCACTAAGACCATTGATCAAATTAACAACTTCATCAACTGTGAGCATGTAGGCTATAATATCTTCATCTTCATACATCCTTGGGGTTTCAAATTTAGCTTTGTAATTCTTCATCTTCGCTTGCTTGACCTTATCGTCTCCTTCATAAATACTATCCAACTTTGTCTAGATCTCTTTAGCAGTTTTCAAGCTTATCACCTTTCAAAGTTTAGAATTGGAAAGACCAATCAGGATAGACTTCCCTACTTTATCATTATTCTCATAATCGTTGATCTCATCATCACTCGTCAGACCATTAACAAACTTTTACATGCTTCCAAAAAAAACATACAACCTCTATAATTAGCACTAGCATGCCATGTCGACCAAACCTACACTAACACTAACTAGCGACCACATACACGCCTCTCCAAGTCTGAAAACAACATATGGACCAAAAAGAAACACTTCATACTATACAAAAAATATCCTATAATATTTTACATCATCATCAAAATATTTTTTAACACTACCACAACCACCTAGAATTGAGAACACCATCAGTATATGCAACCAATCACACTACCATAGAACACAACTTATGAATTCGGATTGACAGAATAGTTGAACACCAAAAACTTCAAGGAAAGTTAAATACAGACAATATTAGCACATTCCCGAATCTGCAAGACAAGAAACAATAATGTGGATAAATGCAGATCAATTCCATTTCTCCCAAATAATCTTCTACATAGACAAACATGTCGTCAAACACATCTTCAACTGTCGCATAATCTAGAACCTGAAAATCAGGGTATAGAACCTCTAAACACCTTTAATCATCACATACAAACCACAAAATCATATCTTCAATGATGAATAAATGTGGAGCATGACACTAAATATACCTCTGTCACACTACACACTCTTGCATTCAAATTTTATCAAAAGCACTTAGAAACCAAGTGAATTGGCTGCATCAGCAAAACCTCAAACACCTTCTCAACATATATATATATAACATCTGCAACACCAAAAATATCCACACTAAGGGTTGACATCAATATGACATAAAACCACAACTCATCCACACTTGACACTGATGAAAACACAACCAAAAATATCCAACAATCTCCCCAACTATACTAGAGTTTGACATCAATGACAACATCAACAATCTTTTGACATTTTATTCTATTATTTGGCTTGAATGGTGGTAGATTTGGAGCTATCCTAATCTTCATGCTAAATCATTTCCTAAAACCTATGAGAGCATGGGTCATCTTCCTTGTAATATTACTATTCTTAAAGTAACTTGAGATATTTGGTTGGAATTTCTCCTTTGGAATATTTGGCTAGAGTGAAACCAATATTTTTTTCAAGAACATAAAGACAAATGTACATAAAATTAGCACTAGGTTTTAGACTAAATAAAATAAATCAAAGCTACAAAATGAAATACCTCTTATTATCTATCTCTCATTTATTAGTGGACATCTAATCTCCTTGGAGTGTGTAAATTTTTTTGTAGTCTCATAACTTTTTCCTTGATTATTAGAGTTGAAAAATGTGAACAAGCTTAGAAAGTGAACTCCTTTTGTTTGAATATGTTGTCGTTGATTTCAAAAGGGGATCAGAGGAGAAGTGTATTTATCCTATGCAGAAGTGCATATAGTTTTCATTGATTTCGAAAGCACAAATCATGCAAAGGAGATTGTTGGCATGATGACAAAGGATGAATGCGAGAGTAGTGGATCTGATGGGTAATTAGATGGTAGATTCGAACTGGGCTTCTCGAGAGCTTTCCAAGAAGGTATTGTGCAGGTCGAGAGTGTGAAGGAAACACCCAAAAAAAAATTCTCCTCTTAGGTGTTAGGGTTTATTAGTTAAACCCTCAGGATGTTTGCAGTCATGGTGGAGTTGGTTACAACATTATATTTCTTCATTGACTTGTTGTGAAAGGTTTTCGATAACTTAAGTGATAACTTAAGTCCATCTTCCCGTAGCCTCTTTACCTAGGACTTGAAGGTTATATATCTTCTTCAGCTCAAAGATGCACTAGTGTATTGCCAAGATTCAAGCAAGAGTCTCTTTGATTGCTCGATGGTCACGTTGTAGGTGTGACCATATGTGATCAACGAGAGAATGGGAGATGTCTCTTTGATGGCCTGATGATCATTTCATCAATGAGACACCAACGTATTAGTAGGATTTTGAAAGAAGTCTCCTCAATGGAGTGACAAAGAGCATGGAAGCATTATTAATGATACTATTGTGTCCTCAACACACACACCCCATTTGGAAAGGGGACCCTCTCTTTCTTTTTCCTTGCAGGGTCATTTTGTCCTTGCCTCATTTTGTATGCCCCTATTTTGAATCCCAAGTGGTTAAGGATTCTTTAGGATGTCATCTCAGTGGGTGGGTTCCCCTTGTCTTTTGTTTTTCCTTGGTGTTTTTTCGAGGTCCTAGGAGTTATTCTTTTCCTCCTATGACCTTGTTTCTTTTGTTTTGCGAGTTCAGGGAACGAGATGAAACTGAACTTGGAACCTTCACAACATTCTTGGTTCTATTTTGCTTCTGATCTCAGCTCTGCTTTGGTCTTCCTTTTCCTTTGTTTGCTTTCCTTTCTTTAGAGGCGAAATCAGGATGAAACTGAACTCGAAACCTACACAAGGTTCCTGGTCCTATTACTGTTCTGATTCTGGTTCCACTTCCGCTTCTTGTCTTCATGTTTTATTTGTTTTTTTTCTTGTGTTTGGCCTTTGGGTTGGTTTCCTCCCTTAGGTATTCTTTGGTTTTCCTTTTCCTTTCTTTCACCGGAATCGAAACTACAATGAGAACTAAACTCAGAACTTTGTAGAAGGTTCTGCTACCACCGTCATCTGGATTCACCTCCGTTGAGCTGTCTTGGTTCCTCCTGGGACCCTGTTTTCTTTGCTTCACGAGTTCGGGGCACGGAATAAAACTAAACTTGGAATCTTCACAATGTTCTTGGTTTTGTTTCCATTCTACCTCCGCCCCCATTTTTCTCCTTTGTATTGCGTTAGCGTCCGGGTCTGGTTTTGGCCCTGGTTCCACCTCCATCTTCCTTAGCTTTCTTTTGTCGCCTCTCGTTTGTTTTGGTCATGTTGTTTGTGCTTGGGGAACCTTGTTTTTGATTGTTTGAATCTTCCTCATGACTGGCTTGATAGTGGTGATGAACCTACAGAGTCGGAGTGGGGGGTGAACTTGGGACCGTTGGTTGGTTCTAAGTTCGGTCCCCTTTTCAAACCCGGGTCTGACCTCATTCCTATTCCAAACCCAGTTCTAACCTTGGTTTTGAACCCGACCCAACTTGCGGGTGTCTATCCTGCCTTCACCACACCTAACTATCGACCCAACCCTACCTGCCTTAAGGGACTTCTTGTCCTGATTCTTTCCTGGTTCCACTTCCGGTAGGCACATAATCTGACTAAGTATGGAGTGTCACCTTGAAAGAGTAAAGATTGATGTGAGTGGCCATCCCATCACACCAACCTCATTGACCACTATAGCTGCATTTATTAAGGGAATTAATTGCACTTAGGTATATAAATATTAGGCTCGACATGTCATTTTCACATGTCAGGAGCAACATAGATGTGTAGTGCCTCCCAACCTTCGCCGCCCTCACGCCCGAGCCTCCACTTCATTGGGATCACAAAGTAAGTTCACTGTCCAACCCCTGGTCACATTTTCTATAATTTTATGCCTAAATTATGGGTAAAGAAGGCCAAATTTGAATGAATCCGATAAACAAGGGATTGAACCCTGAGCCTGATCCTTCTCATTGCCTCGACCCTTCTCCAGAGCTTCACCTTTGGGGGCTCATCTCCCATTCACCATCTTGAAATGTTGTTTCCACCCCGTCTTTTCGGACCTCATACTCTGGCTAACCAATTCATGTGAGGCTTTGTTGAAAATAAGTGCCTGCAAATGACCCTTGGGCCCCAATCCTCAGACTTCCATTCTTGGGCCGCCTTCACCGTTCCACTATTTTAAATGGCCATTAGACAACTGCCTTCCGACCTCTAGGTCTCAAGCGCTCAAACGGCCAAATATGACACAAGGCTTTAACCCATGGCCTTCTACCTCTTGGATTCCAAACCCTAAAACTTTGCCTCTGGAGTTTTGTTTCTCCAAACTCGTTTCAAAAAGCTAACCCTTGACAACCTTCCCATAGTTTTATTCTACATGTCCTAATAGTGAACTAAATGAACTCCAATCTAAAAATGAACGATGACCCACGTGCTAGAATTTGACCTTCTCCCACATGAACACTTCATTATCCAAATCCAAGATCATGAGAAATCATCTGGGTCTCCTTGCTTCGTTCGCCCTTTAGAACAACATTCTGATAGGGGAAGTCTAGCCTCCGAAGCCCGAACCATCCAAATTCCCTCCAGTGAACTAAGTAATGATAAATTTCGCTGAGTGTTAGATTATTGAATGATTAACTACTCAATCTAACAATGTTTTGTGGGGATTTTTGCAAATATTCATGTCTAATTGCTTGATTGTACACACTTCACCTCCATGTGTAGAATATATGGAATTGGTTACAGGAACCTCTACAGCAGCTGCAGAGAAGGACAAAGGAAAAAGAGCTACCAAGGCTCCTCGAGGCAAGGAAGATAATGATCAAATGAAATGTCAATTCCAAGGGGCACCGCTGCACTCCAAAATCACAACCAAATGGAAAGATACCTCTAACACCAATATCGGGCATGTTAACATTGATGAGTTTAAGCCAAGGGTTAGTATAAACCCCAAAACAAAAATTGGAAAGTTAATCAGAAGTAGTGGCATAACTAAAGCTGCAGGTTTTCCTCCTGCTTTGATCAACCTCAATTTGGTAATGGCCTACAGGGGGGTATATCAGCCAAAAACATGAAACATTATTGATAGAGATGGGAAAATTTTGGCCGACATGTCACCAAAATGGATAACGAAAACCTTCCATATTCCTATCTTTGGAAAGATGGAGCTGCCTACTATTAGGGAGTGCAAAGAAATGTGGTATGAAGATCCCATAGGATGCAAGAAACTCATAAACTAGTATTGGCTAAAAGACAATAGGGGCGGTGCTGCAAAGGTTCCTTAGGAGATCTTTCACAGTGACTTCTTTGAAGACTACCATGACTTGGTCACCATACTAAGCATAGTGATGGGACTCCCTTGTGCAGCATATTTTCAAGAATGGATGGTTTACTTCATCAAGCAAATTCTCTGTGGAAAAGACACCACATTCTACTGGGGAGGAATAATCAGGGACTGCTTTCATGAGCACTACAATGGGCTATTTAGAGCTCCCAATGAAGAGTTTGGCAAAGAACTTAAGGCTTTCGACAAGCACCCCCAGCTACAATTCAGGAATTTCAAAAGGGATTACTATAGGGTGAATGATGTATTCATCACTTATATCATCAGATTGCTTAGGGGTGATTGTGAGAGAATAATTTCCCATAGTGCTTGAGCTCTTCCCAAGAAATATGCCAATGATGTTGTGATTTTACCTATTTATTATGCAACATTGGATAATATTACTACAACACTAGTAAAGAGGATGCGACCGCCGCCTACTAGATTGGTAGATGCGTACGTGGAGGCCATCATTGCTAGCATAGACTTGAGACAAAATATTTTTGGCCCATTGCCTTCTTTGGGACAAGTTGCTCATCCCACGCAAATTCAAGGCCTTACCCAAGCCCTTCAACAACAAAATGCCTCTCATGAATCCAGTATGATAGTTGCCCATGGTACCTCATCGGGGAACACCAATGAACCAGGAACCTCCAGCTTCACACTACTTGTTGCCCCAACAACAAGAGGTCCATTCTCAGCCACTCCAAATCTTGGAATATCTCCAAATGTTTGAGTTTCCGCCTGCCCTCCAAAATCAGCCAATGGTGCAGCCAGTGTTCCTCCAAAATATAGCTCCGCTGCCGAACAACATGGAGAAAGATCAGATTGATGAGCTAATGAAGATGATCAAGAAAATGTCCATGGAGATGACACACTTAAGAAATCAAAACAATCAGCTGCAAGCCTCACAAATAAACATTCAAGCCAACCTCAACCATGACAATCGCAACTGTCGTAACAATTAGGACAACCATGCAACCAACACTTCATTCGGATAGAATTATGATAGGAAACAAAATTTGAGGCAAAAATTTGACATAAGGCCCTCCCAGAGGTAGAACCAGACATGGAATACAAGACCCAATAATGGTGGTTTCCCCACACCTCTCAATTAGCCTAGCAACTATAAAAATACTACAAGTGGAGTCTACCTGGCGGAGGCTGCTCTATCTGGTTGGTGCCACATACACAAAACAAATCAACATTCTGAATTGGATTGTCCAGAATTCTAGACGACTATTGAAATTTTCCATGTTGAAGTCCAAAATGTCGTTGATAGCTCAAGGTGCATGGACCTTGTCCCTTCTGATCCTTATGAATCTCCAGTGATGGTGGTCAATCAGGCTCCTTTCCCTAAGGTTGAGAGCAATGTGCTCGAGATGGCAGAGATTGCTATAAGTAACAACAAGGTGGAAGAGCTAAGTTCTTAAATCCATTTGGCTCATCTTTTCAATTTAGTAGATAATGGTCCCAATGACGAGGAAGAGCTTAGGGAAGGTGAAATCCAAATGGATGAAGTCCAAATTTTTAACCAAAGGACTACCCCTTATGACCTTAGGAATAGGCAAGCCAGTGGGAATGTTGTTGGTCCTTTCACTACCTCCACTCAACCTAAAAATTTCAGCACCCCTCTTGACCTAAATGTTAGCAACAATCCAAGCTATCCCCATGTACCCACATGGTACTTTAACAAGAATAGGTAGCAGAATCAAAACCAAAATTAGCCTACTAGCTCCTTCCATAATAACACTAGCTCATCCCAAAATATCGCTTATTATGAAGAAGTTGAGGAAATGGGAGAATACATTGTGAAAGAATTTAAGAAGGTTAAGCTAAGTGTGTTCGCCTTTGAGCTACTCAAGGCCCCGATAGTGAGGAATGCCTTCTTTAGAATGATAAATGGGACTCCTTTAACTAGATCAACTCAAGACACTTCTGCTAAGGGGGTTTCCTTCGAGGATCAACAAAATGAGTTGGCCATCAAATAGGTTGTCCACAAGAAGGTTGATCTGCGTACGAATCAGCAAGAAAACAAGCCACTCACCAAGGAAATAGATCAGACACAAGCCCAAAACAAGAGCAATGATAAGGATAAGGACCAAGTTGTCCAAGTGGATGTTTTCAGAGGATTATTTCAAGGGAAGTTGGAAACTCCTCCCTTCTTGGCTACTATTAGAATATATGGGAAGAATCTACATAATTTCTTTCTCGATTCAAGAGCTTCCACCAATGCCATTCCCTTGAGCATTTGCAAGGCTATGGGAATAGTCCCAACTCCGTCCTGATGCAAGGTGACACAGCTTGATAAAACCAAGATCAGCATAGTGTGTGAGATTAATAGAATACCTATGCAGATAGCTACTGACCCATAGATACAACAAACTATCAACATCCAAGTTGTTGACATCCAAGATACTTATGGAATTGGTATGCTACAACTGACTATTCCCACCTTTGGCTTCCATGGAAGAGGATGCCAAATCAGATTTCAATAGAATAGGAGCCACGTGTGAATTTTATGATCACTGAATACAACAACACAAATGTGTTTTTTTTTATTGAAACGAAATTGGTAAATTACTGTCTCGTGGCATACTTGGATGGACAGGAATTATTTGGAGAGGAGACAACTAGGAAAGTAATTCTTGTCTTGTGCAGCCCGCCTGGTGGTTTGGCTCACACTCCTTAGAGCACTGAAATGTTGATCAAATCAGATAATGAAGTCTCCTATGAGAAAGGTAGCCTCAGATTGCTAGACAGCTTCCAAGACTTCATGAAAAAGTGCATGCAGGATCGGCTTAGTTTGGGAGCTAGAATGAATTTCCAGGAGCTCCTGCTGCCTATTTGGTGCAGGGTACACAATGTTGCTCACTCAAAATTTGCGTGTTGTTTCTGTCAAACAGCAATTAACCATATCAAAGGGAAGGTCATTCCTAAGCTGGAAGTCCGATCACCATCACCAAATTAGAGCAATGTAGAATCCACACCACCTCCTAAGGTTGCTGAAATGAGGTCGATGTCCAGAGAGGATAGATCTATTAATCCCAAGACAAAGGACTCTCTTGAGTTCTAGATGCTATGCTTCAACGGATCCAAATCCAACCATGGATTCGGGGCCGGCTTCGAGCTAATTAGCCCCAAAGGTAAGTCGTACTTTGCTGCTTTCAGACTTCAATTTTACTTCACTAATAATGTAGCGAATTATGAGGCTCTGGTCCTTGGCCTCCTCATGGCACTTAGAAAAGGGGTCAAAATTTTACAAGTCTTTGGGGATTCAGAGTTGGTCATAAAGCAGGTGAGAAATATTTACTCTTGCTATGATCAGAGACTAACTAATTATCGACATCGGGTGTGGAATCTATTATAAGGACTAGATGGATTCAACATAGAGTTGATCCCTCACTCTCAAAACTACATGACCAATGCCTTAGCACAAGCGGTTGGAACCTTATAGCCACTGTCATTGTTTGGACTCAAAATGTTTATGGTTGAGCTTACATCCATTCTTTCTATGCTAGATAATGTCTCAAATTTCTAGGTATTCAATGATGATCGACACATCCTGGACTTCATTACCAACTCCGATGTATTTTCTACCCAAATAATTGATGAGGCTGAGCCTAAGGAGGTTGAACTTGATATAGAAGGGGTGAACAACCTCAAAACCAACACTTTCCCCAAGGGGATGGTCCAACTTGAGCGAATATTTGATCTAGATCAGATCAGGGATCAAGATCAATAGGCAAAGAAAGATGCCAGTGTGAGACCTATAACCTCGAAATGGCTAAGGATGCAAAGAATGAATTTATTGGCAAGGTGTGCACACCCAAGGAAAGAAAAGGCATAGTGGGTGCTTTGCGGAGGTACCATGATATAATTGCCTGGAGCTACAAGGATCTAAAAACATACGACACTTCAATAATCAGGCACACCATCCCCCTCAGATCGGATGTGAGGCCATTTCGACAGTGGCAGTGCCCTGTCAATGCTCTATCGGAGCCAATCATATTTAAGGAAGTGCAAAAGCTATTATCTACCAAAATTATCTTTCTAGTTCAGCACTCCACATGGGTGGCCAACTTGGTCCAATTTAGAAAAAAGAATGGAGAGATCAAATTATGTGTTGACTTCTACAAACTGAATAGAGCTTTAGAAAAAGACAACTATCATGTCCGTCATTAGATGAGGTACTACAGATAATAAATGGCTCTCAGATGATGTCCTTCTTGGATGAATACTTTGGATACAACCAAGTTATGGTACAATATGAAGATCGACATAAAACAATATTCACCACCAAGTGGGGCACATTTTCCTATAGATGGATGCCATTTAGACTCATCAACATTGGTGCCACCTTTCAATGTGCCATGGACATTACGTTCAAATATTTGTTTGGAAAGTGTGTAATCATCTACATGGATTATTTACATGTATTCTCAAAGCAATGAGGTAGTCATGTAGCTGATTTATGTAAAGTTTTTCAAAGGTGCCATAAATTTGGGGTTTCCCTGAATCCGAAGAAATGTATCTTCGGGTTCACCAAAAGAAGGTTATTAGGGCACATCCTATCAGAAAAGGGGATTTCCGTTGACCCCGATTGCATCTAGGCTATCATGAAGATTCAGCTACCAGGTAGCAACAAAGAGTTAAAATATTTCTTCGTAAAGATCAACTTTGTCCACAAGTTCATCACGGGCTTTGCTGAAATCATCAAACCACTCAATGTTATGTTAAAGCAAGATGACAAGATCAAGTGGAATCCTGATGCAAAGCAAGCCTTTAAATAAATTGAACAAGAAATCATTGAAGCACCAATACTAGTTATTCCAGACTATCTAAATCCTTTCTACATCTATTCATTTGCTTTAGATCATTCGTGTGCCAACATCCTGACCCAAAAGGATAATGAGGAGAACGAGCACCCAATTGCCTTCATGAGTGCCCCTTTGAAATATGATGAGTTTTGTTACCACAATTTAGAAAAGAAAGAGAATTCTCTTGTTAAAGGAGTATTGAATTTCAAGCATTATATTCTATGCAATAAAGTGTTTGACATAGTTCTTGACCCAATCATAAAGACACTGCTTATGCATAATGAGCTAGGTGAACGAAGGGAAACGTGGGTTACATTGCTGCAAGAATACAATATGGAAATTTAGCCAATGAAATTGGTGAGAGGGTAGGTGCTTACTCGCATGATTTCTGAAATAGTGGTAGACATAGGGCCTAAACTCATAGTGCAGCAATATCTACTTGCAGATGTGTCCCTGAGGGAATGGTACCCAGATATTGTTTACTATCTACTGAATCACAAATGTCCACCCCACTTATAAGGAGTCCAAAATCGGGCACTTAGATTGAAGATTAGTAGTTACATGTTACAAGGGGCCATATTGTACAAGAAAAGTCATTAAGGTATCTACCTGAGATGCTTGGCCAAAGAAGAAGTAGACCATAGTCCTGAAGGAGTTTCCCTTCATTAGCTAGGTGAATGAAGGGAAACGTGAGTTACATTGCTGCAAGAATACGATATGTAAATTCAGCCAATGAAATTGGTGAGAGGGAAAGTGCTTACTCGCATGATTTTTGAAATAGTGGTAGATGTAGGGCCTGAACTCATAGTGCAGCAATATCAACTTGCAGATGTGTCCCCAAGGGAATGGTACCCAGATATTGTTTACTATCTACTGAATCACAAATGTCCACCCCACTTACAAGGAGTCCAAAATCGGGCACTTAGATTGAAGATTAGTAGTTACATGTTACAAGGGGCCATATTGTACAAGAAAAATCATGAAGGTATCTACCTGAGATGCTTAGGCAAAGAAGAAGTAGACAAAGTCCTGAAGGAGTTTCATGACAAGTTCGATACTAGTCATAGATCCAGCTTATCTATCGCACATCAAATACTGAGAGCCAGATGTTATTGGCTGACGATTTTCAAGGAGGTTCATAGTCACATCCTCTCTTTCCATGTATGCTAGACCATGGTGGCCAGAGAAAAGAACGTTGCTATCCCATTGCAACTAGTCTTGGAGGTAAGACCATTCATGTAATGGGGTCTTGACTTTATTAGTCCAGTAAGCCCTCCATCATCTATAGGACACAGGTACATTCTAACTACTTCAAATTATTGCAGTAGATGCACAAAGCCAATTACATGTAGGCAATGCACAACGGAGGTAGTTACATTTTTTTTGAAATTTTTATTTTAAATCGTTTCAATTGTCCCTTTGCATTGGTATGTGATAATGGCCCTGCCTTTGCTTCTTTAAAATTTTCCAATTGGGCCTTTAACTATGGGAGTGCCCTCAAGTTCTCATCCAATTACTACCCTCAAGGAAATGGTCTTGTTGAATCAACCAACAAGAACTTGATCACGGGGATTAAAAAACTTCTTCATAGAAACCCCAAGGATTGGCCTACCCAGCTCTATTTTTCCCTTTGGGCGGATTGCACCCACCACAAGGCTTCCCTTGTTGTTCCCCTTACCACCTCATTTATGGCCTAGATCCTATCTTTTCATTACACTTGAAAATCACTACCCTCCAATTCCTTAATTATTTTTATGGAGGGGATCGTAGAGAATCTCACCTAGTTGAGCTGATATATTTAGATGAAGTACGGGACCGTGCAATATAAAATTTCACCACACATCAGGGTGTTATCAAGAGATGGTTCGACTGTCGAGACAAGATCAAGGCCTTCTAAATTTCTAATCTAGTTTTATATTGGGACAAGGCTCACAAAAAGAAAGGGGGACACAAAGAATTCGACAAGCTCTAGCTTGGCCCCTTTCAGATAGCCAAAATTTTGGGAGATAATAATTTCAACTTAAATACTTTAACTGTTGACGACGTGTCATTGCCTATCAATGGGAATTACCTTAAGCATCACTTCCAAGCCTAAGCTCTTTCAGAGTTTTTCCTATAAATACTTGTGCATAGGTTAGGGTAGGTTTCCTTGCTTTTCTTTCCTTCTTTGTTTTGTTTTGCTCACTTCCCAATGGTTTTGTCTTGGTGAGAGTCTCTCCTTGTTTTTTCCATGGTGGTCATGCTCGGCTTCATGAATAGTTCACTTTGTTGCCCGCTCATGTATGTTCTCTACATAATCCTTCATTCCCCACTATCGATCTCTGAAAACCTTAGGCATCGGTTTCCTCTTTTGAAATCTGGACTAATCTAGGATTGCATCCTTGCTTGAATCTGCTACACTAATCATGGATCATGCACAAAACGCACTTTAAAGGTTTCCAAAGAATTGTGTGGTAATTGTTGGGAGGGTTGGATGAGTAGAAAATCCAAAGTCTACTCCAGTGATGACTGTGATTCCCAAACCCATAGTGAGCTTCAATGCTTACATGGTTGAGCAAAAGAAAGAAAGTACTTCAAAGCAATATCAAAAAGAAAAAGAAATAAAATATTAAATTATGCAACCATATGAGTGTATGAATATATCTACCAGGGCTATGGATGTCTAGCTGGCAGTAGAGCTATGTTCATGGGGTCATAGTGATAACTTCGTCGAGGCTATGGATGCTTGACTAGCAGTGAAGCAATATCTAGGTTACTTTAGGAGTTAGATTAACTATGTAGCTTGTCCCTCCCGATCAGCAGTTATCCACATAGTTTATGAGGAAAGGAAATTAACTCATCATGCACACACTTTCATGATGACGTAGTATGATTCAATCTAGGCTCCTATCCTCAACTTGTCTCTTAGTTCAACCTTGGAAACCAGCCTCTAGTCTGTGAAACCTGAGATTCTAAGTTTGAAATGAACATTTGTCTTTATAATGCCAGAGAATTATCCAAGCGGAGTCTCCATTTGTTGTTTCCTCAACACACATGCCCCGTTCAAAATGGGGACCCTCTCTTTCTTTTTCCTTATCGAGTCATTTTGTCGCCACCTCATTTTGCATGCCCCTATTTTGAGTCCCAAGTGGTCAAGGAGTCTTTAGGATGTCACCTCTATGGGTGGGTTCCCCTTGTCTTTTGTTTTTACTTGGTGTTTTTTCAGGGTCTTAGGAATTGATCTTTTCCTCCTAGGACGTTGTTTCTTTTGTTTTGAGGGTTCAAGGCGTGGGATGAAACTGAACTTGGAACCTTCACAATGTTCTTGGTTATGTTTTGGTTCCGGTTCTAGCTCCGCTTTGGAATTCCTTTTCCTTCATTTTCTTTCATTTCACCAGAGGCGGAACTAGGATGAAACTGAACTCAGAACCTACACAAGGTTCCCAGTCTTTTTTATGTTCTGGTTCTGGTTCCACTACTTGTGTTCATGTTTTATTTGTTGTTTTGCTTGTGTTCGGCCTTTGGGTTGGTTTCCTCCCTTAGGTCTTCTTTGGTTTTCATTTTCCTTCCTTTCGTCAGAATCGGAACCAGGATGGGAACTGAACTCGGAAATTTTTAGAAGGTTTTGCTAAAAATTTGGTTCTCGTTCCACTTCTGCCCCCATTTCCCCTTTTGTCGTCATCTGGCTTCACCTCCACCTCCGTCGTGGTTCCTCCTGGGACCCTGTTTTCTTTGCTTCATGGGTTTGGGGCGTAGAATGAATCTAAACTTGGAACCTTCACAATGTTCTTGGTTTTGTTTCCATTCCGCCTCCACCTCCATTTTTCTCCTTTTTTTTGTGTTCCCATTCGGGTTTGGTTTTGACCTCAGTTCTACCTCCATCTTCCTTTGCTTTCTTTTATCACCTCTCATTTTTTTGGTCATGTTGTTTGTGCTTGGGGAACATTTTTTTTTAGCGTTCGAATCTTCTTGATGATTTGCTTGATACTGGTTATGAACCTACAAAGTTTGAGTGGGGGGTGAACTTGGGACCATTGGTTGGTTCTAAGTTCGGTCCCCTTTCCAAACCTGGGTCTGACCTTGTTCCCATTCCAAACCTAATTCTGACCTTGGTTTTGAACCCAACCCTGCTTGTGGGTGTATGTCCTACCTTCGCCATTCCTAATTGCTGACCTGACCTCACCTACCTTAAGAGGCTTCCTAACCTGAGTCTTTCCTGGTTTTGCTTCTGGTAGGTGCGAAATCTGACTAAGCATGCAGTGTCTCCCTAAAAGAGTAAAGAGTGATGTGAGCGGCCATCTCATCGCACCAACCTCACCGACCACCATAGTTGCATTTATTAAGGGAATCAATTGCACTTAGGGATATAAATATTAGGCTTGACATGTCATTTTCACATGTTAGGAGCAACATAGAACTGCATTGCCTCCCAACCTTTTCTGCTCTCGCGCTCGAACCTCCACTTCATCGGGATCACAAAGTAAGTTCACTATCTAACCCCCAGTCACATTTTCTATGATTTCACGCCTAAGTTGTGGGTAAAGAAGGAAAATTTGTAATTAATCTAATAAAGGAGCAATTGAACTCTAGGCCCTACCCTTCTCATTGCCTCGACCTTCAAAATGAACTTCAAACTCCAAAGCAACATCGAATTACCTCACAGGTTCTAGTCTCCAGAGCTCTGCCTTTAGGGGGTCATCTCCCATTCACCATCTTGAAATGTCATTTCCACCCTTTCTTTCCAGACCTCACACTCTAGTTGACCAATTCATGTGAGGCTTTGTTGAAAATAACTGCCTATAAATGACCCTCGAGCCTCCATCCCTGGACTTCCATTCACAGGCCGCCTTTGCCATTCCGTTGTTTTAAATGACCATCAGACAACTGCCTTTCAGCCTCCAGGTCCTGAGCGCTCAAATGACACAAGGCTTTGACCTGCACCCTTCTGCCTCCCGAATTTTGAACCTTAGAACTCCACCTCTAGAATTTTTCTTCTCCAAAGTTGTTTCAAATAGCTAACTCTTGACAGCCTTCCCTCAGTTTGATTTTGGATGTCCTAATAGTGACCTAAATGACCTCCAATCTAAAAATGAACGATGACCCACGTGTTGGAATTTGACCTTCTCCAACATGAACACTTCATTATCCAAATCCAAGATCAGGAGAAATCATCTGGGTCTCCTTGCTCCATTCGCCCTTTAGAGAAACATTCTGACAGGGGAAGTCTGGCTTTCAGTGCCCGGAGCATCCAAATTCCCTCCACTGAACTAAGTAATAATAAATTTGGCTAAGTGTTAGATTTTTGAATGATTAACTACTCAATCTAACAATGTTTTGTGGGGACTTTGGATAATATTCATGGCTTCATGCTTGATTGTGCTCACTTCACCTCCATGTGCAGAATACAAGGAATCGGCTGTAGGAACCTTGAGAGTAGTTGTAGAGAAGGATAAATTAAAAAGAGTTGCCAAGGCTCCTCGAGGAATGAAGATAAGGATCAAATGAAATACCAGTACCAAGGGGCACTGTTGCACTCCAAAATCAAAACCAAATGGAAAGATATCTCTCACACCAATATCGGGCATGTTAACATTGATGAGTTTATACAAAGGGTCAGGATAAACCCCAAAATGAAAAATGAAAAGTTAATCAGAAGAAGTGGCATAGCTAAAGCTACAGGTTTTCCTCCTTCTTTGATTGCCCTCGAGTTGGTAATGGCCTGTAGGGGGTATATCAGCTAGAAACACGAACTATTATTGATAGATATGAGAACATTTTGGCCAACATGTCACCAAAAGGGATAACAAAAACCTTCCATATTCCTGTCTTTGGAAAGATGGAGCTGCCTACTATCAGGGAGTGCAAAGAAATGTGGTATGAAGACCCCATAGGATGCAAGAAACTCATAAACCAATATTGGCTAAAAGACAAGCAGGGTAGTGCTACAAAGGTTCCTTAGAAGCTCATTCGCAGCGACTTCTTTGAAGACTACCATGACTTGGTTACCATGCTAAGCAGAGTGATGGGACTCCCTTGTGCAACATATTTTCAAGAATGGATGGTTTACTTCATCGAGAAAATTCTCTGTGGAAAAGACACCACATTCTACTGGGGAGGAATAATCAGTGACCACTTTCATGAGCAATTAATGAATGTCAAAAAGACCTCCAAATTCTATATGACCTGTCACCTAGTATATTCATTAGCTGATTAGAGGCACTACAATGGGCTATTCAGAGCTCCCAATGAATATTCTGGCAGAGAACTCAAGGCTTTCGACAAGTACCCCCAACTACAATTTAGGAATTTCAAGAGGGATTACTGTAGGGTGAATGATGCATTAATCGCTTATATTATCAGGCTGCTCGGTGGTAATTTTGAGAGAAGAATTTCCCATAGTGCTCAAGATCTTCTCAAGCAATATGCCTTCCTGTTTATCCAATATTTAAAGTTCGCCTACATCTAAGCCCAAGGATTCTTAGCGGAACCAAACAAGCTATCCCAGTACCCTAATGATCAGATGATATTGTTAGAACTCTCTCGGCAGCTACGAAACATTCACGCCATCCCAAGCAACAAACATCTAGCAGGGATCCCTTATTCCCTTACACTCAGCCAAGGGATGTATGAGATTCATACTTCCCAGTGTGCAGGAAATTCAGAGAAGGAATTGGCTGAGTACCACCTCAAATACCACATGACCAAACCACAGATGGATCCATACAACCATCTCTGAAAGGAACTTGTACAGGTTTATGCCCACATCCACAATGTTGAAGATTTCTAAGCAGATTGTAAACATGACCTCGAGGTGTGAATAAGGCACTATATGCGGATGACCGCATACTTTGTAAAAAGGGTGAACTTGTTCCCAATACCAAATCAGCTGGAGGAGGAGGAAAGCACTGTGATAGACTCTAGGTGCAACACCATCACCAATCTACCACTGCCAATGATTGATTGGGAAGAGAAAGAGGTCAACAACCTTGACATTCTCACCAAGCCTATTGAGGCTCGAAAAAAAGCATGGATTGATGGGTAGGTTGCCCAATCGAAACAACAAGGGGTCATCCTAACCTTTAAAGGGCTAGAATGTGAACCAAGTGGTTCTGAGGGTGGGGCAGTTGCTGCATGAATTGAAGAAATGTCAAAGTCCCCTCCACCCACTTGCTCAAGAAAGAGAAAGGAGACTAATGAGTAATAGTTTGATCCTATGGTGTACACAAGAAAGGCCTCCGAAGGTGAGTATTCCAAGAGACACAAGAAATCAAGCAACGTCATCGAGTTTCTAGTAATTCAAGAGGATACACTCTATGAGGGAGGTGACATGGATACATATCAGCCAAGATCTCTACCTATCTCATCTACTGCTACTACTACCATTGCCACTCCCCCATTGATCCCACATGCCGTAGTTGGTTCCTCTTTGCTAGCAGTGGATATCTTTGTCCACCTTGCTTCTACTTCTCCCATCACGCAGGTCATATCAGTGGATTCATCCTCTGTCTCTACCTCACCGATATCCTTATCCTCCATGTCTTCATATTTTTTCTCTCCCAACTACTACCACTGCAACTACTATGCCTGCCCTTGGTCTTCTAGAATATTTTGTAAAATATATTCAAAATGTGCCATTCGAGCTTTCAGGAATGTTTCCAAACCCAGTAGTGCAGGCTGCCATGGCCCAAGCAATGGCCAGCATCCCAATTCCTCCTCCCCCCTAATGAGCCACATAATATGGAAGCCATGATACAATTTTTTGAGGAATTAGAAAGACAACAATTAGGGGCAGCCAAAAGATTAGAGCAGGAGGTAGATGACTACCATGAGCATCCAGTATATGAGCACAAAGTAATTGATGAGGGTTCCTATGAATCCTCTAGTGATGATGGTGAGGGTCTTCATGCAAAGATTATTCAAGAGACCATCAACCCTGAGCTTGACGCAGAGCTGGCTAAGCAAGTCATGAAGATTGAAGATAAACAGACTAAAAAGCAGCCTATTATTGAGAAGGGGGTCACTTCCACAAAAGTAGAAGGTGATAATTTTCCGATGGGAGAGCATGACCGTGCCCCTAGACATAATGAAGAGGTACTCACTCAAAAAGATGTTGAAGGGGAAGACAACCTCAATAAACACTTTCCCATTGAATCCCTTATCAAACACATAGTGTCCATACAAGAATCCAATGAGGATATGGAGGATGCAAGGACAGAGCAAGAAGCTCTCAACGAAAAGGCCATTAAAATAAAAAAAGATGATAAAGAGGATAGCCATGAGTCACCTAAGGGAAAGTCCTCAATTCCTAACTGGCTATAAAAGAAACTCAAAAATAGAGCTCCTGCTCCTAAGGACCCAAAAGCAAGGCTGGAGGCTATATTGGCTCAAGCCAAAATCGGCACCAAGAAGGAGAAGAAGCCGAAAATAAGATCAAAGATAACAATGGATGCCTCAGGATCCAAGATGGTGCAGGTAGCTACACCGATGGTGGGTGAACAAGGAAGAACTTACAATGTTTCCACCATTGACTTGGGAGTCACCACCAAGGAGA
Organism: Sequoiadendron giganteum; assembly: GCA_007115665.2. NCBI lineage: Eukaryota > Viridiplantae > Streptophyta > Pinopsida > Cupressales > Cupressaceae > Sequoiadendron > Sequoiadendron giganteum. Next base: position 215,382,270 of record CM021101.1, read on the forward strand.
AAAAGGTGGACCACCTTCAAGAATTTGTCACTACGGTGGTACATCTCATCCAACAAGACAAGATTTCCAAAGAAGAGCTTAAAGCACAGGTGGCTAATTTGATAGCCTACATCCAACAATGGTCATCCACAGAGGAATAGCCTACAACATCCTTCACCCCACCACAATTACTATCAAAAGAGTAGATTGATAAGTTGGAAAAGAGAAAGAACTTGGACAAGACTACGAAAAATTGGTTCTGGCAGGTCTTGGACATTGGAAATGTGAGCATCAATCGCATTGTTCGAACAGCGAACAAATTCTTGGATATACAAAAGTCTCTTGAGGGTACAAGGAAGGTTTGTGCTAACTTCCCAATGAAGTATGAGTCTATCTACCCAAAAATTGAGGCTATCCTCAAGCTGCCAAGCGAGAGCTGGGAGAAGGAATTTGCATTTAAAAAGAATGATCACTGGCTGATGGATATCTAGAAGAGACTCTATGATAATAGGAAGGAAAGTCTATAGTAAGTACTTGAAAAGGTAAACTCAGATATTGAATGGCCCAAGGAGGTTTGGTCAGATTGCAACCAATAATTGAAACTAATGACAGGGTGTAATATACCCATTGTCTAGATCAATCTGGAAAATATAAAGCCTCACTTCCAAAAGAGGATGAAATATGGAATGTCGAGTGAGATAACCATAGATTTCATGAGATTTTTTTCTTGATCCTTCACCCAATCTGAGTTGTTCATAGATCATGTCGTCAAGTATGATGAAGATTGGGGGAAGCTCATTCACAATTTCAAGGAGTGGAGCTACCAAGTGCTGAAATCCAACATCATAGAGGTTGATAAGCTCCAGCTGGTGATTCTAAAGTTCATGGAGTATGCAGCCTTGAAGAAGCAAGAGGGAAACCCTATTGATGGCAAAGAGTTACTTCCAGAATAGCTATAGCAAAGAGCAATCAACAAAAGAAAAAAAGCTACAGTGTTGTCACTAGAGGCCAAAATAGGGATATGGATAAAAATGTATATTAAAATGTGATATATTTTGGGGGTACGTGAAGCCCTAATGTAAGTGAATATTGGCCACACAATGAGATCAAATCTTGGCCACATGTTTTTCCTTTTAGACACTATATATAGGGGTCTCCTTCTATCATTTTGTAGGAGTTGAGTTATTGTAAAGACATGCTACAAAAATTGCAATAGAAATACATTGACTTTGGTGCATTTCTGAGTTTCTTCTCTCTCAATTTGATGATATAGTTGAATTTACCTTTTTGTTTTAGTTTCCTTCCAGTTAACTTCAGTAGATTTAGTAATGTTGTTCCATGGTTTTGAAGATTTTTGTTGTGTAGATGTCTTTCTTGTCCATACTTTTGGCTATTTGCTGTTGGTAGATGGCCGTGTAAAATTAGTCTAGACTCTCATTTAAAGTTGCATTTAAATCTGTATCTTTGTTCATACATGTATGTGGTGGATGAATGGTAAAAATATGCAGTCCTTAGAAGATAGCACAAATTTCATGACATTGTGAAATTTCTGGTTAAGTGAGATTATGTATTTAAGAAGCTATCCACAACAAAAACCTCCATGATCACTATTCATTAGTAGTTGCAAATCAAGGAACTTACTCTCTTCCCTACCCTTTTCCTTCTTTTTCCTTTTTTAACAAGTAGCCTGTGCTAAGGTTCATTGCACATTGTAAAGCTATATCTTAAGTCAGAAATGGAGTTCAAAAATGTTGTTTGAACCTACAACAAACGTACAGTAACTTTCAATCTTTAAAATTTCATTCATAGATCGACCTTCCCTCCAGCTAAGCTTACGTAAGTCTTCCCTGTGATTACCAGCAAGATCACATCAAACATCAACTAAGGTATCCTATGCAAGTCATGACATGACACCTGAGAGACCTTGGGGTTATTTTTAGCAACTTGCTGGATATTTCCTTTCAAGAGAGGTGATGCACCTATGCATCGCTTGTGTTGAGAAAGTGTGCAAAAACACCCACCAACAGATAGAGTATGATGTCATTGTGACCTTTGTAAATGTCTCTCTGACATGGCAATGTGAAGGTCATTCTCGAGTGGGACCCAATCATAATGGCGTGGGTGACAGATGACAAAGCAAACACATGGTATAACGAGACTGGATAAGTGGTTATCCAAATACTTCTTGTGGATTATGATGAAATCACATGGCAATGAGGTGGATAGATGAAATCATCAAGTTTCTTTATTGATGTGACTAAAGTTCATTGACCAGACTTTGAAGGATGTCTCCCTGAAAAACCGATGACCCTTCCATCAGTGAGACTTTGGTGTATTAGCAGAACTGTGAAGCATGTCTCTTCAACAAAGCAATAAGGTGATAAGCTAAGTGGGTTCTGATAGAAACACCAAGATCGATGATGATGATTTAAATGACTAATTATCCAATGGTCAAGGTTAAAAGGTTTGAATATGAATAGGATCATGGCATGAGAAAGAAGATTGATGGCTATAATTCAAAAGTAAAGATCTAGACGGGATCGACAGTGAGAACAAGGATATCAAATTGGTAACCAAAAATGAACAAAATCAGATCACTCAACTATCCCAGTGAACAATTAATGAAGGTGATCCAATCCACTAGTGGGCAGCAAAAAGGATTCATGATCTATCAAGATCAAAGATGATTGAATGATCAGTAGAATGAATTAAATTCATATTAGATTCTAAGGTTTGATGAAGAGCTAATTTGGGAAAATTCTCTGAAATAGGATTTAATGTTGTATGGACTGATGCAGGGGATGGTGATATCTAAAAAATTCTATCAAATGTCTTAATTATGAGCCGAACAGTGGTGTGTGGCTCGATTTAGAGGAAACTTGTTGAATAATGTTGCAAGTGAAAAAACGTAGCAGAGATTTCAATTATGTAATAGCTAAAATGAAAAGAAAAATATAGAATTATTGAGAGTGTCAATAAAGGTGAACTGTAATAGAAAGTAAAAAATCTAAACATATATGAATCTGATTACAATGGTGTGAGAGTAAACAAAGAGAGAAGTGTGATGTACTGAATTGATGCAGTATAGGTTTTGTACAAACAGTTTCATGCATAATTGAATTTATAATCTTTAGAGGTTGTAGCCTAATAGTATTGAGTTGTAGCTTAGGTTAGGTGATAGTAATCTCCTTGGAGTTGCAGCTCCTAAAATAGGGTGTAATAGCATCCTTGAAGTTGAAGCTTCTAAACAGGGAGTTGTTACTTCCTTGGATTGTAGCCCTAAATTTTGTAACTAAACTTCATTGCTTGAGAGGCTAGATTAGGATAGTAGATCCTAGTATAATTTCTCACTATGGTTTTTCCCATATTGTTTTTTCCACGTAGATATGATTTCATGTGTTGATCATTCTTGTGCTTGTGAGTTTTGTAGTTCTTCATGCTTTGAAATGCACAATTGAGTTGTTAAGTTTAAATCTACAACAGGTCTCTCTAGATTAAAAATTTATTATCTACTAATTCACCCCCTCTTAGTAGATCATTGTGTTTTAACAATTGGTATTAGAGACCTAGATTCCCCAGAAGAAGCTTAATCAACTTGGGTAGATCTTGGATAAGCGAACACAATGGTGTGTTAGAATGGTTCTAGCAAACCACCTAGATTCGATCGAACTAACTCTGCTAAGTGGAGCTCTTTAATGAAAGGGTACTTAGGTTCTCGTGACTTAATGTCTGGATGTCAGTTAAGAAAAAGTATGTTCCTCCTACTACTCCTCCTACTGATGCTGATGGAAAGAAGGACTATGAGAATAATGAGAAAGCTTGGTTTGCCACTATGAACAACTTGTCTGATTTTGTGCATGGCAAGGTTATGCATTGTGAAACTGCTTATGATGTCTAGGAAAAACTGAATAAGATCTATGAAGGATACTCCAAGGTGAAGCTGGAAAATCTACAAATACTGAGAGCTAAATTTGAAAGCTTGCAGATGACTAATGAAGAAACATCACAGATTATCTTTTGACAATTGATGATATAGTAAATGATATTAGAGGATATGGTGTGGAAATAAAAGAGGATGTTGTTGTGATGAAGGTTTTGAAATCCATGGCAACTAAATATGATTCTAAAATTCTTGCCATTGAAGAAGGAAGAGAAATTGATAAACTCACTCTAGATGAGATACATGGTATATTTACTACTTATGAGATGAGAATGCTAGGTGCTGAGTCTTCTAGAAGGGAAGCTTCATTTAATATTTCTAAGAAAGGAAAGGATGGAGCAGAGAAGAAAGACAAATCTATAGTCAATATTTCAGACATTGAAGAAACTGATGAAGAAGAAGAAAACTTCATAAGGAGACTAAGGAGAGGATCTAGTAAATATAAAGGTAATCTATCCTTAAAATTCTTCAACTATGGTAGAATAGACCATATTTCTTCTAAATTTCCATATGATAAAATGGATAACTCTAAACAAGAAGGAGATAGTAAGAAGAAGAAAGAGTTTTACCCTAAAAGAATAATTTTGGAAAGAAAAAGAAGATTCTATGCATTCAAGAAGAAAGTGATGCTTTTGATGCTAGTGATAGTTTAGATGAGGATCAAGGTCATGCCCTTGTAATGAGAGAAGATAAAAGAGTATTTATATTTATGGCTAATGAAACTAAGGATTAGAAGGATGCACAAATTGATGATTCACATGAAGAAGAAGAGAAGGCAATTGTTGATCTTGAAGAAGAATTAATCAGTGCTCTTGAAGATCTTGATGAACTAAGAGATAAATATGATGATCTTAAGAGATAAAATAAGAAATTGAAAAGGAATACTCAAAAGGAGACCGACATACTAACTCAAGAACTTGAAGAATCCAATAGCTGATTGTTGGTCTAAAAGTTCATGTAGAAGAGCTCAATAGACTTGAGGATGTTATGAAATCCAAACTCCAATATGAGATGGATAGGTGTTGTACTAACCGCCAGCATCTCCCTTCAATTTCATGACATGGTTTAACTTCCTCCCATGGATCTTAACTTATGCTTGTATTGGGAATTGACAGGTCAATATTTTGGTACAACGACAAGGCCAACAATTGGTATCAGAGCTAGTCACGGGTTTGAACCCCTTGGGTGATGCTAAGGGGGGGATTGTTGGACTAACTGAAAGCATATCCCTTCGGGTTTTCAACATGGTTTAACCTCCTCCTATGGATCTTAACTGATGCTTGTATCGAGCATTGATAAGTTGATCTTTTGGTGCATCGACAAGGCCAACAATAGGTGCATGAAACTTGAAGCAGAAATAGTTTCTTTAAGAAAATAATTGGAGAAGGCCAGTGAGTAGATCAATAGAGGCTTGAAATTAATAAGTGTTACTAATATTCTTAATGAATTGTTGAGTACACAAAAGCCGGCCAATAAGGAGAAAATGGGTCTAGGACTTGAGAAAGGAAATAACTCATTTTTTGATGCCTCTACAAATCCCTATGAAACACTTAGAGTAGAAGAGAAATCATAACTCAATGGAGAAAAAAATGGCAATGGAGAATCCTTTGAAGATGAGAAGAAGTTAGATGTAGTTGATAAATCTATTAATAAGAAGGAACTGATTAAAGATGAGAAAGTTAAACAAAAATTTCCTAATCAACAAAAGAAGAAAAATACTAAGAGAACAGACAATGATGGTTTCACAAGAATACACTATTCAAGGATATCTAGACAAAGATCTCCTCATCTAGCAAAAGGAAACTCCATGACTGGGTACTATTCTTACTTCAATGGGTATTGTTATACTTGTAAAAATTTTGGTCATAGGGCTAGAGAGTGTAACTTAATTTCAAGGAGAAATACAAATTTCATAAGAAAGAATCCATTTCCTCCTCTAGTTGACATGAATGTAGTTTTCTACGATTGCAAAAAAATTGGCCATATAGCTAGAAATTATAGAGAAAAAATTGTAAAACCAAATACTCAATATAAAAGAAGAAAAATATATACCCCATAGTTGAACAAAACCAAAGAAGTTTTGGAAGGAGAAAGAGCAGAGCTCTACTATGTCTATGATTCGCCAAATAGCATTACATGAAAATGAACAAGACGTGTAGGTGATTGATAATGGTTGCTCCAAGCATGTGACTAGAGATAAAAATAAATTCATTAAACTTGAAATGAGAAAAGGAGGTTCGTTAATCCTAGGTGATAATACTGTTGTTAAGATTTGTGGTAAAGGAATTTGGAGCATAGATGGGAAGAGAAAAATTAAAGATGTTCTCTATGTTGAAGTTCTAAAGCATAATATTCTTAGTGTTAGCCAGATGTGTGATAATGGATATAAAGTTGTATTTGATTATGAAGGTTTCAAGATAAGATTGAATGGTAAAACAATTGATCAAGGGTTAAGGACTGATAACAATATCTATAATCTATGTGAAGTGGAAGGCCAAAAATGTATAATTAACCAAACAAATGAGAGTTGGTTGTGGAATAGAAGATCGAGACATGTGAATTTTGACAATATAGTGAAGATAAGCTCAAAAGGATTAGTTAGAAATATGCCTAAGATTGCAAATCCAGATAACATCATCTATCAACGGTGTCAGCAAGGAAAGAAAACAAAGTTTAAATTTCCCACAAAGTACTATTCAACTACAAAACCTTTGGAATTAATTCATATCGATCTATGAGGTCCAATGAGGACAAGGGTGTTTCAAGGAGAAAGACATTTCATGTTGTTGATTGATGATTATACCAAAATGGCATATGCTACATTTTTTAAGAAGGTTGAGGTATTTGAAGCATTTAAAGGTTATAAGAAGTTGGTAGAGAATGAGATTGGGAGAAGAATCAAATGTCTCATATTAGACAAAGGTGGAGAATTTATGTCAAGTGAATTCATGGAATATTGTGAAGATCATGGAATCAAATGTCACTATTCAAATCAAACAACACCACAACAAAATGGTGTGGTAGAGAGAAGAAATAAGATTGTAAAGGAGATGGCTAGAGCCATCTTGAACAAGGAAAACTTGAGAGATACATTTTGGAAAGAAGCAGTAAAAACTTTTGTATACATTTAGAACAAAGCACTTATAAGATTTAATAGTGGTATAATGCCATATGAATTGTGGTTTGACAGGCGTACATTAGTCAAGCATTTCAAAGTATTTGGTAGTAAATGCTATATTAAAAGAGAAGATGAATATTTAGGAAGTTTTGAGTCAAGATGTGATGAAGGGATACTTTTGGGTATTCTAGCCAAAGAAAATCTTATAAGTGTTATAATAAGAGATTGCATAGAATTGTAGAGAGTGTACATGTCAGAGTTGATGAAATTCAAGCCAAGTCTAGCAGAAACAATCTAGAAAGAGAATCAGATGATGAGGATATAGGTGCAAAAAATGAAGAAGAATAGGAAGAAGAGAATGAGCAAGAGGTTGATCGTGCTCCTGCAAAATATGGTCAAAAATATCATCTGCAGATCATATAATTGGTGACAATAATGAAGGTGTGCAAACTAGAAGAATACTTTCAAAGAACAAGGAACAAAAGAACTTTTCCCTCTTATCTCCGATTGAACCAAAAATTTTTGATGAAGCGAGTAAGGATGAAATTTGGATGGAAGCAATGGAAGAGGAACTCAATCAAATTAAAAAAAAAAACATGGGAATTAGTTCTTAGAACACCAAGAAAGAATGTAATTGGCACCAAATGGGTATTCAAGAATAAGTTGAATGAAGATGGAGTTGTGGTTAGAAACAAAGCAAGGTTAGTGTGCAAATGATATGCTCAAGTAGAAGATATTGATTTTGATGAAAACATTTCTGCAGTTGCATGATTAGAATCTATTAGGATGTTTATTGCATTTTTTGTGTATAAAGGTTTTAAATTATATCAAATAGATGTCAAATCTGCATTTCTAAATGGAAACCTTCAAGAGGAAGTATATATTAAGTAGCCATAAGGTTTCAAGCTGTCAGAGAATGATGGTTATGTCTGAAATTTGAGAAAAGCATTGTATGGCTTGAAGCAAGTGCCAAGGGCTTGGTATTCAAGACGACAATATCTACAACAACAAGAATCCAAGAAAGGTTGTATTGATATCAATCTGTATCTCAAATTTGAAGGTGAGTATATGATCATTGTTGTGGTATATGTAGATGATATTATATTTGGTGGTAGCAGTGATGTAATGTGCAAAATATTTGCAACATGGGAGACGAGTTTGAAATGTCCATTTTAGGAGAACTCATATTTTTTCTTGGTTTGCAAATTACACAAAATAATAAAGGTATATTTATATGACAAACCAAGTATGCAAAAGAAATTCTTTAAAAGTTTGGTATGGAGGATTGTAAAATAGTCACTACTCCCATGATTACTGGTTGCAAGTTGAGTAAATCAGATGATTCACTTGATGCAAATCAGACTTTGTATAGATCAATTATTGGAAGTTTTTTGTATCAAATACATCTATGCCTGATATAATACAAGCGGTTTGTATGGTAGCTAGATTTCAGGAAGCACCAAAATAATCACATGTCAATGTAGTAAACAGAGTCTTTAGATACATCAAAAGCACTGTTGACCATTGTTTATGGTACCCCAAAATAAAATATTTCACTTTAATAGCATACACAGATGAAAATTGGTCAGGAAGTGTGGATGACAGAAAGAGTACTAGTGGAGGAGCTTTCTTTCTGGGAAGAACACTAGTTTCTTAGAGAGTAAAAACAAAGAGTTTATCACCCTTTCTACTACAGAAGCAAAATATGTTGCAGCAGCTGCATGTTGCACTCAAGTCCTTTGGATGAAGCAAACATTAAAGGACATCAAGGTAGAGTAAAATGATCCTATCTTGATTCTTTATGACAACTCAAGTGCCATTAATATCTCAAAGAATCCAGTGATGCACTCCAAAAAAAGCATATATCAATCAAGTATCACTTCATCAGAGAAAAGGTTGTAGATAAGAAAGTCAGCATGGAGTATGTTTCTACCAAGGAACAAATGGCTGATATATTTACAAAGCCTTTTCCTATAGAATACTTTGAATATTTGAGGCAGATGTTGGGTGTATTTTCTCCCAGCACATATCACTAACCATTAGTGATAGGGAATTTATCTAGGGGAGCTTCATTGATCACTTCTTTAATCTTTGTTAAGAATAATGTGATCAAATCATGTAAAATCTTGTTTTACAATTTCTAAAGATTTGATGGTTGCAGAGCTTGTCAAAATTGGAGAATTTAATTAGGGGGAGTGTACCATTTTCCATTGATGTCAAAAGGGGAGAAATGTGATGCAAATAGAAGCTTGCTGAGAAGAGATGGGATGTATGTCATAGGGGGAGTTGTTGTGTTACAATGTGAATAATCAATTTGGTGTAGAGATTATGTGGTACTTGGATGAACATTTAAGTTTTTCCATTAATGAAAAAGGGGGATATTGTTGGAATATGTTGTCATTGATATCAAAAGGGGATCAGATAAAAAGTGTATTGATCCTATGCAAAAGTGCATATAGTTGTCATTGATGTCAAAAGTGCAAAATCATGCAAAGGAGATTGTTCGCATGATGAGAAAGGATGAATCTGAGTGTAGTGGATCTGATGGGTAATTAGATGGAAGATTCGAATTGGGTTTCTTAAGAGATTTCTAGGAAGGTATTGTGCAGGTTGAGAGTTTGAAGGATGCGCCCAGAAATGTTTTTTCTACTCTCAGCTATTAGGGTTTATCAGTTAAATCCTAAGGATTTTTCCAGTAATGGAAAAGCTGGTTACAACATTATATTTCTTCATTGACTTGTTGTGAAAGGTTTTTGGTAACTTAAGTGATAAATTAAGTCCATCTTCCCTTGTGGGTGACTGACCCCTCTGCCTAGTTCTTTAAGGTTATATATCTTCTTTAGGTCGGTAAGACACTAGTGTATTCCCAAGAGTCAAGTAGGAATCTCTCTAATGGCCTGATGGTCACTTTTTCAATGTGACCATGCATTATCAGTGAGAGAAAGGGATATGTCTCTTTGATGTCCTAATGATCAATTCATCAGCAGGACACCAGTGTATCAGTATGAGTTTGAAAGAAGTCACCACGATGGAGTGACAAAGAGAATGGAAGCATTATCGATGAGACTATATGACGTTGGTGAGACCTTTGTAAATGTCTCTCTGACATGGTAATGTGAAGGTCATGTTGAACTGGGATCTAGTCATAATCACGTGGGTGATAGAGATGACGAAGCAAGCACATGGCGTGATGAGACTGGATAAATGGTAATCCACATTCTTATTATGGATTATGATGAAATGACATGGAAATGAAGTGGATAGATTATGGCATCAAGTGTCTTCATCGGTGTGACTAAAGGTCATTGACGATAATTTTAAGGATGTCTCCTTGACAAAGAGATCACCCTTCCATCAATGAGACTTTGGTGTATCGGAAAGACTGTGAAGCATGTCTCTTTGACAAAGCAATAAGGTGATAAGTTAAGTGGGAACCGATAGAAACAACAAGATTGATGATGGTGATTTAAATGATTAATTATCCAACAGTCAGGGTTAAAAGGTTTGAAAATGAATAAGATCATGCCACAAGAGAGAAGATCGACGACCAAAATTCAAAAGTAGAGATCTACAATGGCTCAACAGTGAGAACAAGAATATCAATTTGGTAACCAACAATGAACAAAATTAGATCACTCATTTGTCCTAGTGAAAAATAAATGAAGGTGATCTGATCTACTGGAGGATGGAAAAAAACATTCATGATCGATCAAGATCAAACTTGATCGAATAATCAGTAGAAAGAATTAAATGTATATCAGATTCTAAGGTTTGATAGAGAGCTAATTTGGGAAAATTCTCTGAAATGGGATTTAATGATGTATGGCTCAATGCAAGGGATGGAAGTATCTGAAAATTCTATCAAATGTCTTAATGATGAGTCAAATAGTGGTGTGTGGCTCGATGTAGAGGAAACTTGCTAAAGAATGTTGCAAGTAAAAAACCCTAACAGAGAATTCAATTATGTAAGAGCTAAAATGAAAAGAAAATATAGTGTATACATCTAGAAATGGTCAAAGTTAATCAAACCTGTTAATTAATAAAATATGAATTATTTAATTAATATTCTTCTAAACTCATCTACATATAAATAAATTTAATTATTTATTTATATTGTTCACTTTCTAATTTTTCACTTCACATTTAATTAAATATTCTAAATATTGAATTAGAAACTTTCCTTATCTCACACTTATTAAATATTTTAAATATTTAATTACTTTCCTTTTTCATCTCTCACACATGATTAAATATTAATTATTTAATTATGGAAGCTTCTAAATTCATTGTCACATATAATTAAATAAATTTATTTATTTAAGTAGGGATTTATCCTCAACTACCAACTAACTCCTCATAAATGAACTACACAAATGGCAACTTTCCTTCATTTTTGAATGGAGAAGGTTGTGTAGCAAGAAACATCTCCCATTATTCTCTCAACCTTCCATATTTCTCTCAACTTCTCAATCTCTCACTGTTCATCTTGACAGGTTTGAATTCAACCGTTGATCTTTGCCAGCTAGATTCTTGCCTCCAAAAATCTATAAATACAACCCTCTTGTGAGTTGAAAAGGATCCTAGATTTTTTGTGAATTTAGCGCAATTACTATAGTTGCATTCGAATTAGAATTTTAGCATTTCAAGTTCATAGAATTTTAGTTTCATATAAGAGTTTAAATCATTTAGCAAATAAACATGCATTGGTTCATAATCTCATTCTCCTAAGTTGTCATTCCAACAATTTGTTGCTTACACCAACTAAGAGCCAGTAACTTGCATCAAATCCTTGGAGATAGAGGTTAATGGAACACTTCTAAAGGATTTGTTGTTATTTAGAGTCTATTTTATCTTTTTAAATAGGTTCCTTCGATCTAATATTTCATTAGTGTGTTAGTTTATCTTATTAAATAGTCCACATATTCTCACACACATTTTTTACACCCACTGTGCGACCTTGCCCCCTTTCTAATCTTTTTCTTGCAGATTTTTTGATAGGTGACAGACTAGAGCTTCAGTTTAGCACATACGAGCTGTGGTTTAGTGCATGCGAACTGTGTTTTGATGCATACAAGGACCCTTTTAGCGCATTGATGGCCTGTTTTAGCACATTTGTTAGTTATTTTAGCACATTTATTGATTGTTTTGGCACATCCATGTTTGATCCTTTAGCACATTTACTAGTTCTTTTAGCGCATAAAGGGGGTGTAACCAAACAAATCTTTATTCCGACGCCATCCGCAGATAGAGATTTTTCAATTCAATTTTAAAGTAAAAATGAAGCAATCCTAGGATAGACACTTAAATCTGGAATTAATCAATCCTAGGATAGTCACAAAACATTATTTTATCTTGGTTAAAATGAATCCAATGCTTGTTGTTAAGAAACATCTTCACTTAGAGTAGAAAATTGTCATTTGGATTTAAAATTGAACCATTTATTTATTGTGATTGATGGGTAACAGGTTTATGCTCTCCCCTTTACTAGGTAACCAAAACACCAGACTTACCTTTTTCATTTCTTACTTTTCATGCTTTATTACATCCTGTAGAAGACCTGTGATAGTGGAAAAAAGTAATCACTCTACGGGAATGACCTAAGTGGGAACAACCAAAGCCAAGTTTTCCAACCCACTCTAATCAAAAGTGAATTTTGGGGAAACCCATATTCAACGTAAGTGAGCAAGATAAGCATCCCCAAAATATTTGTTCTAAAGATTCGGAGGTCTCCTGAGGGAGTTTATCTATTGCCACGCTGAACAGATACCTTTATTATGAACCATAGTGTAGAAATTGAACCATGTTAGTATCCAAACATCATATTAATCACAGTGCAAGGGGAGGGAAGAATCTGCCCCCAAGACACTCACCATATAATTTCCATGGATTTTTTTCTCAAGGGATTGAGAAATCTAACCTAGAGTATGCACCAGGAAAAGACAAAAACACAAGCGCCCTTTAGGGGGTGACACAGTTGTGTGAGTTGACGTAATTTTAAGATATGGGTTGTGGTTCCTATGATGACCTTTTTGACAAATAAGAGTGAGTCTGTTTGAAGTGCCTATTTTGTTCAATACCCGTGAAAATATCAAGAACATACACTCTTTGTTTAGATTTTATGATTTGCAAAGAACCTATTTTCTACTGTAGGTCGTGTTTTTCCAAATTTAAATTAGATAAAGATCATCCAAAAAACATCAAACTATCAAACATGTCTATCTCAGTGTAGTAATTGGATAGTTTGGTGCATTCCTAGTCTATTTTAGTGCATCTGTACTCTGTTTCAGCATATTTATGCTTTGTTTTAGCACATCTGTGTTATGTTCCAGTGCATTCATGCTCTATTTTAGCATATATGTGCTTTGTTTCAGTGCATTCATGCTTTGTTTTAGCGCATTCATGCTCTATTTTAGTGCATCTTTGCTCTGTTTTAGTGCATTCATGCTTTGCTTTAGTGCATTCATGCTTTGTTTCAGTGCATTCATGCTTTGTTTTAGCGCATCTATGCTTTGTTTTAGCACATACCTACAATAGTCTAGCACATAGATTGGATATTTTAGTGCATATACTAAAAATTTTAGTGCATCTATGTTTCAGAACTGGGTAATTTTCTGACACCCGAAAAATCTGCCATTTAGTCTAGTCTTTTTATATGCTCAGGGTATGAAAATCAACAATGTTTTCCCTAGAGAAAAAGATTAGGAAACCAAAGAAGTCTCTTAGTTATAAGAATCTATTGAAAAGGAGAAATTTTTTATACCAAATTTGAATTTTTTTGCTTGAACACATAACTTTTATTCATCGATATCATGACTTTGTTAGAGGTTTCACTAATGATTTTTCCTTAGAACCATTATATTCACGAGATTTATTTCAAAGAAGAGCTCTTTCTCAAAGGCATAATCATAGTCAGCCTATTCATTCCTCTTTCATTCCCCAACCAGCAATTGTTTACTCTAATCATCCAAATCAATTTCTGCAATAGAGAGCTTTGGAAACATTAGGCATTTATCAAAAATCCTGATTTTTACAAAATGACGATCAAACCTCACAAAGTGCAACATCATCTTTATTTTTTATTTTTAGTTTAATTCCCACAAATAGGATTATCATCATTTAAATCAGGGAATCAAGAACTAAAGATTATAAATTTCATAAGTCACATCAATAGAATCTTCATTCTATTCCGACTTAGATATCCATCAAAATTGCACTATTTCATTTATTTGATCAAGGTTAGTTGAAATTGGGAAAAAGCTTATTCCTGTTGTCACAAGATCTCGAAAGCACATAGAAGAGGACAAAAAGGAAATTACATTAAACAACATGGGTGATAAAAGCAATAGTGGTGATAAAGAAGAAAATCGTTTTCACAGACTTTGCATTGGGAATAATCTGAATAATGATGAGATAACAAAAGAAATGCTTCAAGAAGCAGAACAGGATCCTCAATTCCATACTCTCATGGATAGAGTTTTGGAATGAAACAAAGAAAGATATTTCCTTTCATTGACCAATCAAGGAGCTAAGTTACCTGTTGATATTGACATGAAAGGGATTAGAGAGGATCCTGAGGGCCCCCTAAATGATTTTAGTGCTCATACTCAAAAAATAAGAGCACTCCAAAGGAAAATCAAGGAAATACAAGGGGGCACAACTAATAATTCCTTTGATAGAAATATGAATGTAACCTCTTCTCCTCCAAAAACAACATCATCCAAATTCAATTTTTTTGAATTTTTGCAAAGGATCAATGGGAAGCCCAAATCAAAGCCATGAAATAACATTGACCAATCCTGTCATGTCATGCATTTATCTTCATCCCCCATAATTCAAAATAAACCTCATGGTTCTTCCACCCAAGCTAATGATCCCATTCAATCACCTTCTTCTATCATATCCTCTACATCCAATGATTCATTTCAATCTACACATCTTGATCAAAACATTAATTATTTCCACTCCATCCCATGATAGCAAAATTCTAAAAACCCTTCCAATCTTTGATCAAGATCCTATCTCTCAAGAACCATATGATGATCCCCTCCTTTCATTATTCACCCATGATAATCCTCTTCCATCTCAAGAACAAAATGTTCTTCCAAGTTCTTTGTCCACCCCAATCAATGAATCCATACTCTCTTATGATTCCATTGCATACTAGGAGCATAAAAATTCTTCCATCCTATCCAAAGATTCCCTTTCATATGATGATCAAGCTAATCCATCTTCTTCATCTAATGATTCTTTTCCTAGTCAAGATCAAAATATCCCATCATCCTCATGTCAAGGGATTATCACACCTCTTCAAGCTATCCATGAATCCTGCACCTATAAATTGGGATCCTCCACCTTTATCCACTCCATTTTACTTCCAACACCTATCCTTTCATCGATATCATATCCTCCTCAAAATGGAATCGCCTCTTGTTTCACCAACAATACATATCCCATGGGTAAACAAATATGCAAAATTATGAATTACAAAGGAAAAGTCTTAGGCCTTCATGAACAAGGTATCCTAGAACCCCTTTCTATCCAAGAAAATCCTTATTCTCATGGCCTTGGTTATACACCTCATGCCCAACCTAGGTATCCTAGTCCATCAAACTCTCCATCCATCCTAGGTCCTTATCCTAGTCCATCAAACACTCATCTATCCTAGGTCCTTATCCTAGTTCATCAAACCTTCCATTTATCCTCGGTCCTTATCATCCCAACCCTAGCTCATCAACCCTTACATCCATATTAGGGTCCCACATTTCTCCATCTATTATTCTTCAAGAACAACAAAGGTGCACATCCTTGATCAACTTTCAAAATTCTTCCTACATTAACTCATCCATCATACCTCTATATCATTCATCTCAATACACTCCTCCCATTGCTTTTGGAAGCAATTTGGGTGCCAAATGTCAAAATCTTCAATAGAAAAATCCACATGTATCAAAGGATCAACAAGTCTCCTCAAAGATTCATTCAAAAATAAAGAAAATTTGATCCAAAAATCAAAATAAATTTTCAAAAGGCCACAAAGGCCCATCAAAGCAAAAGAAAAATTCAAAGGCCACAAAAGCCCATCAAGTCAAAAGAAAAATTTCAAAGAGAAAAATCTCAAAAGCCACAAAGGCCCATAAAGAAAATATCAAAATCAAAAGTCATGTGGATTCCTAAAATTCTCATAGAAGCAATAAAATCAAAATTGGCATCCAAATTTGCTAATCCGAAATCTTCTCCCCATCTCCCATCTAAAAACATATCACCTTCCAAATCCACTTTTACTCCATCACTCCACCACCCTTCAAGGTGTGTGCCAATGTTAATCTTTCCATCCTTTCCATCTATCTATCACCAATCCTTCCAACCTCCTATCCATTATATGACATCCAATCCCCATTCTCCTCCTTTAAATCAAAGCTTTGCATAAGGCCTTAGCCTCTTCTATCATGCCACCATTTATAATTCTAATTCCCATGGTCTATTAGAGCACATATTCGAGGTATAGTAGTCATGACACTTGATGCTTAAATCCTTCCTCCATCCCCTTATCATGAAAATATTATCTTTCATATCCATCTCCCTATCCATATACTATCTTCCATTTTCCTCTTATCATTCATGGTCATTATCCTCATTTTCACCTTTGATCTTGACAAGGTTAAGGATCTTCTTGAAAATCATGCATCTTATCCTATTCACTTCATCCAAATCTTCCATACCATATCCTTCATCATGCATATTCTCTTATATTGTGGGGAATCTTTTTTCTTCAATTGGTCATCCCATTCCATCTTAAATGTCCTTGAAAAATTTAAAAAAACATCAAAATCCAAAAAAATTAAAATATTTCCAAAATCCAAAACAAAATCAATAAATTGTATGCTTTCATCAATAAAATGGTCGTGTCTCATCCTAGACTGGGGGAAAAATCCTAAACTCACTGGGCGTAATCATCTTTTTTGAACTTTTTGAGCAGACAAACGACAACATGCGTCAAGTATCAAATCAACAATCGATTATCTGATCAAGTCTAGTCAAAATAGCTTTGAGACATGTCACACATTGAAACTGAAACAAATTGGATGATCTTAATCTGAATACAATGAATGGAACACTTAAAGCATAAGTTGAATTATTATTTTTTTTTAATTTGATGACATCATATCTCTGGAGTGGCTCAATGATGTACTGAACTAGAGTCGTAAGGAAGGATTATGATTTTTCTTTGTCTATTGTCTGTGAGTTGATCATTACTGTGAAAATTTTTGTGGGACATGGTCTATAACGTATCATTGATGAAATTTCATAATTTGCATAGGAAAATGGTTAACTCTTGTATGTTTAGGCAAACAATACTCAGGTCATCTTGGTTCAATTATACCTCGATGCTTGTATTAAATTTCTATATCAAACATCATGGAACTTGTACTGAGGTCATCATCGGTGCAAATATCCCCTTTGATGCTTGTACTAACTTCCAACATTTCAAAAATCTCAATGATGAAACCTAAAGCATAAACCAGCTCACAAAATGACAACTTTGCATTTTAGTTTGCATATTAGATAGATTGCATCCATATTAGTTTGTGCATGATCATTATCATATCCATCACATCTCATATGCATTATCTCAATCAATCCATCCAATCTTTTCTTCCAATCTCATCTCAATCAATTCATCCAATCATTTCTTCCAATCTCATCTAATCAATCCATTCAATCTAGCACAAATCATTTAATCATACCTTTGGTCTTGTTCCTAGCCTTATTGCAAGCCTTGATTATCATCATTGGGATCTATCCTTCCCTATCCTTGTGTTGTTCTAGGATGTATCCTTCCCTTTTCAACAACACTATCATCATCATCATCAATCCATATTGGCTTGTAGTTTGACTAGGGCAACATCATACTTATTTTTTAATCCATTTGTTCTTTCTTTCTTCTCATTTTATCTTCCCAATCTCCTATCGCTTGTCAGCCTCTCTTATCCATCATTTTGCATCATCTTCCTTGTCCAATCATTTAATCATTCAACCAATCAATCATCTTCATCAAATTCTTGTATCAATCCTCTTCTATCAAATCAATCAAATCAAATCAATCAAATCACTCTTATTATTTGTTTTTCATCAATCATGAAAGAAAATTTATTAATCTTACTATTTTTTTTCATCAATCATGAAAGCAAATTTATCAATCTATCCTAGCATTCTTATCAGTTATCATCAATCAATCATCACAAATTCACTATCACATGCTGAATCAATCGAAAAGCATCATCAATTGGGGAAAAATCATAGTTCTTCATCTTCATATCAATCCTTCAATAGCAGTTTTCATCAAATCATATTTATCGGTCAATGAATCAGACATCAAATCAATGTAAATTTTCAAAAATCATCAAAAATTTCCAACTTTTTTTTTGAAAAATTCAAAATTTTATCCGATTCATCACTCGAGGGGGCATATAGCATCATCAGTCAATTTTCAAAATCAGAGGAAAATTTTTGTTATCTGAAAAATTCTTTGAAGCAATGCGTAAAACACATCACTTCAAAGAGGGGAAAAATGTATACATCTAAAAATGGTCACAGTTAATCAAACCTGTTAAATAATTAAATATGAATTATTTAATTAATATTCTTCTAAACTCATCTACATATAAATAAATTTAATTATTTATTTATATCGTTCATTTTGTAGTTTTTCACTTCACATTTAATTAAATATTTTAAATATTTAATTACTTTCCTTTTTCATCTCTCACACATAATTAAATATTAATTATTTAATTATGGAAGCTTCTAAATTCATTGTCACATATAATTAAATAAATTTAATTTATTTAGGGATTTATCCTCAACTACCAACTAACTCCTCATAAATGAACCGCACAAATGGCAACTTTCCTTCATTTTTGAATGGAGAAGGTTGTGTAGGAGGAAACATCTCCCATTATTCTCTCAACCTTCCATCTTTCTCTCAACTTCTCAATATCTCACCGTTCATCTTGTCAGGTTTGAATTCAACCATTGATCTTTGCCAACTAGAATCTTGCTTCCAAAAATCTATAAATACAACCCTCTTGTGAGTTGAAAAGGATCCTAGATTTGTGTGAATTTAGCGCAGTTACTATAGTTGCATTTGAATCAGCATTTTAGCATTTCCATAGCATTTTAGTTTCATATCATAGTTTAAATCATTTAGCAAATAAACATGCATTGTTGCATAATCTCATTCTCCTAAGTTGTCATTCCAACAAGTTGCTGCTTACACCAACTGAGAGCCAGTAACTTGCATCAAATCCTTGGAGATAGAGGACAATGGGACGCATTTGAAGGAATTGTTATTTATTTTATTTTTTATCTTTTTAATTATTTTCCTTCGATCTAATGTTTCATTGGTGTGTTAGTTTATCTTATTAATTAGTCTACATATTCTCACACACATATAGAACTGTTGAGAGTGTGAAAAAAGGTTAACTATAGTAAAAAGTAAAAAAATTGAACATACATTTATCCTATTACAGTGGTGTGAGAGTAAACAAAGAGAGAAGTGTGTTGTACTGAATTGATACATGATAGGTTTTGTAGAACCAGTTTCATGCATACTTTAATTTGTCATCTTTGGAGGTTGTAGCCTCATAGTATTGAGTTGTATCTCAAGTTAGCTGATAGTAATCTCCTTGGAGTTGCATCTCATAAAATAGGGTGTAGCAACATCCTTGAAGTTGTAGCTTCTAAACAAGGAGTTGTTGCTTCCTTGGGTTGTAGCCCTAAACTTTGTAATTGAACTTCATTGCTTGTGAGGCTGGATTAGGATAGTATATCCTAGCAACATTTTTCCCCGTGGTTTTTCCCATATTAGGTTTTCCATGTACATATGGTGTCATGTGTTGATCATTCTTGTGCTTGTGAGTGTTTTAGTTTTTCATGCTTTGAAATGAACAATTGGGTTGTTAAGTTTAAATCTGCAATAGGTCTCTCTAGATTAAAAATTTATTATCTACTGATTCACCCCCTCTCAGTAGATCATTGTGTTCTAACACCTTCTCCATGTGTTTCACTAAAATTAGTTTTGATGTCTCCTCTAAAGGTAACCTTATCAATGCTAGAGCCTTGGATGGATTGTGAGGGTTGAGGATAGGTCTTTGTGCTTATTTTTCTCCATGCTTGTTCTAATTAATACCAACCTCACTATGGAATCCAAGTCCATCCTAATTTCTCATTTAAAATGCATGTGAATTAGGATTCAATAGTATTATTTTATATTACTCAAGCATCTCTAGAGATGATAGTTTCATGTTTGTCAATATTTTATTGTTAGTTGGATTTTCTTGTGTTTGAGATTTGATTAGTTTTTATTTATTCTTGAGAATAGTTTTCATACAGACTGTTCTAAACCTTTCTATTTTTCCTTCCTTCAATCTTTGATTATAGCCCTAGCCATTTGTAAATCCTTATTATGTGTGTTTTATTTCATAATTCATTAATGTTTTTTATTTCCAAATTAAATTTTGGTATTAACTTAAATTTAGACCTATATTTTTTCATAACACATGTTTCTATTTGTATTATATTCAAATTAATTTATTCCATTTAATCAAGGATACCAATGCATAGTAGAGTGTAGTTTCTTGAGAATTTTCAACATAGTTTGTTATTGTTACCATTATGACAAATATAGGTCACTATTTTTAATATTGGACTTGTGTTTATTATAAAATTTTAAAACGTATACTTATTAAATATCACATTTAAAAAAAATTAATAATGAGAAGTATGCATCTATAAAATTTTATATTTTATGACTTTGTTTGACCCCCAAAACTATGATATGAAATGGTAAATTTTAGCTAGTAAAATTGATGCATTTTTATTGGATGGAATTATGCACCGCATAGAATGTTTA
The DNA here is from genome assembly GCA_007115665.2 of Sequoiadendron giganteum. Taxonomy (NCBI): domain Eukaryota; kingdom Viridiplantae; phylum Streptophyta; class Pinopsida; order Cupressales; family Cupressaceae; genus Sequoiadendron; species Sequoiadendron giganteum. Next base: position 215,403,219 of record CM021101.1, read on the forward strand.
AGGGAAACACATACATGTAGAGAATTTCATTAAAAAAAACTATTTTTTTGTATCTCCCAATATCAGGACACACTACTTTACAAAAATTGGTAATTGAGTATGTAGCTAGGGAGTACACTAAAATATTATGTTTCAACCCTTATCTTTTTCCAAAAAAAAATTAATGACTATATAGCCTATAGATGTTGTACATTCCTAGCATGAACACAAATAATGGTAACAACTTGTGGTTTATTTTCTCAAATTCAAACAAAACCTTAAATTTAATGCACTATGAAAAAATGTAAATTATGATGGAGTAAACCTACATTGAATCTTCAATATTAAATATATTGATAGGTTTCTTAGGGGTCTGTACACCAATCTCTGAGACAAAAAAGGTACCACATTGGGTAAAAACACAAAATTATGCATTTGGTTAAGTCATTTGGCAAGCATTAAATTTGGTGCTCACAAAATATAAAGTTAAATTAAAGAAAAGGGAATTTTTAACTCATTTTGTGCCATTCCAACTAACGCTCGCCAAAAGGAGATTGATTTTTTCTTGTGATTCTTTGCAAGGATGTCACCAAGATGTCAAAGAGGTTGAAGAGGTTGAAGAGATCGAAGAGGTATGTATTTCTATTTCTTTAGTTTAAAATTTTAATTAAAATGTAGATTGAAATAGATTTTTTAAATAAACTTTCTTTTAATTTCTAGGAAATCAATCTCCGCCTCCAAACATTGACAATTCACAATCACCCCCTCACGAAGACCCTTCTAAACAAGAATAAACTTAAATCCCTCCCTCAGTTCGTAGGCCTCCACAAGGAATGTAAGAAAATATTTTAAATCAAAGTGAAAACAACAAAAGAGAGTTTGAAGAGTTGATTGGAAGATTAAATGAGCATTCTAGAACCCACCATTATAGGAGAGGCATTGTCGAGTTGCTCAAGTCGATTGTATCACATGTAGGAGAAATGAGTGAGAAAATAAACTTTTGGTTGAATAAGGGGGATGAGTTAAAACAATTTTATGCTAGTGGACTTTCATATGCACAAGTGAAGAAAGAAAAAATTAGCAAATCCAACTTGTGTGCCCTTTTTATAGACCAAAGAACCAACACACCTTTATCACATGCATGTAGGAGGTTCACAATCCATTGGTTCCACCATGAATTAATAAATAATAAGTTTTGGGAGCAGTGGTGGATGGTTTTTAACCAACCTCCATGTAATAACTACGAGCTACCACAGTATTTTTAAGGAAACTCTATTGTGAGTTTTTCATCAATAAGGTGCCCAATTATTTTGACATTTTAGACTTTCAAGGTAAAGGTGGGGGATCCACATGTGATAGACTGAGTGCAAAACATAATCCATAGTTATCATTGAGACCCTTGGCCAAACCCATGGGGTGTTTCCACAATAGTGTGTCTTGCTTTTGGTACATGTTGATTTTTTCTTGAATTTTTTTTTTTTAGAAAAAAAAAATGATTTAAGCCTTGAGAGGTTCCATCTAAAGGGTTCTAATTGAAGAGGGATAGATAATTCCCCCTTAGATCAAACCCCCTTGGATAGAACCCCTCTAGTATTAAATTATACCCTAAATGGAGTCTCCTTCACACCTATCAAAATGCTAAAAAAAACACACTTTTTCTTTACCTTTTGAGGGATTAAATAATGTCATTTATAAATTATATTTTACAATATTGTAGCTCCCTTGAGATGGGCTCTCCAACAAGTATAGTTTTTATATGTTTTCATTTTATCATGTATTTAATTTTTAATTTTACTAAACATAGGTTTTCTCCAAACATCAAGCTCTTCATTTTGCAGAGGTGGAAAAATAGTAAACCATTATAAAAAAAATTCAAAAGATACCCTTGCCCTAGGTATTGATGTCCTTTTTTCACCAAAAAAGAAAAATTATATTTCAATATATACACAAAAAATTAGGTTGGACGACACACACGTATGACCAAATTATATTTATAGTGACTTCAAAAATTAATTAAAAAAATATTATATTAAAAAAAATTATGACAAAATATCCTTTACCTAGATATTGATGTTGAGAATCTAAATTTCAAAAATTAAATTTTATCCTTTATAGAAAAAAACCTATGTTTGACAACACAAATGTTACTTTCTAAAAATGTTGGTGTATGTTTAAAACTAGTTATTAAAGGAGATGTTGAAAGATTCGTGATTTTTTTCAAAAAAAATAAAACATATATTTAGAATCTGCACAAAAATTGCCGCAAATCACTAATTTGCATCATCTTCAAATTATTAAGGGTTTACCTACTATAGGTCTCAAAAGATGAAGGTTTAGTTACAAATATTGATGTAAAGTTCCATATTGGGTAAAAAGTGAGACACAGTATTATGATTTCACCCCATGGTGGAGCATGTCATCATTCCTTCCATTCTGAAGGACAATGTCAAAGTGGACAAGTTGGAGTTGATTAGATCGCTCACTCAAACCATTGTACAGTGTGTGAGGCCTCTAGTAGAGCCTGATGTGGATGAGACTTCTAAGCCCAAAGTTCCACCCCACCAATGTCGCTCTTATAGTGTTGTTTGCATGTATGATGGTGAGAGTGCTCAGGACTCAGCTACACAACATACATCAGCTATAGAGTAGATGGTTTTGATAGATGCATTGCTAAATGAAATATTCAACATTGACACTCAGGTAAAATTCATCACGTTCATTTAGTTTTTTTTATTAAATTCTATTTTAAAATGTACGAATAACTAAATTAGTATAATCAATGTGATGAAAATTTAGGGTCAGAGTGTTCATAATACATGCACCATTCGTATAGACCATTGTTTTTTTTGACGTTGAGTCCACAAGTATGCAAATAGTATTAAAGAAATAATTATTGCATGTGAATAGTTGAATGGTATTTGAATGATTTTCTCATAACATGATTTGGATATCAAACAACTTGGTGGTGGAACTTCGACCTCAAAACCTCACTATTCATGTCCTCAAACAACTTTCACTCAGGTAACCTTTATTAGTTAATTGTATCGTAAAACAATGTTAGCTTGTTTTGGTAATTTTTCATGTACAAATCTAAAATAATGCTTCAAACTACATGAACTTAGATAACTAGGTTCTTTAAAGTGATGGGTGCTAGAGAATTCATTAGTCTTTTAAATAATGCATCATATATTTTGGATTTTAACTTGTCATTTTCACTTTCCTTTCAATCTCAGACCCTTTCACATATTAATTTTTATATCTTATAGCTTTGTCTTTGATGACAACACGTCTTCTTTACGATTGAAAACTTTAATTTTCATTGTTTGAGATCAATCCATGTAGTTCATTCAACTAGAATCTATCTACAGATACACTGTAATTCATTGTGTTCTGTGATTTTATTTTGAGATATCAAGTGCATTTCATAAGATTGAAAATTCTCTAATACCATTGACATGGTTGTAACCTCTTCATTAGCCTTGAACAAGCATGTTTCAAGGATTATCTTGATTTCTTGACTAACATTCTCAATTCCATCTTCCTAAGATTCTACCAGGAGATTGCTTTTGATATTTTGAGCTTTAGATTCATTTTTCTCTAGTTTTCTACCTAGCCTTTCAACCTCTTCTTTGTGTTGTAGAAGGGATTTTCTTCATCCTTATGTGCCCAATCTCCATAAACTAATTTTCCTTACATTCATACTCTTCAAAATTCTATTTGAATTCCGCTCTCAATAAACTGATGTTATCTTCACTCCTGAGTTGCATTTGAGTCTCTGTCTTCTTCATTCTTTTCATTTCTTCAATCTTCATTCTCAATTGGTTCAATTTCTTCTTCTTCCTATTCCAATTTCCTTTGCAATTATTTTTTCTCTATCTTTGGTGATTATGGATGCATATTACTTCCCAACAAACAACACTTCCTCACCCTCTTTTGAGTGTAATATGTTCTCAAAACCTTGAAGATGTCTCATTTTCATTATCTTTTCTACTCTATCCTAGAGTTTATTTCTCACTATCTTTATTCATTTGTGGAATTGCTACCCTCTATCCATGTTATGATAGTATTTTCTACCGATTCATGACTATCCACCATTATATCTCATAGTCCATTTACCATTACCACCAAAAAATCTCATGTAGTGTCTATTTACCATTTGTTATGAATATGATTGGGAGTCTCTCCTTGGCTATTAAGAGGCTTGCATTGGGCCAAAATGGCTCTAATTTCTGAGTCCATATGATCTAATTCTATATTTAAAAAACACACAACCTCCAATAGAAATAGCTTCCAAGACAAATAGAAACATCCACATTGCATCCCAGCCAACCTTTGCTTGTTGTCTTTCTTATTCAAGTATCATGGTCTCTTATATAAAGGAGGTCATATTTACAACTACATTCATAACTATCCCATGCATTTTTTTTGCAAATACAGTCTAAGAATTAACAAACCTTCTTTTCTTTGTACTCATCTAGATCTTCACAATTATTGACATCATCTCCCTTAAAATCTAGGAGGATACTTACATCCACTATTCCATATTTCCAAAAAAGTAGAATATTACTATCCATCCTAGGTACTATGCTAACAACCACTATTATTGATCTTGCATGATGATGCATGATTTGGACTATTCTTGTGATAAAAAATAATAAGTTCACTTGAAGTCTACAAATATAGCTTCTTACTGTCATACTTGGGTATGTGCAGGATCATGATGGGCCAAAAAGTGGTGATAGCAAGGGTATGTGGCTGACGACTTTTTTTTTTGCCCAAAATTGATGAATTGAAAAGGGTTTTTAAAGGAGATTCTCAACTTTCCACCAATATAAATTATGTTTTACTTTGAATTTAATAAATAGTCATTATTCATTTTCTATTTGAATTATGAATAAAGTCCTGATTGATAGGCTAATTGAAAAACATCTATAATTTTCAAATAGTATCACATTTTTTGAATCCAAAACATGTGTCACATTCTATTCTTCACATAATATAGGATTAAAAAATAGAAAAATTAATTTCATGAAGTTTTGAGCAAGTTAAGGTGGACAGACATACGAGTTTTCAATATTTTTAAAAATTTGTAATAAAAAATTCATAATTAATTATTTACTTGGAAAAAAATTACAAAACAATGTGCATCACATTGGGACATGAGTCCTCTACTTATATCTAAAATCTTATAAAAAAATATTATCATTTTATTGTGGTTAGGGTGGTCAAAGAGACACCTACTTCTTATTTTTTCCCTGAAATTTAAGTACTACTGCATTGAAATTTCAAATTTTCACCAAATAGATTTTTTTTTTTTTAAATAAACCTAGTAGTTTAGAAACTAAATTCAATTTTCTATAGACTCTATTCTTACATATTTTTAAAATAAAATAGATAACTTATTCAAAATTTTACGTCAAGTTGCCTAACTCTGATTTTTCTAAATTTTTTGCCACTTAAGGGCCTATTTTTTCCATAATGATCCTACACATACCTACTTATGCTATCATGGTGATTGAAACATTTGTTTTCATATTAATAATGAGTTACCCTTATGCCTCTACCCCTTATGATCATGATCAATGTCCTTGTATCTATTTGTTTTGAACATTGGGGTATAAGGGTGCATGTTTATGTATATTGAGTTGGATGCCATTTATCAAGCATGATATTTGAAAATATATCTCAAATGAAACTTCAACCAGGATATCCACACTAATAACTCTATTACAATTATGTTCTATATAATTCATGTGTTTCATTATGAACTAAGAAAGTGACCCACAATTAAATTCATGCATGTGCATCAATGCTTTAAGGTAGTCCTAATCATCAACAAAAAGTTTCCCATGTGGTTGTATAACCCTCAAAATAAAAGAGCCCATTTCTAATCTAAACTAATATTTTCTAATAATATTTATCTTGTATTGATGTGTGACCATTATGCCATGGATTCAACAAGATTCAAAAGCACTATCTTTTGTCACATGTTGTCCTTTAAAAACTGGTGGCAAGAATCACTGTAGTGTTTGTTCCAGTTTGTTCTAGTTTTTAAGCATTGTTATGAACTCTTAATAGCTAATGTAGCCATCATTGTTTGTATCTATTTTATGTATAATACCGTCATCATCAAATCCATTTTATTTCCTAAAGAAATATATGGATATGAAAATTACCTAAATGCTCTCATTATAACTTTCACACTTGAAACAAACTTATGGCATTCTTGTCATAATGATATTACATGCAAGGTTTGTATTGTGGGGAAATGAAGATGACATCCTTGAAACTCTCCAAATTTGGTAACTTTGGTAACTCATACCTCCATTTTCTACAATGTCATTATCTACTACAAGTTTGTATAAATTCCTTATCTATGACAAGTCCATATTGATAACAATATCCTTATCTGCTACAAGTTTGTATAAAGTAGATAAAAAAAAAATTTCATCATGAGGTCTCGCAATAATAATTTTTGTAACATTCAATGAATATCAACAATTTCTCCATTCTTTATGGATTCCATGGGAAATGTATGGTTATATACCTTAAAAAATACCCTAATAACTACCTTATAAGCAATCCAAAAATAGACATCAAGACAATCCATAGAAATTTTCTTGGCATGGAATTCATCATTTCTTATCATCACCATGAGACCACATTACTTTGAGGCATCTTTTCAAACTATTCACTGCCTTGTATATGCTTTTAATTGAACAAAGAAACTTGTGAAAGTGATAAAAAACTGCATATTTGTTGTTTTATTTTTAGATGTTGACATTGGACAAACCTAGCAATGTTGTTGGCATGATGTACCATGGAATTGCTACAACAATAGCCATTTTTGATCCTTTGAGAGGTATGTAATAGACTAGTCAATTTGACATTATATTTTATGTTCTATGGTCTATTATTGAAAATTTTCATGATAATTGTATGTAGTTTAATTGCTATCTTGATGGTTTCTATGAGTGGTTGTCACTCTAGATCCTCAACATGCTAATGTTGTAAATGAGCATGATGATTATTTTTTTGCAATGTATAGGCATGAATTTAAACCCCTAACGCAAATTCCCCTTTACCTATTTACACTTTAGAAAACCTAAGGTGGAGGCTTAATTACACTTAAGCCCGCTGCTCACACCACACTTGGTGCCCTATTTGTGTGTCGGTGGAGGCGTTTCTGTTGGGGACACCCGCATGGTGTGCAGATGTCCACATGGTGTGTTTACATCCCTGGAAGATTCCTACAACTGGAGTCTGTAGAGGCATTACACTTCCTATTGGAAGTCGAAGTGTAACGCCCTTCTTCAGTTGGATGACCAAAATATGGCCATTTTCATTTTCTTCCTTCATATTCTTCATTCTTTCATCCATTTTGGATCTGTGATGAAGGTTTGGCAAGATATTGAGTTCATCTCTTCACATTTTCTCCATTCTTTCAAGCACCCACAAGCTTTGTAGCAGCACTTCACATTTCATAGCAGCAATCTACCACTCCATCACTTTGATAGTGCGAGCGTAGGACAAACACCATTGTAGTAGAGGCTTGAGTTCCTCTCATTTTCTCCTCCACAAGCCTTGAGTGCTTTGGATGAAGGTGGTAAGCCCCTCTTATCTTCTCTATCATTTGATTGAGTAAGATAGTACTATTTTGTAGTGTATTTTGTTTATGTCGCTTGTATTCCCTTCTTTATCATTATTTCTATCATTGCAAACTTGGATATCCGTGGAGGTGGAAACACCAAAAAGGGGATCTGACTGAGGTAGACCACTAAACAGCCCCCAAAAATTTTCTCACCTTTTTGTGTGCAAGTGGAGAGATCTTGGAATAATCTGGCAAGAAAGTTGTTGTGTGAAATCGTCTTTGTCAGCCTTGCGGTAATCTATTTCCTTTATCACGTTCGTCTTTATGTTTCACTCTTCTTAATCTTGTTATTTCATTGTAGAAACTTCTAAACTAAACTGATAGTCCTTTCTTAGGGCTTAAACCTCGTCTCTTTGGTTTTCCTGGCCATATGGATGCCAACGCACCTATGAGATGCCAATGTGTCGCACTATCATCCCAGAACCACGCTTCTATCCTCCAACAAAGAGCTACTTGAGAGATAGAGTTTACCCTAAAAACTGACTCACCTAGTCTCCTTTCAAATCTTAGACTTGCAGAGTGATTAAGGGACCTCATAATCCTCATCATTATCATCACATTCATCCTAATGCTCCTTTAAACTGAGTTAAGTTAGGGCAGCCATAATTCTCTCGGCCATTCATGACCTGGGGCCTTGCAGTGGCTGGTTCCCCTCTCTTACATTTTTGGTGAACCTGATGTGAACCATTTTGGTTTCATTTTGTGATATTGAAATTCCCTTTCCTCATGTTCTAGGAGTGTTGTAGGTGTGAGTGTTGTGAGGCTTCTTCCTTAAAACCCAACCTGTGATCCCTAGTAGGCGTAGTTGGAAGGTTCTGAAGGTGTTGTATAACGAAACCTTAATTGGGTCACTATCCTATCTCCTAAGCCTTGGGAGGCCCTATAGAAGTACTATTTGGTGCATGTGATGGCCTCTTTTTTAAATAAACCTATTCCCTCTATGTAGACTATGAGTAGTGGTACTAGCATAACCTTCACCTCGTACGACCTACTGATGGGATTTAATAGGGAACCATCTCCTCTTTACATTCCGACGAGGATAAATGGGAATACTATAGCAGGTGGTCTCATTGATCTGACATCTCAAGTGAATATCATAACTAAGGAGATCATGTTGATTAACTTTTTGTATAGGGATGGGTATGATGCACTTGAAAGTACCATCCACACACATGATGGACTTTTCGTACCTCCTATAGAGAGTATTATCCTATTGGTCCTCGTAGGACCTAAATCTATGAGCCTTAAGTTTGACATCTTCCCAGGGTCCAAACTCTTTAGAGTGAAGCTAGGCATCCTCTGGCTGGTAGCTATGAATGTAGTTCCCTTGGTTGTGCACAAGTGTCTAAAGTTGTTTCATGGGGGCTCGGTACACATTGTCCATGACACTGGTTATAGACCACTAGTTGCACGTGGCAGCTATACCTTAGATTATTTATGGACCACATCCCTTGGTCCTCACCCACCTAGGAAGAACCTCCTATATCGCACATATCAAAACTATAAGAAAGGGTGTGCTAGGTCAAAAGTAAGATATCCTTCTTTGCCTTAGGCTATTTTGCATAGAGCTTGCCTGAAAGCTGATAGCGATACCACCAAGGCATGTAGAAGAGAAGAAGATAAGCAGCCTCGATATCCTCCTTCTTCCTCTTCCGTTGTTCAGCTTGATGCTTCCTCTCACCTTGTCATGGTGTCGTCTACTGCTGTCTCACATTTGCGACAGAATCCCATTTTTCCCACTTGGCGAAAGGCCAAGCGCCCCACATTTTAGCTTCCAGTCTTACCCACTGAGCCTAGGCCCATCCGGTATGGAAGATAGAAAGCCCCCCATGGAGATTCCTCCTTTTATCAGCCTTCATGACCTCCTATTATTCCTATTCTCAAAATAGTGAATGGGAAGAGGCCTACTACTGAGGCACTAAAGTCGATTCCTCCCGCTGTTTCTGAACTGGCTCCTTTTGCTCCCATTCAAGAATTTTTCCTTCCATTAGAAATAGTTGTGGAGGATAATCCCATGGCTGAGTAGGAACCCTTCTTCCCTTTGGAAGCTTTGGCTTATTCGAAGAGCCATAGAAATTGCGTTACACATGAGTGTAAGCATGACAAAAGGCTCTCATAGCTAAGTGAGCCTCCTCACATAAGGAGGATAAGATGACCACACCCCTTGTTGTGTCCTCCTCTCTCCCTCCTTCTTCCCCTATCCAAACTATCTCTAAATCTCTTATGGCTTCCACAACAAGCACACATGTACCCAGAAAGGTGCAGGTGTTTATCATCCCTTCTGTGGAGCCTCCTCTGTTGACTTCCATTCTAGATGTCTCACCTATCCCAAAGCCCATGGATATGGTTAATAATTTAGTTGTGACCACTTCAACTCTATCCTCCTCTATCCATCTTGCTTCGTTTGTAGGAAATTCACCTCCTCCTATGAAGAAGAAGGTAGAGCATGCTCCCTCTAGCAATGGAGGATGAAAGAAGATCCCACCTTCCCGAAAAGGTGGCCCCAAATCGAATTCTTATGTCCTAGTGATGGAACCAGTCCTGGCCTCCCCTAAGTTTTTCACCACTCCAGAGTCCCTTGGTGAGCCTAGCGGTGAACCTTGGGTGCAAACTCCTTCGTCTACTGAGGTGAAACATAGTACTCCCATTAACTACATGTTTAACTCAGTCGATGAAGTTCTGACCTTGTCAGCGATCTTCGTGAATTCATTGACCTTAGACCCACAAGAGTTGAGTGACGGAGACCTCATAGGTCCCTCGTCCTTGGCCCTTGTTGTGAGAGGATTGGAATCTCCTCCCCTTAACATTACACCATTGCAATCTCATCATCCTTCCCCCTACAATGATCTAGAGTGGGAGATTGATGACCTCTTGGTTGACCAGTGTTATGGGGAGACCCTCTTCTTGATCTTTAGATTAGATGTGTGTGTGTTGTGATGTCTTCCCTCGTGATCGTACTATATGTGTCCGGATGACCCTCGTCACCCTTGTTGGTGTTTGGGTACAGGCATGGAGTTTGTGTTGTAAACCTTCCTCTACATGTATCATCATTCTTCTATGTTTGTGATTGGCTTTTGGTAAATTGGGGATGATGCAAAGCGTCGGGAGCATTTAGGCTTCCTTCCATGTTGACCCATTTTTTTAACTTTTACTTTGTCTTTCATGCATTCTTCCTGATCTAGTTGGGGATTGATGATCTTTCACCTCTTACCACAGTTATCTACTATTTATAAATAAAGGTAGATCTGACCTCGTGAAACTAGATCCCCCTATGCCCTTTGTGTGTGTTCCCTTTTCCTTTTCTTTCTCTTTACTTTTCTCTCTTCTTTTCTTAAGTTGTCTCTCTTATGTGTGACAACACACTTCTACACAACTTGGTCTTTAGAAAACACATTCATTGTCAAGCGAATCTTTTCTCAAGACCTCTCACACACTTCTTTGTTAGAATTTCATTTCTTGACTTGAAACCCTAACGAAACATGTTTTCTTCATCATGGGTTCATAAAGAAAGGACTTGGAAACCTTCCTCTAAAGCGGGAATAGTCTTAATCTTCCCCTCATATGGGGGAATGTCCTTCCTTTCAAATTCCTTGATGATGAATCGATCTGAGAAGGAAGATGTTAACTAGCTTTTGAACAATGTGTCCCCTTAGTGGACCCCTCCTTTTCACAACGAGTTTCCAAGGGACCCCTTGAAAAACTTTCAACATGTTCTATGGCATCTAGCTTGGGGGAAGCCCAACTAGACCTACTTCACATGCTTACATCTAGCTTGGGAGCAGCCCGACTAGACTTCACTTTTCAAATAGCGTGTCCCTTGAGTGGACCCTCCTTCCTTTTCAAGGGTTTCTGAGGGACCCCTTTGAAAGTCTTACAACTTAGCGATGGTTTCTATGACTATCTGTTCATTGGACTACATGGCCACTTCCTGATGTGTTCTATCTTTAGGTAAACATGTCGCCATCTCTGACTCTACAGAGTCCCCTTTTCTCAGTCTCCTTCATGTGAGATTTATTGGAGGATACCTCCCTCGTAGGATCATGAGCCTGTGAGGTGCTTTCATTCTTCAGCTTTATAGTTCCATGGAACTATGAAGTCCTTTCCTATACTTTCAAGTTTTCCAGACCATGCTCTGCATCCTCGTCGGTTCAGGTATACATCTCTTACATTGCTACTTCTTACTGCTCTACTTTATCAAGGCACTCATCAATACTCATGCTCGCCAAAGTGGGGGAAAAATTTATAGGCATGAATTTGCACCCCTAAGGAAAATTCCCCTTTACCTCCTTGCACTTTAGAAAAACTAAGTTGGAAGCTTAATTCCACTTAAGCCCGTTGCTCATATCATACTTGGCACCCTATTTTTGTGTTGATGGAGGTGTTTCTATTGGGGATGCCCATGTGGTGCGCTTATGCCCCTAGTAGATTTTTTTGGCTAGAGTCTACATAAATGTGCTTTTGTCTTCTGCCAGAGAGTTACCTGAGATGCAGAGTTCACCCTAAAAACTGACTAACCTAGTCTCCTTTCAAATCTTAGGCTTGTAGAGTGATTGAAGGACCTCATAATCCTCATCATTCTCATCTCGTTCATCCTAACGCTCCTTTAAACTGAGGTAAGTTATGGAAGCCATACTACTCTCGGACTTTTGTGACCTGGTGCCTTGCAATGGTTGGTCCCCCTCTCTTACATGCAGTAAGTGATTTTTTTTAGCGACAACTCAATTTATATATATTAACATCTATAATTCTTATTGTATCAGTTGCAATTCTAGATGAGTGAAGAGAGGAGGACTAGTGAGCACATTTGAAAGACAAAAGAACCAATAAACACTCCATCTAGTTGACTATTGAACACAACACATGATCTTTTTCCTTCCCCTAGAGGGGAATGAATATGTATTAATGTCATTTTTTGTATGCCTACATGATAGTTTTTAACATATATTTTTTACTATCGATATATGTGACATTTTATATCCATATGGCTCTTTTGTAGTAAGCTTGTATTACTTGATTGGATATATTGTATACTTTTATCGACATATATCATTGTATAGCCTTACAAATTTTTGATTAATGTAAATATTATTTTACCACTGTAATTCTTAAATGATGTTATCATGTGTATTGTGTAAATTGTTGTTTATATCTAATACTTAAATAATTACTGAAGATTTTTATTACATTCAAATTTTTACATGTGACTATAGCTTTCTAACATTCATGAAAAAATTTATTGAGTAGTTATTTAATTATATAAACACTTCTACAATTAAGGCTAATTATTAGCTTCTTTAATAAACTATTCAGCCTTCTACTTCAATAGGATAATAATGCATTTCTATATGAGTGTGCATTTCATGTGTATATTGGTGACTTATGTATATGCATACTTTGTGACTTACATGTATACATGTGAATACTTAGTGACTTGTAATGTGTATTCATATATATACTTCATGACTTTCAACTTATTGGTGCACTCGTGGTAGGAGGGTCCTCAAGGAGAATAGTTTGAACCATGCAGCAAGAGTTACACAACAGAAGCCACTCAGAATATGGAGGAAAATGCAGATATAAACAATATTATTATCAAAAATTTCAATTACATAAAGTCGGCAACATCTAGGTTTACAAATTGGGCTCATAGACCTGATACAACATGCTCAAAATACAGTATTCCTACATGCTCCTTAATGCGAGTTGAAATATTATAGACCAAATCCCATATTCATTCTAATTTATATCCTAATGATCTATTACAATGACTCATATCACATTCGAGATCTAGAATCATCCACGTCGGCCAAAGATCATTACAATCTCCAATGAAGGAAACATAACGTGCATGAAATAGGTCGGCCTTTAATTTGATTTTCTCCTCGATAGGTGCATATGATGAAGTGTGGATCTAAATTAATGTCGAGGACACTCCATGGAACAATTCAAAACACAACGCGAGGATCCACAAGTTATGGGAAGGATCCACAAGAGATCAAATTAGTTGTTAGGCTCGAAACTACTTTATTGCTCTATTCTAGAAACTATCACTTAATCTGAAAGTGATAACTTGCCAGAAAAAGATCCAATCGTGCTAAAATCTTGGAATAAGGAAAATGAACATGTCCACAATGAAAACATATATCCACAAGGTCTGGTGATAAAATATGATGAAATAGTGAATCAACCAACTTGAAATGGACAAGAACTGAACAAAAACAAAACTAAAATGAAAATATTTCTAGTTGATGCAGGATTACAAAGAACCAAGGATGCTCCTGCATCAGACATTTGGGGTTATTTGAAAAGTGAGTCCCTCACTTTTCTGGGGCTAAATGAAAACCAATATGGTTTACCTTAGCATGATAAATCCAAGAAGAATCCTCCACTGGTCTTCCTTTCCACTTCACAAGATATCCTTTGTACTATCCTCCACGTGTTTTCCTCCCATTTCTGATATCCAAAAATCTCTTCTATCTCATTTGATTTTTTTTAGCAAACTTTTTCTCCAATTTTTCTTTATTGTCTTCACTGAATTATAATTCATGGTACTGATTTATATCTACAATGTTGAATATAGGTGATATACACATGCCATCCGGTAACTCTACTCCATATGCATTTCCTGAATTAAATTTCTTCAAAATCTTAGAGGGTCCAAACTTCCTCATTTTGAGCTTATTGTATGTGCCAACTGGAAATTTTTCCTTCCTCAAATACACCATCACTTCATCTCCAACTTTGAACTCCTTATGTCTCCTCTTTTCATCTCCTTATACTTCTAGTTCATATTTGTCAATTGTTGTTTTACTTGAGTATGCACCTTCTTCATATGTTCTTCAAATTCCTCTACTTTTGCACTCATTTTATCTTCCTTGTTGATTTCTCACAACTCTTATATACCTCTAGGATGAACTCTAGTAACAATCTCAAAAGGTGTCTTTTTGGTACTCCTGTTCACTAAACTATTATAAGTAAACTCTACTTATGCAAGTACTAAATCCCAACTTTCGGTCTTTTCCCCAACCAAACATCTCAGAAAATTCCCAAAACTCTTGTTTACTACCTTTGTCTATCCATCAGTTTGTGGGTGAAAAGTACAACTAAACTTCAAATCTATCTTTAACTTATTCCGAAGTGTTCTCCAAAAGTAACCAACAAACTTTGTATCTCTATTTGAAACAATACTCCTAGGTAATCCATGCAATCTAACTACTTCCTTGAAAAAGAAGTCTTCTACATGTACTACATTTGTTGTCTTATTACAAGGTATAAAATGTACCATTTTAGAAAACCTATCCACCACCACAAATATTGAATCATTACCTCTTTGTTTCTTTGACAAACCAAGTATGAAATCCATGTTCATATCCTCCCAAGGTCTCTCTGAAAATATCAAAGGCTTATACAATCCAACATTCTGACTACTCCCTTTTGCAGCTTGAAAAACTCTACAACTTTGTACAAATTTCCTAACATCCTTATGAATCTGTGGCCAAAATTAATTATCACTTACCAATGCTATTGTCTTATCAATTCCAAAGTTTCCTACCAATCCTCCACTATGTTTTTATTTTACCAAACTATCCCTCATTGAACTCTGAGGTATACACAATTGATTCCCTCTTAACAACATATCCTCTTGAATGAAATAATCCAACCACTGACTTTGATCCTCCAAGACTAGTTCTTTACAAGTTCTCGTAGGTTCTAAAAAATTTGGGTCTTCCTCATACAAGTTCTTCAATTCGTCAAATCCTAATACCTCCACTCTCATTTATGCCAGTAAATTCCTTCTCCTACTCAAAGCATCAGCGAATCTATTCGACTTTCCACTCCTATGTTTCAAAAAAAAAGTATAACTCTGCAGGAATTCCACCCATCTCATGTGTCTCTGATTCAACTTACCTTGACTGTTCAAATACTGCAATGCCTTATGATCTATATACAACACAAACTCCCTAGGCAACAAGTAATGTCTCCACTTCTTCAAGGCTTGAACTATGACATAGAAATCTTGGTCATACACTGAATACCTTTTCCTAGCATCATTTAATTTCTCGCTGAAATAAGCTAGAAGTCTCCCTTCTTGACTCAATATTGCTCTAATTGCATTTCTACTTGCATCAAAGTCTACCTGAAACACATTATGAAAGTTTGGTAAAGCCAACATAGGTTGCTCAGTCACCTTCTATTTAAACAACTCAAAAATCTGGTCTTCTCTAGATGTCCACCTAAAATCTTTCTTATCTCCTCTCATTGTTTTTATCATAGGACTGCAAATAGAACTAAAATTCTTAATAAACTTTTGGTAGAAACTAGCCAATCCATGAAATGATTTTACATCTCCAATACTTTCTAGTGTAGTTCATTCAATAATTTCTCTTACGTTCTCATGATCCATCTCCAATCCATCAGCAAATATCACAAATCTCGGATATACCAATTCTTGCTTCATGAAACTACACTTCTTAATGTTTATCAACAACTGCTCTTCTCTCAACCTCTGCAAAACTTGTCTTATATGCAACAAATGTTCTTCTCCATTCTTACTGAAAATCAAGATGTCATCCAAATAGACAATCACAAACTTACCCAAGAATTTCTTCAATACTTCATTCATCAACCTCATGAAAGAACTCGGTGCATTTGTTAGTCCAAAAGGCATCACCAACCACTCATACAATCCTTTATTTTTCTTGAATGTTGTCCTCCACTCATCCCCTTATCTAATTCTGATCTTATGATATGCACTCTTTAAATCTATCTTTGTAAAGTATTTAGCTCCACTCAAACAATCCATAATGTCATCCATCTGAGGTAAAGGAAATCTATACTTCACTATGATTTTGATTATGGCTCTAGAGTCTATACACATCCTCCACTCTCCATCCTTCTTAGGTGCTAGTACAGTAGGTATTGCACAAGGACTTAAGCTTTCTTTGATCAAAACCTTCCTCAACAACTCTTGCACTTATCTATTCAAATCTTCATTCTCTATCAATGTCATGTAGTGTGTTGCTTTATTAGGCAAACTAACTTCAGGAATCAAATCCATGCAATGACTAATACTCCTCATAGGTGGCAATCCATTAGGTACATTATCTGAAATGATAGCTTCATATTTTCCCAGAAAGTCCTTTATCTCCTCTGATTGTTCTTCTACATGTTGCAAGTCTTCAGCCGTCTTAGAAACCAAGGCATAGCACATGTTCTCATGTCTCAGTCCATCTAAAAATTTCATTCCATCAACCAAACAAATTCCAGCACTCGTGCAAACCTCAACTTTAGGAACATCCTCCAAGGGCAACAAATTTTTCTTCATCCCATTAGAAATAATGGCATATGTGTTCTTCTTTCCATCATGAATAGCCTATTTATCATACTGCCAATTTCTTCCCAATAAAACATGGAATACATCCATAGGCATGATATCACACAAAAATTCATCATGATAATTTCCTATCTTCAATTTCACCAAACATTTTTCACTTACCAATATCTTATGCTCATCTTGAATCCATGCTATTTGATAAGGCTTCAAGTGTTTCAACCTTTCTAGCTTCAATTTGTTCACCATTTCTTCAAAAACTAGGTTCTTTAAGCTTCCACTGTCAATAATCACTCTACAACATTTACCAGCTACATCTGTTTTGGAATAAATTATTTCTTTGCAATGATTCTTGCTCCATCTCACTTTGACACAATACTCTTTTGTTCACCAACACTTCTCCCTCTTCTGGTTTATTAGATGATCTGACATGATCCTCCTCAGCAAAGGTTATTCTTCTACTGTTCTCTGTCTTTCTACTTGTCTCCCCCTTATTACATTCAAATGCTCTATGTCCTTCACCACACTTAAAGAAAGTTCCCCTGAATACTCTTTTCTCATGTCCTCTATCACCATTTCTATAACCCTCATTCCAATAACCACGATATCCTCCTCTCCGGTAAGAGTTTACATCATCTCTATGATACAGATTATCATTCTTACAGACTTCCTTATCTTTATTTTGATCAGGAAAATATTCTCTTCCTCCTCCAGTAAAACTTCTTCCTCTCTAGAATCTTCCACCTCTTCCTCTTTGTCTCTGATCATGTCTTTTATTTAGCTTCTCTTCTACTTTTAGGGCACATTGATATGCCTCTTCCACACTCATCAACTTGATCAAACTGATCTCATCCTATATAGATGGCTTCAACCCATTCACATATCTGGCTACTTGCTTGATCTCATCCTCTGAATTTTTGGATCTAATATTCAGCTTGTAGAACTCATTAGTATACTCTATCACACTTGACTCCTTTTGCCTCAAATTCTGCAACTTTCAAAACAAACTAATCTAATAGTGTGCGGGCATAAAATTCATTTTTAACTTATTCACCATCTGATCCCATGATTTTATGTTCTCCTTTCCTATTCTTTTCCTATCTATCTGCAAATGTTCCCACCAAAGGAATGCACATTCTTTCAACTTTGTACAATAAAACTTCACCTTCTTGTCTTTGGCAGTATCTTCAAAATAAAAATACTTCTCCATATCCATTATCCAATCAAGCAATTCATCTGAATCCAACTTACCACTATAATCAAGTGGATTGAAATGTGGTTTAGTATTTACTCTAGTTAGGGCTCTTATGAACCTCTCTTCTCCCTGATCAAGACCAGGTTTATCTTCTCTTTCCCTTTCTTCTTGTTCTTCTACCTCTTCATCACTCACATCATCAACTAGTCGACCTCTCCTCTGGGTTGTTTTGACTGCTTCTAATCTAGCAGCAATTCCTCTCAACATCTCCATTATAGCTAGGTCTACATTTCCATGTGCTCCATTTCCTCTACCATTTCTTCTTCCCGCCATCTTTACACAAGTCCTCTATAGCTATAGGTCAGATCCTCAGTTCACCACCCCACAACAAATCTTCAACAGGACTTCACAAACTTTGATGATCTCTCACGGAATGAATCTCGCTCTCATACCAATTTGGTGCAGTCACGGTCAGAGGGTCCTCAAGGAGAATAGTCTGGACTATGTAGAAAGAGCTACACAATAGAAGCCACTCAGAATATGGAGGAAAATGTAGATTCAAACATTCTTATTATCAGAAATTTTAATTACATACCGTCGGCAACATCTGGGTTTACAGATTGGGCTCACAAGCCTGATACAACATGCCCAAAATATAGTATTCCTACATGCTCCTTAATGCGAGTTGAAATCTTATAGATCAAATCCCATATTCATTCTAATTTATATCACATTCAATATCTAGAATCATCTGCGTCGACCAAAGATCATTGTAATCTCCAATGAAGGAAACGTAACATGCATGAAATAGGTCAGCCTTCAATTTGAGTTTCTCCTTGATAGGTGCATATGATGAAGTGTGGACCTAAATTAAGGTTGGGGACACTCCACAGAACAATTCAAAACACAATGTGAGGATCCGTAAGTTACGAGAAGGATCCACAAAAGATCAAATTAGCTGTTAGGCTCAAAACTGCTTTGGTGCTCTATTCTAGAAACTGTCACTTAATCCGAAAGTGATAACTTGCCAGAAAAAGATCCAATCATGCTAAAATATTGGAATAAGGAAAATGAACATGTCCACAATGAAAAATAGATCCATAGGGTCTATAGTGAGAAAATATGATGAAATACAGAATCTACCAACTTGAACTGGACAAGAACTGAACAAGAACAAAATTGAAATGAAAATATTTTTGGTTGATGCAGGATTAAAAAGAACCAAGGATGCTCCTGCATCACTTATAAGCTACATGTATTCAAGTGTATACTTTACAACTTACGTGTATACTTTGTGACTTACGTGTATTCAAATGTATACTTTACCACTTACATTTTTTTCATGTGTATACTTCATGACTTGTGTATATTTGAGTACTTGTCCTTCACTTATTCACATGTATGCTTCATGCTTCATATGTATACTTCATTTATTATGTGTACTCATGTGTATGATTCATGCTTCCAATGTATAATTCATTTGTGCATGTGTATTCTTCATGAATCATGTGTATACTTCATGTATTCATGTGTATGTTTCATGCTTCTTATGTATACTTTATGTATTATGTGTATTCACATGTATGTGTCATGCTTCATACCTATACTTCATGTGTTCATGTGTATAATTCATGATTTCTATGTATACTTCATGCAATATGTGTATTCACATGTAGGCTTCATGCTTCATGTGCATACTTCATGTATTATGTTTATTCACATGTATGTCTCATGGTTCCTATATATAATTCATGTGTTCACATGTATGCTTCATACTTCTAGTGCAATGTAGCTCAAACCACTTTGGCATGTTTGGGTGTGAAACAAGCACATGCCTAGTATAAATTTACCCATTCAGAATTTTTCGAACTATCGGTTTCATCACATGAGCTACAAAACGAAAGTTACACCCCTTTGCAACTTTACACTACTTGCATTTGACACTTTTTTCATCAACTAAAAAGTCAACACCATAGTAAAACACCTCAAAAACATCAAAAATAAAGAGATTTTATTGTAGAGGGGCCCTACATGATCCTATAACCTCAAACAGAATGTTTCTAAATGACACAGTGTCTAAGTAACTACTTGTCAAAGATTGTTCCTTTTTACACTTTGGACTCTTAAGGGATATCACTGGTGTAATGTAGCTCGAACCACTCTAACATGTTTTAGTGCAAAATAAGACTATTCCTAGCCTAAACGTACCCATTTGGACATGTTTGAACTATCGCTTTGGTTGCATGAGTTGCAGAATGAAAGTTACACCCTTCACAACTTTGCACTGCTTGCATTTGAAACTTTTTCCATCAACTGAAAAGTCGAAACCATGGTAAAATTCCTTAGAGATATCAAAAACTGAGAGATATTATTGTAGAGGGTCCCTACATGATCCCATAGCCTCAAAAAAAATGTTTCTAAGTGACATGGTGTCTGAGTAATTTTTTGTCAAAGATTGTTGCCTTTTTACACTTTGGACTCTTAAGGGATATCATCGGTGCAATGTAACTCAGACCACTCTGACATGTTTGGGTGAAAAATAGGACCATTCCTAGCCTAAACATACCCATTTTTACATGTT
This sequence comes from Sequoiadendron giganteum, assembly GCA_007115665.2. Taxonomy (NCBI): domain Eukaryota; kingdom Viridiplantae; phylum Streptophyta; class Pinopsida; order Cupressales; family Cupressaceae; genus Sequoiadendron; species Sequoiadendron giganteum. The sequence goes on from CM021101.1 coordinate 215,423,956, forward strand.
GGAACTATCATTTTAGTCTCACGAGTTGTAGAACAAAATTTACACCCCTTTGCAACTTTAAATTGCTTGCATTTGACACTTTTTCCATCAACTAAAAAGTCAACACCACAAGAAAGCACCTCAGAGACATCAAAAACCAAGAGAGGTTATTATAGATGGGCCCTACATGATCTTGTATCCTTAGATGTAATGTTTATAAGTGACACAGTTTATGAGTAAGTACTTGTCAAAGATTTCTAACTTTTGTAGTTTGAACTCTTAAGGGATATCACTAGTGCAATGTAGCTTGGACCACTCCAAAAATTTTGGGTATAAAGCAATACCATGCCTAGCCTAAACATACACATTTGTACATGTTGGAACTATTGGTTTGGTCGGACGAGCTGCAGAATGGAAGTTACACCTCTTTGCAACTTTACACTGCTTGCATTTGACATTTTTTCATCAACTGAAAAGTTGACACCACGGGAAATTTCCTTAGAGATATAAAAAATAGAGAAATTTTATTGTGAAGGGACCCTACATGATCTTGTAACCTCAGATGGAATTTTTCTAACTGACACGGTATCTGAGCAACTTCTCGTCAAATGTTGTTGCCTTTTTGCACTTTGGACTCTTAAGGGATATCGCCAGTGCAATGTATCTTGAACCACTCTGGCATGTTTGGGTGAAAAACAAGACCATGCCTAGCCCAAACTTACCCATTTTGACATGTCGGAACGGTAAGTTTAATCTCATGAGTTGCAGAATGAAAGTTACACCCCTTTGTAACTTTACACCGCTTGCATTTGACACTTTTTCCATCAACTGAAAAGTCGACACCATGGAAAAATTCCTTAGAGATACCAAAATCCAAGAGTGGTTATTGTAGAGGGGCCCTACATGATCACATATCCTTGGAAGAAATGTTTCAAAGAGACATGATTTTTGAGTAACTACTTGTCAAATATTGTTGTCTTTTTACACTTTGGACTCTTAAGGGATATTGTCGGTACAATGTAGCTCAGACTACTCTACCATGTTTGGGTGTGAAAAAGGACCATTCCTAGATTAAACATACCCATTTGGACATATTGGAACTGTCGGTTTAGTTGCACGGGTTGCAAAATGAAAGTTACAACCCTTAGCAACTTTACACTACTTGCATTTGACACTTTTTTCATCAACTGAAAATTTGAAACCATGGTAAAATGACTCAAAGATATCAAAAAATGATAGAGGTTATGTAGAGGAGTGCAACATGATCTTGTAGCCTCAAATAGAAAGTTTCTAAGCAACACGATTTCTAAGTAATAACTCATCAAAGATTCTTGCCCTTTTGCACTTTGGACTCTTAAGGGATATTGCTAGTACAATGTAGATCAGACTATTTCGACATGTTTGGGTGCAAAACAAGACCATGTATAGCCTAAACATACCCATCTAGACATGTTGGAATTTTCAGTTTGGTCACATGAGTTACAAAAAAAAAGTTACACCCCTTTGCAACTTTTGACCATGCATTTGACACTTTTTCCATCAATTGAAATCAAGATACCATGAGAAAATGTCTCAAACATATCAAAAATAGAGAGAGGTTATTGTAGAGGGCCCGAACATGATCCTATTTCCTTAGATGGAATGTTTCTAAGTGATAATTTTTGAGTAATAACTCATCAAGGATTGTTGCCCTTTCGCACTTTGGACTCTTAAGGGATATTGTCAATAAAATATAGCTCAAGCTGTTCTGGTGTGTTTGAGTGCAAAACAAGACCATGCCTAGCCTAAACGTACCCATCTAGATGTTTTGGAACTATCAGTTCAGTCACATGAATTGTAGAATGAAAGTTACACCCTTTGCAACTTTAAACTACATGCATTTGACACTTTTTCTATCAACTGAAACTTGGACACCATGAGAAAACGCCTGTAAGATATCAAAAATTTAGAGAGGTTTATTGTAGAGGGGCCCTATGTGATCTTGTATCCTTATACAAAATGTTTCTAAGTGACCTGGTGTCTGAGTAATAGCTCATCAAATATTGCTACCTTTTTTCACTTTGGACTCTTAAGGGATATCATTGGTACACTGTAGCTCAGATTGCTTCAACGTGTTTGGGTGAAAAACAAGATCATACCTAGCCTAAAAATACCCATCTAGATGTGTTGGAGCAATCACTTTGGTCACGCAAAGTTGCAAAACAAAAGTTACACCCCTTTGTAACTTTCAACTGCTTGCATTTGACACTTTTTCCATCAATTGAAAAGTCGACATCACAGGCAAATGCCTCAGAGATATCAAAAACTGGGGGACATTATTGTAGAGGGGCCTTACGTGATCACATAGCCTAAAAAAAAATGTTTCTATACGAAATGATGTTTGAGTAACTACTCGTCAAAGATTATTTCCTTTTTGCATGTTGGAATCTTAAGGGATGTCTTCAATGCAATGTAGCTCAGACCACTCTGGCATATTTGGGTGCTAAACAAGACCATTTGTAGCCTAAACATACTCATCCAGATGTGTTTGAACTATCAGTTTGGTCACACGAGTTATAGAACAAAATTTACGCCCCTTTGTAACATTCATGATGATTCTTAGTTCACGTATATATTAGGGTTAAATGGTGTAGATTCTATTTCCATTATACATTAAAATTTTATGTCATGCCTAATGCAATTGTTTATGCATAATAATTGAATAAAATTGACTCTTTTATTTGATTGCTTGAATGGAGTACGACATATGTGTTAGGTTGAATGGCACACAGGACAACATCAAATAAATTTTTGATTTTTTGTTAAGCATACATCATAACTAGTCTTCACTTGTCACACTTTCATTCTCAACTTAAACTATGTGAAGTCTTATTTTTTTCCCCTATTTTTTCTACTTTATCATATTTCAAGGTATTCAAACTCCCTATGTCTAGATTCTCCACACTTAAAGAATGTTCCACAAAATTTTCTTCCTCTTCCTCTTTAAAATTTTCCTCTACCTTTAGAGTAGTCATTTCCTCCCCATCCTCATTGGTTACTATCTATGTAAATGCTTGTTTCTCATTGATTTTCTTCAGAGGCACATCCAAGATTGGATTTTACTCCTCCCCTTGAGGATTTACCTCTTCCTCTCAATTTTCTATTCCTTTTGAAAATATTTTCGTATACCTTTGAGGAAAATTGAAAGGCTCTCTCTATGGCCTCTAGGTTTTAATATTCACTTTTCCTTTTCTTTGTCTCTCAAGTTGCACATGATTCCAGCATAGATGTGCATGCCCCTTAATCCTTGTAGTTGGTATCTTTACCTAACTAGGGTCTTTAGTTGATTCTAAATAAAAGTAATTGTTTGTTTCTAGAATCCAATCTATTAACTCATCCAAATTAAAGCCACAACTATAATTAGGTAGGTTCACTTGATCTTTGTCAAAATCTCTAGTCATTGCATTCAAGAACCTAATTTCCTACTCATCTATTCCTCTTTCTACTTCTTCATCAATAACTTATTCATTCTCACTCACATTTGCAATAGGAATTCCAATATGTTGTGTTCCATTATTTTCTTCCAATATACCTATGATACATCTCATTATTTTTACAAGTGTTGCATCCCTATCTCATTTGTAAGCCCTTTATTCTCTCTTCCTAAAAAAATCTTCTTAAGGCATCTCACTCGGCACATCCACAGTCAAAAGGGCTCAACCTTTATCTAATACCAAATGGTATAGGTCAAGTATCCATAGGACTCACAAGTACATTTTTAAGTTGTAAAACTACCATCTAGTCCTCTATGCATGAATTTCCAACAAAGACTTAAGTTGCTTTGCATAATAAACATGTGCTAAAACTTAGGTTGCTTCGATCAAAGTCTTAAGTTGCTTCTCAAACTCATTTTTTGATAGCTGATAACAACTATAGTGTCTTGCCAAGGTAGAAACATTGATCAAAAAAGTCCTAAGTAAATAAATGGCTATCAAGATGACACATGGATAGCCACCATTTATAGAGATAGCTATTTTAAGAGATGTAATAAAGAGGCAGCCATTAATATGAACAGTGGATAGCCACCTCAAGTCTTGAAAAAGGTAGTGCTTATAAAGGATGGTCACAAACCTAAAAGGGTAGAATAAGGTTTTAATAACAATCCTACATTTTCAAGGGTTTGTTCCCAATGAGTCATTAATTGAGTTGCAAGAAAAAAAGGACTATCATAATAGATGAAATAAAGGTGAAAATTTATGAAGTTGACAATAGGTAACTCTATGGATCAAATAAAGGGGAAATTTTCAATGTATGCACAATTAAGGTGAGAGCACAATGTCAATAGCAGATGAAAGGGAGAAACTAGAAGACACTTTGAAGGTTGGAATGATACAAAGTTAGATTTTAAGGCTTAATATATGAACAATGGATAGCGTTTACAATCACAAATTAATCATTGGTGTCATTGGTGTTTCAAGGAGACTTATGAAAAGATGCATTGAAGGGTATTACATGCAAAAGAAAACATGGTGGAGTTTTGTAAATGTATTGAAGAGGTTAGAGTAGTCCCATAAGGTAGTATGCTGTGTTCAAATGCATAGAAGACAGTCACCCTAATGAAACATTAGCCATATCAAATTAATAAGTGTTGGAAAAGGGATTATCATCAGCAATGTAAAATAGAAAAAAATTCATTGACATAGGACAACAAGCTCAAATGCAAGTTAAGTAATCATATGAAGAGCATAAATGTGTGATGACATGTATACAAAATGGCATATCAACAATTAAAAATTAGGGGGAAGCAACTTGATAAAAAGGGGGCAGCCATGAGTTTTGGTTAATATTGTTGAAAAATAATGGATGAAAGTCAAATGTGAGTATCCTCCATAGGGGTTGTAAGCACTCAATACATCATAGTATTCAATAAAATGCATTGGAATTCGTAAGAAAAACAACAACTAAACCCTTATACCTATACATCGCAACAAATCAATCAAACAAATCAAACTATGAATTCTGAACATTATGCATTGAAACTATGAAAATTATACATGAAAGTATTGCATAAAACTATGAAAATTATGCATTATGCATTGAAAGACAGCAATATAAGATTAATAATAATTGAAGACCAATGTAGATGTCAAACCCTAGTTGATTAACAATAACACAATATTGCAAGCCCTTGCACAATAAAAATTACACTTCCAAATAGAAAATTTGAACCCTCATAATGCTAGTATACATCTTCAAATGGAACATAAATAGTAAATTTGAATTGTATGTATCAAATATATCAAATATGATAGTTAATTTATGAACAATTTTTTATGGATAAATATAATATCATTCACCAATTTTTATATAAAATCCTTATAGATTGAAATTAACCAAATATGAAAGAAAATAGCGATCAAGAACATGACTTTACCAATTCAATGTGAATACTTACAAATCAATCCAACAAACCATCTGAGCCTACTCTACTCTTCATTATGTTGAAAGTATTGCCTCATGGTCAAACTCATGCATCTTCCACAAGTTCTTAGTTGTAGGTATACCCCCATATTTGATCAATTGAATGTTGGTTGTGACGACAAGGTTGGAGTAGTGAAGAATCTTTTGATGCATGTCGAAGTCCTCAAATAAATAAACTAGAAAATTATTAAGTAGGTACCCTCTAAGCCATTTTCCAGTAACAACTACCAAACCTATAGGATATTCAATGTTTTCTCCATCTATAATTGGGGCCTCCAATTTCTGTTTGGCCTCGATACAATGACACAAGTAATAATGTATTCCCTCTTCATTCTCTTCATCTGCAATCACTGCATAAACATTCCCTACATTGATATGTTCATCCGATTAGATGTATTTAATGAACATTATAATAAAACAACAAAATAAGATAAAAGTAGGAGTTTTGTATTAACTATGCAAGAAGATATATTACTTGGTTCTAGTAGATTTGATACATGATCAAAGTAAACAGATTATTATATTCCCTCTTCATTATCTTCATCTACAATCACTGCATAAACATGCCCTACATTGATATGTTCATTTGATTAGATGTATTTAATGAACATTATAATAGAACAATAAAGTAAGATAAAAGTAGGAGTTTTCTATTAACTATGCAAGAAGAGATATTACTTGGTTCTAGTAGATTTGATACATGATCAAAGTAAACAGATTATTAAATCTCTATGATTTGTAAAGTTGTCAAGATCTAATACATGTTAGGTGGTGTTAGACTTCTTACAATCCAATCATCAACCCACTCTTTTGAGTCACAATCATTCCATGTTTGAAGTGTACATGCAGAACAAAAGCATGCCATGATTCATGTATGGATAGACCATGTACCTATTGATGGGTGTTTTTTATGAAATTTCTCAACACAGGCAATGCGTAGGTGCATCACCTCTCTTGAAAGGGAATATCCAACAAGTTGCTGAAAATTACCCCAAGGTCTCTCGAGTGTCAAGTCATGACTTGCATAGAATATCTTAGTGGATGTTTGATTTGATCTTGTTGGTAATCATAGGGCGAACTTACAGAAGTTAGCCTGGAATGAAGGTCAATCTATAAATGGATTTTTAAGGTGGAAAGTTGCTTTACGTTTGTTGTAGGTTCAAACAACAGTCTTGAACTCCATTTTTTATTTAAGATTTGGCTTTACAATGTGCAATGAACCTTAGCATAGGTGTAAAGAGTGAAACTCTTTAATTCCAAATAAACTATAATTCCTTTAATAAGTTCATTTCCATTCCACAAAATAACATAACTCCACTCAATTAAATTTGTTTAATCCTAAAGATTCCAAACATTGACTTAAAGTGTACAATAAGATTCATAATACCTCCAATTGATTTCAAATTCACATCATCTTACATGACATTTAATACAAAAACATTGTAAAAGAAATTTACAATTCAAGACTTAGGCATTTTGTCACCTTAAGTTTTACAATAATCATACAATAATGAAATATAATAGATATATGAATAAATATTTATTTGATCTTCAATCCAATGGCTTATCTTCAATCATGAAGACGAGAACAAGGTTCAAACACTTCTTCCACCCAACCTCGAAGCTTACGCTTCCCTAGAATTCCTTAGTCATTCAAAGAATACCCGACCCTGCACGAATTGCTTAGCAAAAAGAAGTCGACAAGCAAGATGGAATTTGATGTGTGCCTAGTACAACTATTAAATCCACAAGCATTTTCATTTTTCTAATTCATTTAAGAAACAAGAAAGTTCGATACTAGGATATGGTAGAGAGTTATTTTCATTCCATCTATTTCAATGGTCCTTAAGTTACTTGGCCAAGTAAAATGTCATGCACGATAAAAAATAGTAGTTTTGGAAAAGCAAAACTACGCTCTCTATAAACCCATATTCAGCACCCATCCCAAAAGGTAACTTTCCAAACACATGACATGCACATTCAATTATCAAGCATGCATGGTTCCATTCAAATTAAATAAATTATCTTTCCCAACACATGTCATGCACATTTAATTATCAAGCATGCATCATTTTAAAGCAATAATCTCACAAATTTACATCGTAAATAACATTATGTTCATATTCAAAATAAATAAATGAACAGACATTATTTTGGTTCATTTAATCATAAAATTCATCTACACTTTGAAATAATCCTTTTCTAATTCCTTTCATTTCAAAGTAATTTATATTCTTAATTTTACTTTCTTTCTTTTCTATTTTTCATATTTCCTTTTAAAATAATATCTTTTCAAAAACGTAAAACCTCATATTTAATTCTGTTTCGTAAAAAAATTTAGAATCATTCCTTGAGAATTATCAAAATCCATTTTTACTTTTCAAGAATATCTAAATACACAAAATTAATTTAATCCTTTCATTCTGGAAAACATTCAATAATTTTAATCTGTGTTATTTTAATGATTTCATGTTCTTTTTTGGTAATTTCCAATTCTCTGTCTATACAGTTAATGAATATAGTTTTCGTTTGGAGGTTTTCTGAGCCTAGAAACATACTATTTTCTATGCAAATCTTCTAATATGTTAAAACAAAATTCTCTAAATAAGAAATCTACTATCTATTCATAGTTTTCTATTCAAGTTCGTTCTTCTCTTAATAAAAAATATGGTCTGGTGTTTGAACTTTTCTTCTAAATTTGATAAAAACAGTAATATGTTTCATGTTCAAGTTAAAATAGAAGAATAATAGAAAACGGTTAAACTCAAGCATATTAATATTGTGAATTTGGTAAATAATGTTATTATTGAATCTACCTATCAATCTCGTATAGTTGTGTGTTTCCTGAAGCTGGTGATGAATATTTGTTTTTCTGTTACTTCCTATGCCTGTGCATGTATGATGAATAGTTGAATCTGCTCCCTACTCCTAGTCTCCTACTGTTCTTTCCTATATGTCCCTCCTTCTCTACCAATGCACTTCTCTCTTCTCTTGTCAATATTTTGTTCTCTCCTCTCCCTCTCTTCCTGCACACACCTTCCAAATCCTCTTCTATTATTTTTCTTTTCTAAATTCCTCTTCTATTCTAGCTGCGCCCTCTCCTCTATTCTTCTGGCCGCGTCCCTTCTCCTTCTACTTGCATGTGGAGGCAGATTTATGTTCTCCTATTCTCCCTCCCTGTTGGTTGCATGTTCCCTCTTCTTCTTGCAATGCTCATGAGTTTTGTAGCCTTTGAAACAAAAAAACAACTCCCTCTCTTCCTATCATGCATGGGAGATAAAATAATTCAACAAAAAATAACCTCCTCTGCTTAGCTCTCCCTCCTCTTGTCCAAAATGGATTTTTTTTTCTTCTCCTTCATTCATGAAAAAATGGTGAAGTATTCAATAAAATTTGATCCACAATATGTGCCATATTCCCAGCAGTGATGGCCATAACTCAGAGCTCTATCTCTTCGTTTGCATGCGAAATTGATTGAAAGGTAATTGTTTTCAAATTTTTTACTACTGTTTTCAATTCATTCCTTTCTAAAACGTAATGCATTTTCTAATTTCCATTAAATAACATTATTTAATATATATAATTATTTAAACATATATTTCTTCTATATATGGATATTCTAATAATTTAGAATTAAAAAGCATCATTATTTTCAACTAAAAATAAAAGATTTACATAAAGAATTAATTATTTAAATAAAATCAATTTATCCTCTTATATATATATATAACAACAATATTTTAGTTTTCAAAAGGATTTAAATTTTTATTTTCTTTCTACACAATAACATAATATACTCAAATTGGCTAAAATTTTCGCAAATAATCAATCTTTCCGTTTTAAAAAAAACATATTCCTTTTCACATAAATTTGAACAATCAGATAAACTTATTAAAAAATTCCAAACATAATCATCACAAAAATATAATATAATAACTAAGTGGTGTGTGATATTCCATCATCCTTATTAACGCCTAATGGCTAAAATGACTCTACCTGATCAATGTTCTCACCTTCATTCTCATTCACCTATTCCTGTGTTCACTTGCACTCAAATTTTCATCAGCAATGACAAACCCCGAATTTCATAATAATGAATTTCAAATCATTTCATTTGCATTTTCATTTCAATTTCAATTTCAATTTAAATAATCATCAATTTCAATAATCATCTAACATAAACATGCAAATCTCATGATTAATAATTGCAATTTAAATGATTGATAAAATCAATATGTGACAATAGGTTACTTATAAAAAAGGAAAAAAGGGCAGGGAAGAGAGAAAGTTCTTGGACCTGCAACTACTAATGAATAGTGATCATGGTGGTCTCTACTATCGACAGCTTCCTTAAAACAAAATTTCACTTAACCAGAAATTTCATAGTGTCATGAAATATGTGTTATCTTCTAAGGACTGCAGAATTTTTATCATTCATTCACCATATACATGCATTAACAAAGATAATTTTTTAAAGTAGCTTTGAATTTAAGTCTAGACTAACTTTACACAGCCATCTACCAATAGCAAACAACCAAAAGTATGGACAAAGAAGGCATCTACACAACATAAATCTTCACAACCATAGAACAACATTACTTAATCTACCAAAGTTAGCTAAAAGCAAATGGAACAACAAAGTAAATCTAACTAAATCATCTAACTGTAAGAGAAGAATCATGAAACATCCAAAGAAACTCAGAAATCCACCAAATTCAATGTATTTCTATTAAAAAATTTGTAGCATGTTATTACAACTCAACTCTCTCTTGCAAATGAGAGGAGAACCCCTATTTATAGTGTCCCAAAATTAGAATAAGTGGCCAAGATTGATTTACATTTGTGTCGCCAAGATTCACTATAAACTAGGGTTCTACCTACCCCACAATATATTACATTTTAAAATATAATTTTGTCTCTTTCCCTATTTTGTCTTCTACCGGCAGCACTTTAGCATTTTGACTTCTTGTTGATTTCTCTTGTTGCAACTATTCTATTAGAAACTCTTCATCAATAATAGGTTTGCCCTCCTACTTCTTCAAAGCAGCATACTACATGAATTTTAGGATCACCAGCTAGAGCTTATTGACCTCTATAATGTTAGATCATAGCACTTGATAACTCCATTCTTTGGAATTTTCAATGATCTTTTCCCAGTCTTCATCATATTTGGCAGCATGGTCCTTGAAGCTCAGACTAGGCAAAGGCTCGGGCAATAAAACTTATGAAATCAGAGGTAATCTCACCTGAAATTCCTTCTTCTATCTTCTTTTGGAAGTGAGGCTTTATCTTCTCTGGATTAACTTGGACATCAGGCACATTGTACCCTATCATTAGATTAAAATATCGGCTACAATCCATCCAAACCTCCTTGGCCCAATTGATGTCTAGATTCACCTTCTCTAGCACCTACTCCAATATTTCTTTTCAGTTCTCAAAGTCTCACTTCTAGACATCTATCAACCAGTGATCATCCTCTTTGAATGCAAACTCTTTCTCCCAAATCTCACTTGGAATCTTGAGGATAGCCTCAATCTTTGGGTAGGAAGACTCATACTTCCTCTGAAAGTCGGTGCAAATTTTCCTAGTACCCTCAAGAGACTTTTGTACATCCAGGAACTTGTTTCTTGTCCAAACAATGCGATTGATTCCCACGTTTCTGATATCCAAGACCTGTCGGAACCACCTCTTTGTGGTCTTACCCAAGTTCTTTCTTCTCTCCAGTTTGTCTATCTACTCTTTAGATAGCAATTGTGGTAGGGCCGAGGATGTGGTAGGTTGTTCTTCTATTGATGACCATTGTAGGATGTAAGTTGTCAAATCAGCCACCTGTGCTTTGAGCTCTTCTTTTGAAACCTTATCTTGCTCAATCAGATGCACCACCATGGCGATGGATACCTGGAGGTGATCTACCTTTTTTTCCCTGGTGGCCACTCCCAAGTCGATGGTGGAGATGTTGTAACATATTCCTTGTTCTCCAACCACTGGTGTAGCTACCTACACCATTCTAGATCCAAAGGCATCCATCGTTACCTTTCATCTGATTTTGGGTTTCTTCTCCTTCTTAGTGTTGATTTGGGCTCGGGCCAATATAGCCTCCAATGTTGTTTTTGGGTCTTTAGGAGTAGGAGCTTTCTTCTCTAGTTTCTTTTCCAACTATTCAGGCATTGAGGAATTTTCCTTGGGTGATTCCTTGTCACCCTCCTTTTCATCCTTTCTGATTTCAATTTATTTTTCATTCAAAACCTCTTGCTCTATCCTTGTATCTTCCTTGTCCTCATCGGAGTCTTGGATGAACACCATGTGTTTGATGGGGACTTTGATAAGCAGATATTCCTTGGGGTTGTCTTCCCCTCCAACATTCTTTTCTTCCTTTTCTTCATTGTGCTTGTGCTCCTCGAGCTACTCAATCATTGGGTTTTAATTAATTCCATCCTCTCTTTCAGGCTTATCTTCATCCTTTTCCTCTTGTTCATCACAAGGGAGCTTATCCCTATCATGTCTGAGGTTATGGTCACACTCTTCCATTAGAGATTTATCACCCTCCACTTCTATGTCAGCAACCCTTTCTTCACTGGTAAGTTGTCTTTCAGCCTCCTTATCTTCAACCTCTTTGAGTTGCTTGACCAGCTCTGCATCAAGCTTAGGATAAGATATTTCTTCAATAGTTTTTGTATCTAGACCCTCACAATCATCACCGGAGGACTCATAGGTGAATTCATCAATTATTCTATGCTCATATATGGGGTGCTCATGGTAATCATCTGCCTCTTCTTCCAGCCCCTTGGCTACCTCCATTTCTTGTCGTCTGTCCAATTCCTCAAAAATCTGCATGGCGGATTCCATTATGGGTGGCTTAGTATGAGGAGGTGGAATTGGGAGATTGGTTATCAATTGGGAAATTACAACCTACACTGACGGGCTTCAAAACATCCCTGAGAGCTCAAATGGTATGTTTTGCATATACTTAACAAAAGATTATGGGAGGGCGAGGGTAGGCACTGCAGTAGCTGCAATGGTAGTTGGAAGAGAAAAGGATAGGGACATGGATGATGATGAAATTGGAGAGGTGGTGGCGGAGGATGAATCCACAGATATTACCTATGGGATGGGAGAGGTATAGACAAGGTGGACAGTGATGTCCACCGCAGGTAGAGAGGTAGCAAAAACTGCGTGTGGGATAAGCGGGGTGGTGGTGATATCAGTAGTGGTTGCAGCAGTAGATGAGATAGGTGGAGACTATGGTAGATCAGTATCCATTTCTTCTCCCTCATGGAGTGGAACTTCTTGAATTACAAGAATCTCGATGATGCTTCCTAATTTCTTGTGTTTCTTGGAAGGTTCACCTTCTAAGGCCTTTCTAGTGTACACCTTTGGGTTGGACTCCTACTCGTTAATCTCTTTTCTCTTCCTTGAATGAGTGGATGGAGGGGACTTTAATATTTCTCCTATCAATGTAGTCGTTATCCCACTATCAGATCCACTTGGCTCACTTTCGAACCCCTTATATGTCAGGATGACCCCCTGTTTATTCAATCGGGCAACTTGCCCATCAAGCCATGCTTTTGTTCAAGACTCAAGGGGCTTGATGAGAATTTTGAGGTCATCGAACTCTTGCTCATCCCAATCAATCAATGGAAGTGGTAGATTTGCAATGGCATTGTATGTGGGGTCAATCACAGTTCTCTCCTCTTCTAGTTGATACTACACCAAAAATAGGTTCACCATCTATACAAAGTATGCGGCCATCTGCATATAGTGCCTTATTCGCACTTCAAAGTCATCTTTATAATTGGCCCAGAAGTCATCAATGCTGTGAATATGGGAATACTCTTGTCCAATTTCTTTTCTGATTTGGCCATATGGAGCCATTCACGGTCTGGTTCTGTGGGATTTGAGATGATATTCTGCTAGTTCCTTCTTTGAATTTAGGGCACATTGGGAAGTATAAAGCTCATACATTCCTTGGCCAAGTGTAAGTGGATAAGGGATCCCTACTAGGTACTTGTTACTTAGAAGAGTGTGAATGTGCTGAAACCATGGAGAGAGCTCCAACAATACTATTCAATCATTAGGATACCGGGGCAACTTCTTCAGTCTTTCTGAGAATCCTTTGGCACAAATGTATGTGAACTTAGGATATTGAATGAATAGAAAAGCATATTGCTTGAGGAAGGCTTGAGCACTATGGGAGACTCATCTCCCAAAGTCACCCCTGAGCAGCCTGATGATGTAAGCTATGAACGGATCATCAACCCTACAGTAGTCTTTGTTAAAAAATTTGAATTGTAGCTGGGGGTATTTGTCATAAGCCTTGTAATGCCTCCGATCGGCCAATGAATATACTAGATAGGAAGTCATATAGAACTTGGAGGTATTTTTAACATTCATAAATTGTTCATGGAAGCAATCACTAATTATTCCTCCTCAATAAAATGTAGTATCCTCTCCGCAGAGAATCTGATCGATGAAGTAGACCATCCACTCCTGAAAATAGGCCACAGTAGGGAGGCCCAGTAATCTGCTTAGTAGGGTGACTAAATCATGATAGTCCTCAAAGAAATCACTATGAAAGAGATCTTGAGGAACTTTTGCATCACTACCCCTCTTCTCCTTAAGCCAATATCGATTTATAAGTTTCTTGCATCTCATGTGGTCTTCATCCCACATTTCTTTGCACTCCTTGATGGTTTGAAATTCCATCTCCCCAAAGATAGGGATATGAAAGGTCTTCATTATTCCTGAGGTTGAGATGTCAGCCAACACGTTCCCATCTCTGTCAACAATAGTTATTGTTTTTGGCTGATATGCCTCCCTGCAAGCCATTACTAGTTTGGGGGCAACCAAAGTGGGAGGGAAACTCACAACTTTAGCTATCCCACTGCTTCTGATTAGTTTTTCACTTTCTATCTTTGGGTCGACCCTAACCCTTTGTCTGAAATCATCAATGTCAACATGTCTGATGTTGGTGTCAGAGATATCCTTCCACTTACTAGTAATTCTAGATTGCAATGGTGCCCCTTGGAACTGATATCTCATTTGATCCTTATCTTCTTTTCCCTAAGGGGAAATTTTCTTTCCCTTTTATTTTTCTGCAACCACCCCTCGAGGTTTCTACACCCGATTCCATATATCCTGCACACAAAAGCAGGGTGAGCCAAATCTTTACAAAACATCGTTAGATCGGATAATGCATCATTCAAACATCTAACACTTTGTAAAAACTACCATTAGTTTTTCACTAGAGGGAGTTTGGATGATCTGAGCCCTAGAGGCCAAACTTCCTTGGTTAGAATGTTCATCTGAAGGGTGAATAGGGCAGGGAGACCTAGATGATTTCTCTTGTCCTTGGATTTGGATAACTTGAAGTGTTCATGTGGGAGAGGGTTAAATTTTAGCACATGGGTCAATGTTTGTTTCCAAATTGGAAGGCGTTTGGATCACTATGAGGGCACCTTGAACCATAAAGAGGGAATGCTATTAGGTGTTAGTCATTTGGAATGAATTTGGATAAACGACATTCCGGGGGAAGAGTTTCGGATTCTGAAACCCACAAGGCTAAAGGACAAGTGATAATTTTTTCTAACTTCCTTAGTCATTTGGGTGCTCGGGCCGCGAGGGCTGAAAAGGTGTTGGAAGATGGCCATGAGAAATGGAGGGCCATAGACGGAAGTCTAGTGGGAGCTACGTGGTGTACGGGACCTAAGTAGAAGTTTTTCCTTATGTTTCCCTCGTTCAATTCTCGGTAGTGATCAGAGTGTCGGGGCCTAGAGGCTAGAAGGAAGGCTTGAGTTTTCGCTTTGGACGGCCGAAATGGGATAGAGTCATGATGGTGAAAGTCTGGTGGTTGAGGTCCGATGAAGCTTGAGGACTTTATTTTTCCGTTTATCTAATTATTAACTCATGGAAGTGAGGAGTTCAGGACCCAAAAGACAGGAAGCAATCGCCCAAAGGCCCTTAGGAATAGCAAAATAGCGACGATGACCCACGGACGGAGGTCTGCAAACCAGGATGTAAAGGGCACAAGGATGTTTTGATTTTACTTAGCAAATCTAGCATTAAACAGAAGGCCAGACCCTAACAATTGGGCAGACGGGGTAGAAACATCGGTTGAAACAACGAAAAAGGATGGGCATTCCGAAGGCAGAGTTTTGGGGTCTGGAACTTGCAAAGCATCCCATCGTTTCAGAGTTTGAAGCTCATGTCAAGTCACTTTAAGGATCAAGGCAACAGGAAGGCCCAGGCCTAAAGGGTGTTTCTGCTCTTTTTCGAAGAACGACTCCAGGGCGAAGTGATTTTGTGTTTGATTTTAAGTGTTTTAATGGATTGTCTTAACATTCTAGAGGATGGGTTTTCTATTTCAATCCTTCTTTTATCGAACTCATATAATTTTAGCCCTTTTCATCTATCACTTAAGCATGAAATCATTAAAAAATGTGACAGGAGGTTAGACAACGGACTCACCTTGAGAACCCAATAAATAAAGTTGGAATATCCTTGAAGAACAATGAAGGGAACTCTCAGGCGCAATGGCGGCAAAGGTAGTGAAGACTCTACACTCTTCTGATCTTCCTGAAATGTGAAAATGACATGTCAGTGCTATTATTTATACCTTTAAGTGAAATTAATGCAATTAATTAATGT
This sequence comes from Sequoiadendron giganteum, assembly GCA_007115665.2. Taxonomy (NCBI): domain Eukaryota; kingdom Viridiplantae; phylum Streptophyta; class Pinopsida; order Cupressales; family Cupressaceae; genus Sequoiadendron; species Sequoiadendron giganteum. The sequence goes on from CM021101.1 coordinate 215,440,039, forward strand.
AGGTACGGCGGACAAAAAGTTGGTGATTTTAAAATTTAGTACGGTGACGGGAGGTCCGGAACTCGAAATTTGAAAAGACACGAGGCGACAGCCATCTGAAATATATCAAGTGAAAATTCAACAACTAAGAGGGGTTTGAAGTCTGAGGGTCAGAAAGATGTCGGGCAATAGCCGTTAGGAATGACAACCATGCGAAGGAATCCTGAGCAAGGAAACCCAGAGACCACGATGGACGGTTGGTTTCAATACAAGTTTTGTGAAGTGAAAATCAGGAATCTGGGCCTCGAACACCAGAAGGATGCAAGCCAAAGGACATTTGAAAGAGAAAATCCAACAAGGAAATCTGATAGGGGAAACCTAACGAGTCGGGTCCGAAGGGTCCCACAGCCGCTTGCAAAAGGAAAAGTGCCAAAGGCACTCCGAGAGGATACAGGACTTAGCAAAATTTGAGGGGGTGAAACATGGTCAACCTAAGATGAAACTTCAGAGGCATGCTGACCACCTAGGACACCAAAATGGGGGCACACAAAATGAGGCAGCAACAAAAATGACTTGGCAAGGTGAAAGAAAGAGAGGGTCCCCATTCCGAACGGGGCATGTGTGCTAAGGACACAACAAATGGTGACTCTGTTGGGAGAACACTCTGGAGCATTCAAGGGATAAGCATTCATTAAGGACCCAGAATCTTTGGTTTCCCAGACCAAGGTCTAACATCCAAAAGTGAACTAGGAGAATGAGATCCTTAGTTGAATCAAACCATGAAATATCTTAGAAGTGTGTGTAAACTGAATTCATTCCTTCCCTTAGGAACTGTGACAAGAAGCGGCTAATCAAACAAGCAAGCTACATGAATCGTCCAACACCAAAAGTAACTTGTACATTGCCCCGCTACCAGTCAGGCATCCATAGCCCCAACGGAGTTGTCGCTATGACCCCATGGATATTGGTCTACTATCGGTTGAGTGTCCATAGCCTTGGTAGAGTTACCCGCACACCCATACGGTTGCTTGATTTTATAACTTTATTTCTTTCTTTCTTTTAGATTTTGCTTTCAGCACTTTCTTATTTTTCTCAACCGTGTAAGCACTGAAGCCTACGATGGGTTTGAGAACCACAGTGGTCACTAGAGAGGACTTGAGATTTCTCACTTACCACATTACCATAGCCACTATTGCATGGCCCTTCAAAAATAATTAACATGTGTTTTGTGCAAGATCTGAGAAGAACGTAAATGGATTCAACCAAGGATGAAGTTCTAGACCAAAGTTCAAATGACGAAACCATTATGAGAAGCTATCAGGGACCACTAATCAGGAATGAAAGTTTAGACAAAGAACACAAAGAGTGGGCAGCAAATTGAACCGTTCATCGAAGGAGAATGGCCACCGCAACAGGAATGTCTCTCGTCAAAAGAGAAAATCAGCAGGGAGGCGAGCAAAACGAAGCAGCAAAAAACAACAGAACGAAAGAAAATAAAAGCAACCTATTCTAACAAATGTACAAATATTTATAGGAATATCTCTACACGAGCTCAAACTTGGAAGTAGTGCTTTAAATTCTTCCCGTTGACAGGCAATGGGACATCATCACCAGTTAAAGTTTTCAAACGAAAAGCATTGTCTCCCAGAATTTCAAATATTTGAAAGGGGCCAAGCCAAAACTTGTCGAATTTTTTGTGTCCCCCTTTCTTTTCCCAACATAGGACTAGATCTTCAATTCTAAAGGCCTTAATTTTGACTTGACGATCGAACCATCTCTTGACTATGCCCTAATGCTTGGAAAAATTTTATATTGTGTGATCTCATATTTCTTCTAAGTGTAATAGCTCAACTAACCTAGCTTCTCTGTGGTATCCTCCTTCGTAAAAATAATTGATGAACTGGAGGGTGGGAATTTTCAAGTGTATTAGAAAGATAGGCTCTAAGCCATAGACTAGATGAAACGGGGAATCACCCAGGGCGGCCTTGTGACAGGTGCAATCTACCCAAAGGGCCAAACGGAGTTGGAAATGCCAGTCCTTGGGAATCCTATCGAGCATTTTTTTAATCATGGTGATCAAGTTTTTGTTGGTATATTTTGCAAGACCATTGCCCTGAGGATAGTAATTGGATGAAAACTTGAGGGTGATGCCATAGTCAAAGGCCCAACTGGAAAATTTAAGTGAGGAGAAGGCAGAGCCATTATCACACACAACTGCATATGGGCAACCAAAGCGATTTAAAATAAAAATTTCAAGGAATTCAGTAACTACCTATGTGGTACATTGCCTACATGCAATAGCTTTTAGAAAGGAAAATAGAGGTGCAGAATCGCTTTCCTAATGCTAATACAACAAAGAAGAAGTGCAAAAGACCAGTTTTAAAGCTTCTTAAAACAACTGAGATGAACACATATAGAGTAAAAGGGATAACAAAAATAAGCAATGACATATAACACTAGATTTATGTGGGAAAACCCTTTCAGGAAAAAAACCCACCACACCAAGAGAAGACACTTTGTATTATAGTAAAATAAAATTACATACAAAGCTCATAGTCATCACTCTCTGATAGTTAGCTCTTAGCAATAGAATTGAGTATTCATACACTCACTGTTACAATACTTCTACAAGTATACAATGAATTATTCTAACTTCTTAGTCTCTATCTCACTTACTTCATCGTCACCCTTCAATTGACTTATATCAATGTAATCGAATGTAAAATTCTTACATCCCATTAAACATTCCAACCAATCATAAGTCTTAATGATGAATCATCCACCCAATCAAGCAATCTGATCTTTTGACCAATCTTCTCTGCATCAGGCTGCCTAGGCATTAAATTCCTTTGCCTTAATTAGATCTTGTCACCAGTCAAAACATGTCTAGCATTTACTATCTTCACCGCTCTAGACATCGACCAATCAGGTATTGATTTCTTGCCATGCGTCACCTTCCCCTTCGCTCATCGCTTTGACCATGAGTCAAAACTACCACCCAAGCTCTGAGCTTCTCTTATCGCACCACTGCTAGCCCTCTGAGACCTCCCACGGTATGGCGGTTCCACCATTCAACCATGGGTCTCTCCTAACACAATCATGGTACCGAGGTAGTAACTTGTTTGCCAACCCACTACTTAGCACCACGTCACTGCTCAACTGCAAGGCTAAGAAAAGCCTCTCATGGTCTGGTGGTAACCACCTGTGCCAATCGTCAAGCTCCACCATACTAACAATCCCCGACTGCAAGACCTCCACGGCAAGGAGTTAACCATTAGCTTTGACCACCACGACTTACCGCACCACCACGACATGGCCAAAAGGCCATCGCAGTAGGGTGGTAAGTGTTCTTCACAGACCACCAGCCTTTTTACCGTGGCCGCTGTGGCTTCACTCAATGACACCCATGGTAAGGTGGTAACCATCATCCTGACTATCACCCTTCACCGCGCCACTGTGCCATCGTCAAACCATACCCGCAGTATGGTGGTGAACCATTGCTTAATTTTCATTTGTCAACTGCGCTATTGCCAGCCTGAGATGAAGACCTCACAGTATGGCAGTAACACTGCCCAACCACAGATAAACTAACAGAGGCCCATGGTAAAGTGGTAAACCTCCAGATCATGCCTCTATAAAATACTCTCAACGGTAGAGAGGTAAAGGCTTAGAAAGATGATAATCTCCCCAAGTCTTTTTAGAATTTCAAGCCAGAATTTCAGGCACCTATTCCCAACAAGATCCCAAGGCCCCAAGGCCCATTGAGTCTGTGCACCATATACACTTGTCTATGCTCACTGGCTTCATTAATGCATCAGCAACATTCTTCAAGGTGTCAACCTTTTCCAAATAGATCTTTCCATCTTCCACCATGTCCCTCATGAAGTGATACTACATATCAATATGCTTTGTCCTGGCATGGAAAGTCGGATTATTTTCCAAACAAATGGCACTCGACTGTCACAGCAAATAGTAATCTTCCCTACATTAAAACCAATATCATAACACAAAAGAATCAGTCAAACTGCTTCTTTGCAGGCATGTGTTCCTGCCATGTATTCAGCCTTTGAAGTGGATAAAGTGACTACAGCTTGTCGCTTGCTCATCAAACTGACTGCACCACCATTTAGCATAAAAGTGTATCCACTAGTGGATCTTCTCTTGTCAATGTCCCTTGCCCAAATCAACATATCCACGAATGTTGAGTGTTCTCTTTGATGCAACCGAACTCCCATGGTAACACAAAGCATATTCTGAATTCCCTTCAAATATGTGAACACTCTCTTCACAACATCCCAATGTGATCTTCATGGATTTTCCATAAAACGGCTTAGAACTCCCACTGCTTGGGCAATGTTTGGCCTTGTACATACCATTGCATACATTAGACTACCAACATCACTTGCATAAGGCACCCTAGTCATGTTCTCCATCTCAGTAGCAGACTTTGGATAATCTTCAACAAATAGTTCCATTCCCTGCATAACTGGAACAACTAGTTACTTGCAATCATCCATACCAAATCTCTCCATAACTGTATTGACATACTTACTCTGACTTACCCAGAGCTTTCTACTCATTTTTTCCCTAGTTATCTCCATCCACAGAATATACCTTGTTGCACCTAGATATTTCATTCTGAACTTTGTAGATAACTGAGATTTAAGATCAAAAATCATAGACTTACTATTTCCTATGAATAACATATCATCCATGTACAAGGTAATAATAAGCACACGATCATTTTCAAATTTATTATAAACACAATGATCATATTTTGATCTCACAAATCCCATAGACAACACAAAAGTGTCAAATTTCTGGTACCACATTCTAGGAGACTGTTTCAAACAATACAGAGATTTCTTTAATTTGCAGACTATACTTTGTTTCCCTTTTTAAACAAAGTGCTCAGGCTGGGACATATAAATCTCTTCTTCCAACTCTCCATGAAGAAACATTGTCTTCACATCCATCTGCTCAATCTCTAAGTCATATGTTGCTGCCAATGACAACATAAATCTTATAGATGTCAGCTTTGCTACAAGGGAAAATATTTCTCCATAATCAATTCCCTCTATCTATGAAAACCCTTTTTAACCAACCTTACCTTATACTTTTCTACACTGCCATCTAGACCAAACTTCTTCTTGAATACCCATTTACAGCCAATAGGCTTTCGCCCTTAAGGAAAAGGTACCAAATCCCAAGTTTCATTTTTCTTTAATAATTTCATTTCTTCATTCATGGCTTCCAACCAAGAATTTAAATTAAACATGCTAATTGCTTCTTTTACAGTCCTAGGCTCATTAGTGCTAGTAATCAAAGCATAGACACAGTTCGAATCTAACATAGAGAAACCATAACTATCACATTATCCTTTTTCATGTGTAGACCTTCTTACTGGTTGAGGTTGTGGTTGTTCATCTTCAAAACTCTCAGAGCTACTTGAACTCTCCTCGGTTTCAGGTACACCACGTAGTTCCTCTTTTTCTGGAGTTTGAGGAATCTGAACTACATCATTCTTGTTTTCTCTTTTATCTGTCTCTAGTTGTGGATCAGGTATTGAAGGTTTCAACTCATGAAATATTACACTTCTACTGTAAAGAACCTTCTAAGTATCAGGATTCCAAAGCTTGTATCCATTCACACAAATGCCATAGCCAATGACAATACATTTAACATTCTTGTTCTCCAACTTTGATCTTTTTTCATTGGGCACCTATACATATGCCTCACAACCAAAAACACGAATATGTCTAAGAGAGGGCTTCTTACCAGACCATGCTTCTAAAGGTGTCTTGTCAACTAGAGCAGAATAAGGTGAACGATTTAATAGGTAACATGTTGTAGCCACAACCTCAACCCAGAACTTCTCCTCCAGACCAACATTGTTCAACATACTTCTCACTCTTTCCATTAACGTTATGTTCAACCTTTCAGCAACTCCATTCTGCTATGGAATATAAGGTATAGTTTTATGCATTTTAATTCCATGGTCTATGCAGTACCTTTTGAATTCTAAAGAACAGAAATCACTGCCATTATCCATCCTCAAGCATTTAATTTTCTTTCCAGTCTAATTCTCTAACAAAGTTTTAAATTCTTTAAACCGACTGAACACTTCTGATTTACTCTTAAGAAAGTATATAAATTCCCTTCTTGAATAGTCATCAATAAAAGAAACATAATATCTAGACGTCAATAACAAAGGAACATTAACTAGACCAAACACATCAGAATGAACATAATCTAGTACACCAGTAGATTTATGAGGACTCAATTAAAATGAAACACGGTGTTTCTTTCCGTAAATAGAGTGTTCACAAATATCAAACTCAAGGTTACAATCATCAAGCCCTTCAACAATATTTTTATTTTTCAAGGTTTTTAAACCTTTCTCACCTATGTGACCTAGTCTATGATGCCACGGGATGGTCTTCTCTACTGGGAGTTTCACCTCCAAAGAATTTGTAGCCAGAGAAGCCTCTTCATCTTCCTCTACAAGGACAACTTTGCTTGACTTTATAGAGGTGTTGTTGCATTGAACAAGACATGCATCCAGCTTGTACAAAGTGCTAGTACATACACCCTTAGCCAACACCATTTTGCCTCTAGCCATCTTACATCCTTTACTCGAGAAAGAAACTTCTGCACCAGCATCATTCATCTTATTGATAGAAATTAAGTTACGAGCCAAACCTGGTATGTGTAGTACACCAACAATCCCTTTGATTCTACCGTCAGGGAACTGAATTTTGACTCTTCCACGGCCAACAATCTCCAATGGTGAATCACTCACCAGGTACACCTTTTGACCATCATACTTCTCGTACTTAGTGAACCATTCTCTATGAAACGTCATGTGAAAGGATGCACCTGACTCAACCAACTAGACATCATCTGATGCTTGAATCACCAGGGCTGCAATGAAGGCATTTGCATCACTCTAAGAAGAGTCATTTTCTAAAGAATTACTCTTCTTCTTTTTCTTCTCCTTACAATCCTTTTGGATATGACTAGACTGCCCATAGTTCAAGAATTTCACCTTGGAATTTTTACCAGGAGACTTCGATCTCCCTACTGATTTATATTTGGACTTCTTTTCCTTCTTCTTGTCTTTCTCCTTCGATCTACCTCAAATAGCAAGGGCCTCTTTGGCCATCTTTGAAGACTTCCTCTGCATCTCTTCACACAGCAGTGAGGCAACAATGTCTTCCATCTTGAAACTAGTGGTCGTACTTCCAATAACCAATACAAGATGATCCCAAGTGTCAAGTAATGAACATAACAGGAGCATGCAACGATCCTCCTACTAAATATTTACACCTAAAGATTCCAACTGAGCAACACTCATATTAAATGAGTTCAGATGGTCTACAATAGATGCACCTTCTTCCATCTTCAAGGAGTACAAATTTTTTTTTAGGAATAAATTATTTACTAGAGACTTTCCCTAATAAATATCACCAAGCTTCTTCCATAACAAAGCTGCAAACTTCTCCTCATGGACGTTCAGGAGTACAGAATCAGTCAGACAAAGTTTTATTAGACCTCTCACTTTTCTATCTACAAGGTCCCAATATTCTTGCTTCATACTTTGTGGCATAGTTCCAGACATAGCAACCCAGAGGTCTCTATCCACAAGAAAGTCTTCCATTTTGAGTTTCCATAACTCAAAGTTGTCGCCATTGAATTTTTCAATTTCTACTCTACCTGATGTACTCGCCATCTCAAATAGAACTAGGTTCTAACTTTTCAAGACTCCCACTGGAACAACATTACCACAAAAAAAAGCCTTACTAACAAGGATAACACAACTGGCCAAGCTCTGATACCACTTGAAAGGAAAACAAAGGTGTGGAATCACATTCCTAATGCTAATACAACAGAGGAGAAGTGCAAAAGACTAGTTTTAAAGCTTCTTAAAACAACTCAGATGAACACATACACCGTAAAAGGGATAATAGAAATAAGCAATCATAAATAACACCAGATTTACATGGGAAAACCCTTTCGGGAAAAAAACCCACCACACCAAGAGAAGAAACTTTGTATTATAGTAAAATAAAATTACATACAAAGCTCACAATCCTCACTCTCTGATAGTTAGCTCTCAGCAAAAGACTTGAGTATTCATACACTCACTATTACAATACTTCTGCAAGTATACAATGAATTACTCTAACTTTTGAGTCTCTATCTCACTTACTTCACTGTCACCCTTCGATTGACTTATATCAATGTAATCGATTGTACAAGTCTTACATTCCAACCAATCTTAAGTCTTAATGATGAATCATCCACCCAATCAAGCAATCCGATCTTCTGACCGATCTTCTCTACATTGGGCTACCCAGGCATTAAATTTCCTTGCCTTAATCAGATCATGTCACCAGTCAAAACATGTCTAGCATTTACTATATTCACCTCTCTAGACATCAACCAATTAGGTATTGATTTCTTGCCATGCGTCACCTTCCCCTTCGCTCATCACTTTGACCATGAGTCAAAACTGCCACCTGAGCTCCGAGGTTCTCTTACCTTGCCACTGTCGAGCCCTGTGAGACCTCCCGTAGTATGGTGGTTCCACTGCCCAACCGTAGGTCTCTCCTAACACAATCATGGTACTAAGGTAGTGGCATGTCTTCTAGCCCACCACTTAGCACCGCATCACTGCCGAGCTCAACACGATCTTCCAAGGTATGGCAGTGCCATCACTCAACTGTGAGGCTAAGCAAAGCCTCCTATGGTCTGAAGGTAACCGCTTGTGCCAACTATCAAGCTCCACTATGTTATTAGGCCCCAACCACAAGACCTCTGTAGCAAGGAGGTAACCATTAGCTTTGACCACCATCGCTTACTGCACCACTGCGACATGGTCAAAATTCCATCATGGTAGGCTGGTAAGCGTTCTTCGCAGACCACCAGCCTTTTACCATGGCCACCATGGCTTCACTGAGAGACACCCATGGTAAGGCGGTAACCATCATCTTGACCGCCACCCTTCACCATGCCATCATGCCATCGTCAAACCATACCTGTGGTATGGCAGTGAACCTTTTCTTAACTGTCACATGTAAATCGTGCTACCACCAGCCTCAGACGGAGACCCTGCGGTATGGCGGTATCACTGCCCAATTGCAAATAGACCAAAAGAGGCCTGTAGTAAAATGGTAAACTACTAGACCGCGCCTCTATGAAAGACTCTCAGCGGTACAGAGCTAAAGGCTTAGAAAGATGATAATTTTTCCAAGTCTTTTCAGAGGTCCAAGCTAGAAGCTGAGGCACCTGTTCCTAATACTTTTGTCCATCTATTATAGTAATCGAAAGTGTCTAGAATGTACTTGTGACCCATGGCTGATGGTGGGCTTACCGGACCAATGAAGTTGAGACCCCATTGCACGAACAGTCTTACCTCCAAGACTGGTTGCAGCGGGACAGTAGCATTCCTTTCTCTATTTGTCACGATCTGGAAAAAATATAACATACACGAACATGGTTATGAGCATCCTTGAAGACTATAGGCCAGTAGTATCCTCCTCTTAGGATTTAATGTGTAGTAGAGAGGTTAAAACCATGACTCATGCCAAATTTATCATGAAATTCCTTCAAGACTCGATCTTCTTCTTCTTTGCCAAGGCATCTCAAATATATGCCTTCATGGTTCCTCTTGTACAATATGGCCTCTTGCAACATGTAGTTGCTGCTCTTCAGTCTAAGGGAACATTTTTGGACTCCCTGCAAGTGGGGCGGACATTTTTGATTTAGCAAATATTACACTACTTCATCATACCATTCTCTTGGCAAAACATCCTCCAATTGGTATTGTTGAACTATAAGTTCAGGTCTGACTTGTGCTGCTGCTTCAGCTATTGTTGGGGTAAGAGCCTACCCTCTAACCAATTTCATTGGTTGAATTTCCATATCATATTCCTGCAACATGGTCACCCACTTGGCTCTGCATTCTCCCTACTTGTTTTGCATGAGCAATTTTTTTACTACAAGGTCGGGCACAATGGAAAACACTTTGTTTCTCAAGATGTAATGTTGAATTTCTTGACTTCACGAATGAGAGCATACACTTTATTCTCAACATTATGATATCTTAGCTCAGCATCCTTTAATGGGACACTCATGAAGGCAATTGTGTGCTCATTCCCATCATCATCTTTTTCAGTCAATATACTAGCACACGAGTGGTCTGAAGTAAACGAATAAATATAAAACAACTTTAGGTAGTTGGGGCTAACCAAAATAGTTGCATCAATGATCACTTTCTTGATCTCTTCAAAGGATTGCTTTACCTTTGAGATCCACTCAATCTTGGCATCTTGATTTAACATAACATTGAGCGGCTTGACAATTTTAGCAAAGCCTATGATGAATTTTTTCATGAAATTTATTTTCCCAAAGAACGACTTTAACTCTTTCTTGTTGCTTGGCACTTGAATCTTCATGATGGCCTAGATACATTCGGGGTCAATGGAGATTCCCTTTTTTGAGAGGACATGCCCTAGCAATTTCCCCTCAGTGACCCCAAATATACACTTCTTCGAGTTGAGGGAAACCCCAAAGTCTCAGCACCTTTAAAAATATTTGCACAAATCAGCAACATGATGACTTCGTTGCTTTAAGAATATGGTCAAATCATCCATGTAGATGATTATGAATTTTTCGATTAGATCCTTGAAGGTAATTTCCATTTCACGTTGAAAGGTTGCATTGGCATTGATGAGTTTGAATGGCATTCGCCTATAGGAAATGGAGCCCCACTTGGTGGTGAATGTTGTTTTATGTTGATCTTCATACTGCACAATAACTTGATTTTACCCTAAGTACCCATCCAAGAAAGGCATCATCTGGGAGCCATTAACTATCTGCAACACCTCATCCAATGATGGCACAGGATATTTATCCTTTTTTGAAGCTCTCTTTAGATTGCGGAAGTCAACACACAACCTGAATTCTCCATTCTTTTTTCTAACTGGAACCAAATTAGCCACCCACATGGAGTGCCTAACTAGAAAAATAATCCTGGCAGATAGTAGCTTCTACACTTCCTTATATATGATTGGTTTTAGCAAAGCATTAACAGGACGTTGTCATTGTCTGAATGGTCTCACATCCGGTCTGAGAGGGATGGTGTGAGTGATGATTGATGTATCAAACATTTTCAGGTCTTCATAGCTCCAAGTAATGACATCATGGTACTTTCACAAAGAATCCACTATGCCCTTTCTTTCTTCTAGTGTGCACACCTTTCCAATAAACACATTCTTTGCATCCTTAGACATTTTGAGGTTATAGGTGTCACACTGGCCATTGATGGAATCCCTCTTTGCTCACTGGTCCTATCCTTTGATTTTCTCTAGATCAAATATCCATTTGAGTTGGACCATTCCTCTTAGGATAGTGTTAGTCTTGAGGTTGATGACCCCTTCTATATCTAGCTCGACCTCTTCAGGCTCAACCTCATCAATTATCTAGTTAGAAAACACATCAAAACTGGTGATAAAATCTAGGATAAGTTTTTCATCATTCAATACCTGAAAATTGGCCACATTGTTTGGCATGGATGGAATGGAAGTGAGCTCAATGGTAAACCTTTTGAGGCTAGACAATGACAATGGTTGCAAGGTGCTAGCCACTTGCACTAAGGCATTGGCAGTGTGATTTTGAGAGCATGGGATCAGCTGGATATTGAATGCATCTAGTCCTTCCAATAGGTACCATACCATATGTATATAATTAGTTTATCTCTGGTCATAACAAGAATAGAGCATTCTTACTTGCTTTATAACCAATTTTGAATCCCCAAAGACTTGTAACATTTTAACACCTTTTGTTAATGCCATGAGGAGTCCCAAGACCAATGCCTCATATTTCACTACGTTATTGGTGCAATAAAATGCAAGTCTATGAGCAGCAAAGTATGACTTACCTTTGGGACTAATTAGCTCAAATCCAGCTCCAGCTCCATGCTTGGATTTGGACTTGTCAAAGCGCAACGTCCAGAACCCGGGAGAGTCTTTGATCCTAAAATTAATAGATCTAATTTCTTCTTTTGATGGCGGCCTCATTTTAGCAACCTTTTGAGGTTGTGTGGGTTCCAAATGTATCTGATCTGGTGATGTTAATTGAGCATCCTCCCTTGGACTGATCTATCCTTTGATACACTCAATTATTGTTTGGCATAAACAACATTCAAACTTTAAATGAGTAGCATTGTGCACCTTGCACCAACGAGGTAGCATAAGTTCCTAAAAATTCATTCTACCTCCCAAACTAAGTTGATCTTGTACACATTTTTCCATGAAATCTTGGAAGCCATCCAACAATCCAAGATTACCATCCACACAGGACCCTTCATCATCTGACTCGATCAGCATTTTCGTGCTCTGATGGGCATGGGCTAAGTTAGTAGATGGACTACACAATACAAGAAGAACCTCCCTAATTGCTTCTTCTTCAAAGCATTCTCATTCATTTGAATACAACACTAGAGAATAATTTCCTAATTCTATTTTAGAAAATAACACTTTGTTTGTGTTGTTGTATTCTATGATCATAAACTTCATATGTGGCTCCTGATCTATTTGAATCTGATTTGTCATCCCTTTCCATGGAAGCCACAGGTGGGAGTAATCTGTTCTAGCATATCCATTTAATTCTCTTGTGAAATCCCTTCCTAAAATTATGCCATAGGTGTTTGGGATATCAACAACTTGGATGTCAATGGTTTGTTGTATCCACGGATCAACAGCAATCTGCATGGGTATTCTATTAATCTCACCAACTATGTTGATCTCAATCTTGTCGAGCTGTGTCACTTTACGTTGGGAAGAAGTTGGAACTATCCCCAAAGCATTGCACATGCTCAAGGGAATGATGTTGGAAAAAGCTCCTGAGTCCAGCAAGAAATTGTGGAGATTATTCCCAAACACTCTGATAGCGGTCAAGAAGGGAGGGGTTTCAAATTTTCCATGAAACAACCCTCCAAAAACATCTACCTGAACCACCTGACCCTTATCTTTATCATTTCCCTTGTTTTGGGCTTGTGTTTGATCTATTTCCTTGGCAGGTTGCTTATTTACCTATTGATTTGTAGGCAGATCAGCTTTCTTGTTGAAAACTTGTCACACAACCAGCTCACTCTGTTGATCCTCAAAGGAAACCCTCCTTGGGTGTGTGTCCTGGGCTATTATGAATGAAGGGGTCCCATTGATCATGCTAAAGAAAGTGTTTCTAATAGTTGGGACTTTAAGCAGCTTGAAGGTGAACACACTTAGCTTAACCTTCTTAAATTCCAATGCAATATATTCCCCCATTTTCTCAATTTCAGCATCATAAGAAGTACTCTAGGAGGAGCCAATAGGCTAGTTTTGGGTTTGATTCAGCTGCCTATTCTTGTTAAAGTACCATGTAGTTACATGTGGATAACCCGAGTTATTGCTAGCATTTGGGTCAAGAGGGGTACTGAAATTATTACTTGTAGAAGTATTGTAATAGTGAGTGTATGAATTCTCAAGTCTTCTACTGAGAGCTAACTATCAGAGAGTGAGGACCGTGAGCTTTATATGTAATTTTATTTTACTATAATACAAAGTGTCTTCTCTTGGTGTGGTGGGTTTTTTTCTTGAAAGGGTTTTCCCACGTAAATCTGGTGTTATTTATGATTGCTTATTTCTATTGTCCCTTTTACAGTGTATGTGTTCATCTCCGTTGTTTTAAGAAGCTTTAAAACTGGTCTTTTGCACTTCTCCTCTATTGTATTAGTGTTAGGAATGTGATTCTACACCTTTGTTTTCCTTTCAAGTGGTATCAGAGCTTCACCTATTGTGTTATCCTCAAGTCTACTTGGAATTGTTGCTAGCATTTGGCTCAGGAGGGGTACTGAAATTATTAGGTGGAGTGGAGGTCATGAAAGGACCACCGACATGCCCACCAGCTTGTCTATTTCTTAAATCATATGGAGTGGTCCTTTGGTGAAACATTTGGACCTCGTCCTCTCTCAACTCTTCCTCATCTACGAGACCATTATCTACTGAATCAAAAAGTTGAGCCAAAGGGCTTTTAGTACTTACCTCTTTTGTCTTGTCATTGCTACTTGTAGTGGTGACCTCCTTTTCGGGCATGTTTCTCTCAACCTTTGGGAAGAGAACCTGGTTGATGACCAGCATCAAGGAATCGTATGGTTTAGAAGGGACAATGTCTCTACATCCCGAGCTTTCCACAGTATTTTGGACTTCAATCTGAAAAAATTTAGCAACCGTCAAGAATTCTGGACAATCCAATTTGGAATGTCGGCTTGTTTTATGGATACGGTACCAACCGGATAAGGTAGCCTTGGCTAAGCAGATTCTGCTTGTATTTTTTTCATTGTTATTAGGCTGGTCCAAGGGAGTAAGAATGCCACCATTTTTTGGCCTCATGTTCCATGTCTGATTCTATCTTTGGGAGGGCTTTATGTCAAAGTTCAGCTCCAAATTTTGACCCCTATCATAAGTCTGTCTGGAGGATGTGCTAGCATTATGGTTGTCATAGTTGTCATGACTGTCCCAATTGAGGTTGGCCTAGATGCTTCTCTGGGAAGCCTGCAATTGATTTTTTTGATTCCTCAAGTGGGTCATCTTCATGGACATCTTCTTGATCATCTCTGTCAGCTCATCAATTTGATCCTTCTCTGTGTTGCTCAACTGTGAGGCTAAATTCTGAAGGAAAATTCATTGTGCAACTAGATAATTTTGATGAGCAGGCAAAAATTCAGAGGCTTGAAGTTATGTCGACACTTGGGGTGGTGGAGAGTGGACCTGCTATAGTTGGGGCAGCAAGTACTATAGAACTGGAGGTGCCTGGTTCATTGGCTATCTCGGATGAGGCACTATGGGCAGTTGCAATACCAGATTCATGAAGGGCATTTGGTGTTGCAAAGCTTGAGTAAGCCCTTCAATTTGCAAAGGATGAGCAACCTACCCCAAAGAGGGCAAAAGACCAAAAATATTTTGTCCCAAGTCTATACTGGTGATGACGGCTTCTACATAAGCATCAACTAGTCTGGTAGGATGCAGCCACATCCTTTTAACTAATGTTGAAGTGAGATTTTCCAATGCCGCATAATAAATTGGTAAAACGGTAGCATCATTGAGCACATAAGGGTCCTGCAATAGAGTATATGCCCTGTGAAAGTGATCATTAAAGGATCTAATCGATTCGTTGACCTTTCTTCAGACGGACATAAACTATCAGTACAACTCTGAAGGACTGATCGACATCTCGAATTTCTACAAGAAATCATATTTTAGGAGGTCCCATGTGTTGATAGTGCATGCCGACAAGTTCACGTACCAGTAAAAGGCCTCCTCCCCAAAGCAATAGGGAAAGAGCCGGAAAGCCATGTCCTCATGAATGATTTGCATAATCTTCAAGGCTATCTCAAAAATCTTAATATGTTCCTCCACTGTCCTCTATGGATCCTGGGGGTTGAACTTCTTGCAAAGGTTTTTGGGATTCTTTGGCATACCATGGTAGAGGTTGAAAGACAAAGGGGACTGATTATTGGCCAACCATGCCATTCGAGGAGGCGATGGAGGTGGTTGCACCAAACTGACTTGAGGTTATGGAAGGGAGACAATAGTCGGTGGGATAGCACCCGGAAGTGGGATTGCATTTGGCTAGAAGTCAACATCTAACCCTATGTAAGTGGTAGCCTAGAAGGTTGTTTCAAGTGGATGAGTGGGAGAAGGTGCTGCCAAAGATGAGCGAGAAGACAAAGATGAATGGATAGAAAATGGAGATGATGGTGAAAGCGAAATGGGTTGGTTGGATGTGTTGGAGGTGGAGGCTTCCCCTTTCTTGTCTCTCTTCGCTCAGGTAGGGGGTGGTAACTCTGGAAATTCCCCTTTGTTTAGTGTAGACCTTAGTATTCTGTAAAATCTCTTAGGGAGACCCAATTTGATCTAGCTTAGCAAGCAAAATTCCCTCCTTCTAGCACTAGTTCTATTGATGGGTGTTTTCTATGCACTTTCTCAACACAGGCAATGTGTAGGTGCATCACCTCTCTTGAAAGGAAATATCCAACAAGTTGCTAAAAATTACCCCAAGGTCTCTTGGGTGTCAGGTCATGACTTGCATAGAATATCTCAGTTGATGTTTGATGCGATCTTGTTGGTAATCACAGGGTGAACTTACAGAAGTTAGGCTGGAACGAAGGTGAATCTGTAAATGGAGTTTTAAGGTGGAAATTTAATTTACGTTTGCTGCAGGTTCAAACAGCAGTCTTGAACTCCATTTCTGATTTACGATTTGGATTTACAATGTGCAATGAACCTTAGCATAGGTTACTTATTAAAAAAAGTAAAAAAGGGCAGGGAAGAGAGAAGGTTCCTAGACCTGCAACTACTGATGAACAGCGATCATGGAGGACTCTACTATGGATAGCTTCCCTAAAAAAAAAATCACTTAACTAAAAATTTCATAGTGTCATGAAATATGTGCTATCTTCTAAGGACTATAGATGTTTTATCATTCATTCACCATATACATGCATGAACAAAGATAAATTTTTAAAGAAGCTTTGAATTTAAGTCCAAACTAACTTTACACAGCCATCTACTGGTAGCAAACAACCAAAAGTATGGACAAAGAAGGCATCTACACAACAGAAATCTTCACAACCATAGAACAACACTACTAAATCTACTAAAGTTAGCTGAAAGGAAATGGAACAGCAAATTCAATCTAACTATAAGAGAAGAATCATGAAACATGCAAACAAACTCATAAATCCACAAAATTCAATGTATTTCTATTAAACTTTCTGTAGCATGTCATTACAACAACTCAACTCTCTCTTGAAAATGAGAGGAGACCCCCTATTTATAGTGTCCCAAAATTAGAATGAGTGGCCAAGATTGATTTACATTTGTGTGGCCAAGATTCACTATAAACTAGGGTTCTACCTACCCCCACAATATATTACATTTTAAAATAAAATTTTGTCTCTTTCCCTATTTGTCTTCTAGTGGTAGCACTGTAGCATTTTGATTTCTTGTTGTTTTCTCTTGTTGCAACTATTCTATTAGAAACTCTTCATCAATAATAGGGTTGCCCTCTTGCTTCTTCAAAGCAGCATACTCCATGAATTTTAGGATCATCAGTTGGAGCTTATCGACCTCTATGATGTTGGATCACAGCACTTGGTAACTCCATTCTTTGGAATTGTCAATGAGCTTTTCCCAATCTTCATCATATTTGGCAACATGGTCCTTGAACAACTCAGACTAGGCAAAGGCTCAAGCAGAAAAACTCATTAAATAAGTGGTAATCTTGCTCAAAATTCCTTCTTCTATCTTCTTTTTGAAGTGAGGCTTTATCTTCTCTGGATTAACTTGGACGTCAGGCACATCGTACCCTTTCATTAGCTTCAAATATCAGTTTCAATCCATCTGAACCTCCTTGGCCCAATCGATGTCTAGATTCACCTTCTCCAACACATACTCCAATCTTTCTTTTTGGTTCTCAAAGTCTCGCTTCCAGACATCCATCAGCCAGTGATCATCCTCTTTGAATGCAAACTCTTTCTCCCAAATCTCGCTTGGCAGCTTGAGGATAGCCTCAATTTTTGGGTAGGAAGACTCATACTTCCTTGGGAATTCAGTGCAAATTTTTCTAGTACCCTCAAGAGACTTTAGAACATCTAGGAACTTGTTTTATGTCTGAACAAAGCGATTAATTCCCACACTTCTAATATCCAAGACCTGCAGGAACCAGCTCTCTGTGGTGTTATCCAAGTTCTTTCTTCTCTCTAGTTTTTCTATCTGATCTTTGGATAGCAATCGTGGTGGGGCTGAGGATGTCATAGGTTCTTCTATTGATGACCACTATTGGATGTAAGTTTTCAGATCAGCCACCTGTGCTTTGATCTCTTCTTTGGAAACCTTATCTTTTTGAATTACATGCACCATCATGGCAACGGATTCTTGGAAGTGATCTACCTTTTGTTCCCTGGTGGCCACTCCCAAGTTGATGGTGGAGATGTTATAACTTATTCCTTGTTCTCCCACCACCGGTGTAGTTACCTGCACCATTCTAGATCCAGAGGCATCCATCGTTACCTTTGATATAATTTTGGGTTTCTTCTCCTTCTTGGTGTTGATTTGGGCTCAGGCCAATATAGCCTCCAATCTTTTTTTTGGGTCTTTAGGAGCAAGATCTTTCTTCTCCTATTTATTTTCCAACCATTCAGGCATCGAGGACTTTTCCTTGGGTGATTCCTGGTCACCCTACTTTTCATCCTTTCTTATTTCAATTTCTTTGTCATTTAATGCCTCTTGCTCTGTCCTCGTATCTTACTTGCCCTCATCGCACTCCTAGATGAACACCATGTGTTTGATGGGGACTTTGATAAGAAAGAATTCCTTGGGGTTGTCTTCCGCTCCAGCATCCTTTTCTTCCTTTTCTTCATTGTGCTCATGCTCCTCGGGTTGCTCAATCTCTGGGTTTTCATGAATTTCAGCCTCTCTTTCAGGCTTATCTTCTTCCTTTTCCTCTTGTTCATCACGAGGGAGAATCTCCCTATCATGTCTTGGGCTTTGGTTACACTCTTCCATTACATATTTATCACCCTCTACTTCTATGTCAGCAACCCTTTCTTCACTGATAGGCTATCTTTGAGCCTCCTTATCTTCAACCCCTTTCAGTTGCTTGACCAGCTCCGCATCAAGCTTAGGATTAGATATTTCTTCAATATTTTTTGTATCCATACCCTCGCCATCATCACCAAAGGACTCATAGGTGACTTCATCTATTATTATATTCTCATATATGGGGTACTCATGGTAGTCGTCCACCTCTTCTTCCAACCCCTTGGCTGCCTCCATTTGTTGTCGTTGGTACAATTCCTTAGAAATCTACATCGTGGCTTCCATTGTGGGAAACTCAGTAGGAGGAGGTGGAACCAGGAGATTTTTTATCACTTGGGAAATTGCAGCCTGCACCGTCGGGCTTGCAAACATCCTCAAGAGCTCAAATGGTACGATTTGCATATACTTAACAAAATATTTTAGGAGGGCGAGGGTAGGCATTACAATTGTCATGGTGGCAATTGGGAGAGAAAAGGATCAATACATGGATGATGAGGAAATTGGAGAGGTGGTGCTGGAGGATGAATCCACCAATATTACTTGCATGATGGGAGAGGTAGAAACAAGGTGGACAACGATGTCCACCGCAAGCAGAGAGGTAGCGACTATTGCATGTGGGATAAGCAGGGTGGTGGCGACAACGGTAGTGGTTACAATAGCAGATGAGATAGGTGGAGATTGTGACTGATCGGTCTCTATTTCTTCTCCCTCATGGAGTGGATCTTCTTGAATTATGGGCATCTCAGTGATGCTACCTGATTTCTTGTGTTTCATAGAAGGTTCACCTTCCGAGGCCTTTTTAGCATACACCTTTCGACTGGACTGCTGCTTGTCAGTCTCTTTTATCTTCCTTGAACGAGTGGATGGAAGGTACTTTGATGTTTCTCCTGTCGATGTAGCCGCTTTTCCACCATCAGATCCACTTGGTTCACTTTCGAGGCCCTTATATGTCAGGATAACCCCTGTTGTTTTAATTGAGCAACTTGCCCATCAAGCCATGCCTTCGTTCGAGCCTCAATGGGCTTGGTGAGAATGTTGAGATGATCGACCTCTTGCTCATCCCAATCAATCAATGGAAGTGGCAGATATGCAATGGCATTGTACCTTGGGTCAATCACAGTGCTCTCCTCCTCTTCTAGCTGATCGGGTACAGAAATGGGTTCACCCTATTTACAAAGTATGCAGTCATTCGCATATAGTGCCTTATTCGCACTTCAAATTCATCTTTATAGTTGGCCCAAAAGTCCTCAACACTGTGAAGATGGGAATACTCTTGTCCAATTTATTTTCTGATGTCACCATATGGATCCATCCGCGGTCTAGCCGTGTGGGATTTGAGATGATATTCTGCCAATTCCTTCTCTGAATTTAGGGCATATTGGGAAGTATAAAGCTCATACATTCCCCTGCCAAGTGTTAGGGGATAAGGGATCCTCACTAGTTTCTTTCTTCTTAGAAGAGCGTGAATGTACCATAGCTACCAAGAGAACTCCAACAATACTATCCGGTCATTAGGATATCGGGGTAGCTTGTTCAGTCTTTCTGAGAATCCTTGGGTATGGATGTATGTGAACTTAGGATATTGAATGAATAGAAAGGAATACTTCTTGAGGAAGGCTTGATCACTATGGGAGACTCTTCTCCCAAAGTCACCCCCAAGCAGCCTGATGATGTAAGCTATGAATGAATCGCTCACCTTGCAATATTCTTTCTTCAAATTTTTGAATTACAGCTGGGGGTATTTGACATAAGCCTTGAGCTCCCTTCTAGGTTCTTCATTCGGGGCTCTAAATAAACCATTGTAATGCCTCTGATCGGCCAGTGAATATACTAGATAGGAATTCATATAGAACTTGGAGGTCTTTTTAACATTCATAAACTATTCATGGAACCAATCATTGATTATTCCTCTCCGCAGAGAATCTGCTTGACGAAGTAGACCATCCACTCCTAAAAATAGGCCATAGTAGGGAGGCCCATTACTCTGCTTACTAGGGTGACTAAATCATGATAGTCCTTGAATAAATCACTATGAAAGAGCTCCTAAGGAAATTTTGCAGCACTCCCCCTCTTCTCCTTAAGCCAATATTTATTTATAATATTCTTGCATCTCATGGGGTCTTCATCCCACATTTCTTTGCACTCCTTAATGGTTGGAAATTCCATCTCCCTAAAGACAGGGATATGAAAGGTCTTCATTATTCCTGAGGCTAACATTTCGGCCAACACATTCCCATCTTTGTCAATAATAGTTCTTTTTTCTGGATAATATGCTTCCCTGCAAGCCATTACTAGTTTGGGGGCACCCAAAGTAGGAGGGAAACTAGCAGCTTTAGCTATCCCACTGCTTCTAATTAGTTTTTCACTTTATGTCTTTGGGTTGACCCTAACCTTCTGTGTGAAATCATCAATGTCAACATGTCTGATGTTGGTGTCAGAGATATCCTTCCACTTAGTGGTAATTCTGGATTGCAATGGTGCCCCTTGGAACTGATATCTCATTTGATCCTTATCTTCTTCTCCCCGAGGGGCCTTTGCAATTTTCTTTCCCTTTTATTTTTCTGCGACGACCTTCGATATTTCTACACCTGATTCCATATATCCTGCACACAAAGGCAAGGTGAGCATAATCAAGCACAACAACACAAAAGGTTAGCCAAATCCCTGCAAAAAATCATTAGATCTGATAATTTATCATTCAAACATCTAACACTTAGTGAAAATTACCATTAGTATTTCATTGGAGAGAGTTTGGAAAATCTAGGCCCCAAAGGCCAGACTTCCCTGGTCATAATGTTGTTCTGAAGGGTGAACAGGGCAGTGAGACCTAGATGATTTCTCTCATCCTTAGATTTGTATAACTTGAAGTGTTCATGTGGGGGAGGGTTAAATTTTATCACATGGTTCAATGTTTATTTCCAAATTGGAAGGTGTTTGGATCATTGTTAGGGCACCCAAAACCATGAAGAGGGAACGCTGTTAGGTGTTAGCCGTTTGGAACAGCTTTGGAGGAATGACATTCTGGGGGCAGAGTTTCAGAGTCTAGAACCCTCGAGGCTAAAGGCCATGTGATAAATTTTTGTAACTTCCATAGTCATTTGGGTGCTTAGGCTGCGAGGACCGGAAAGCTATTCGAAGATGGCCATGAGAAACAGCAAGCCATGGATTGAAGTCTGGTGGGAGCGACTCGGTAGACAAGACCCAAGTAGGAGTTTCACCTTATGTTTCCCTCATTAAATTCTTGGTGGCTACCAGAGTGTCGGGGCCCAAAGGCTGGAAGGACAGCCCAAGTTTTCACTTTGGATGGTCAAAACAGGACAGAGTCTCGATGGCAGAAGTCCAGAGGTCGGGGTCTGATGAAGGTTGAGGAATTGAGTGTTTTATTTATTTGATTCTTAACTCGTGGAAGTGAGGAGTTCGGGACCTGGAAGCTGGGAAGCAGTCACCCAAAGGCCGTTAGGAACAGAAAAATAGCAACGGTGGCCCATGAATGAAGGTCTGCAAACCTAGACCCAATGGGCACAAGGATGTTTCGATTTTACTTAGAAAATATAGCGTCGAACAAAAGGCTAAACCCCGAGGATCAGGCAGATGGGGTAGAAATGTCGGTTGAAATAGCGAAAAAGGATGGGCATTTTGAAGGTGGAGTTCTGGGGTCTGGAACCTGCAAAGCATCTCGCCGCTTTGAAGTTTGAAGTTCATGTCAAGTGAGTTTAAGGATTGAGGCAACGGGAAGGCCTGGGCCCAAAGGGTGCTGACACTCTCTTTTTAAGAATGGCGTTGGGGTGAAGTGATTTTGTGTTTGATTTTAAGTGTTTTGATGGATTGTCTTAACATTCTAGCAAATGGGTTTTCTATTTCAATCCTTCATTTATTGAACTCATACAATTTTAGCCCTTTTCATCTGTCACTTGAGCCTGGAATCATTTTAAAACCTGACAGAAGGTCAGACGGCGGACACACCTCGAGAACCCGATGAATAAAGTTAGTGAATCCTTAAAGAATAGTGAAGGGAACTCTCAGGCGCAATAGTGGTGAAGGCGGCGAAGACTCTGCACTCTTCTGATCTTCCTAACATGTGAAAATGACATGTCGGTGCTATTATTTATACCTTTAAGTGCAGTTAATGCACTTAATTAATATAGGTATGGTAGACAAAAATTTGGTGACTTTGAAATTCAGGACGGCGACGGGAAGTCCAGAACCCAAAGTCCAAAAAGACGTGAGGCGACGGCCATCTGAAATATGTCGAGTGAAAATTCAACACCTAAGAGGGGTCTGGAGTCCTAGGGCCAGAAAGACCTGAGGCGATAGTTGTTAGGAATGGCGAACACGTGAAGGAATCCCAAACAAGGAAACTTGGAGAACCGGGCCTGGAGAGCACAACGAACGGTTGGTTTTAGCACAAGTTTTTTCAAATGGAAATCAGGAATCTGGGCCCCAGGCACCATAAGGATGTAGGCCAAAGGCCGGTTGAAAGAGAAAATCCAACAAGGAAATCTGGTAGGGGAAACCCGGCAAGCCGGGTCTAAAGAGTCCCACAGCGGCCTACAAAAGGCAAAGTGCCAAAGGAACTCTGAGAGGATATAGGACTTAGAAAATTTTGAGGGGGTGAAACATGGTGAACCTAAGATGAAACTTCAAAGTCACACTGACCACCTAGTACATCAAAATGGGGGCACACAAAATGATGCGACAAAAAAAATGACCCGGTAACGCAAAAGAAAGAGAGGGTCCCCTTTTTGAATAGGGCGTGTGTGTTGAGGGCACAACAATACCTACATTGGAGATTCTAAAAGAGTGTAGCTCATTCGATCTTATCTATGTACAACAATCCTCATATTTTTCAATATCAATATCATCTACAAACAAAAAAAATTATGAACTAAAGAATTACTTTCATTACCTAGACCCATTGCATGATTGCACCACTAGACAATTGATTTTGCATTTGTGAACTTTGGACTATCTTTGTACTTTAACTCTTCTTGTGCTAAGGCTCTTTTGATACATGCACCTAAACTATCATGCTCCCCCTTTCCACGCCCAATCTTTGATAAATTTCACATATGTTTAACACCACTAAACCTATGCATCCTACTCAACCAATAAAACATTCTGAAATTCTTGAATTGTGATGTACAGTTATCCGACCATACATGATATGTTGACTGAATGATATACCCTTTCTAGTCAAATCAACATAGAACATATAAAAGCAACATTGCATAAACACTATAGAATATGTGTGGTCATCAATGATGTAAAAGTGATACTCCCTCAATACCTTCTTGTTATCCTCTATACTATCATTTGCAGGAATGAATGTTATATGTACAAATATAACAACCTATGTGGAGTTGTAGTATTGTGATTGCACCTCATTTTGTGGCTATAGTGTGTAGTTCTCTGTGAATTCGACAACTCAAATGATGATATTAAGTGGAAATGTGTCCTTGCATAGCTTGAACTACAAGTCCAACCATCGAGATCTATGTGTATGCCTTACATACTCATAGACCAGATGATCAAAAAAAATTCCCATAAACTCATACACTAGAAACTTATCACTTACCAATTCACACTTCTTTGCTTCTTTCCCATATTTTATATTGTAGGCCATTGTCTTGTATTTACCAAATTCCACAATTTTGTTTCCAATTTCATGTGTACTAGCCATGTGTCATAAAATTGGAAAATTTTGTATGCCACCACAATGATCACATGTGCCATCCAAACATGATTTCTTGTAAAATATTTACCATCCACTCTTTCACATAAAATGGTAGATAATAAATCCCTTGAATATATAGGTGGAGGTCTTAGGTTACATTCATGTAAAACATTTTTAGTATTACACATATATGTTGATAAACATCATAATGATTGGAAAAATCAATATGTACTCTACAATAACAAGTAGTTTGTGTGTGATTTATTTTGACTTAAAAAGGCTTTAGCATTTCAAAAAACCTTTGACATATTTTAACTTGAGGATACCTCTATAAATTTAACAAAAAATTAGGTTTGAGTGGTATCCAAAAAATGCTTTGGATGTGGCTCACGGATTTGACTACCAATTCTCCTTCTTATAACATCTCTTTGATTGGGAGAGACCCTTACGTTATGCTTCCAAAAATATTGTATTACAGATTTCAAGGCTTCAGCAATTTCTTTATCTTTTCATTAGTCTACCCGAGAATATCCATAACTCATTGCTATCCAGATCCTCCAATTTTTCACTCCTTCTTTTGGCTCTCATTAGAGATGATTTACTTATTTTCAAATATTTACTCATATTTGAAAGGTTCATCTTATTCTTGGTTTGAATTCTTAATAATGTTGTCATCACATGTCATGTGGCACAACTATCTTTCGTGCATGAGGTAGAACCCACACTCTCATATGCACTCATTAGATTATTTACAATGGATTTCTCACTTGAGTCTTCTAATGTTCTTAGCCTAAGAATCTTCATGCTGGGCCCAAAATTGTGTTGCCTCATCATTTCAACAAATAGTTAACATCTTCTAGCCTCACTTAGCTTCTCAAAAAATAAACTCCATATCCTCTTTGCATATCTTTGACACATAAGTTTTGGAATCTTATCAACCATTGGTTTTAAAACATTGGCATCAATATCAATCAAATATTTAGGTTTTCTATACAAAACTCTAGGAGGAGCTCTCAAAGGTAAAGTTGTGTCAACATTAGGAATGTGAACAAGATGGGGTATAGATGGTGTACCTTCAATCAGAGGTGAAATCAATGACATACCTTGAGATTGAAATGTAAATTATTTTGTACCTCCAGCTTGATATGTGGTATGAGTGTCTTCAAGTAGAGATGTCTTTGTTGATGTAATTTAAAAACAACATGTTGTTGATAGTGTGTCTTCAATTGGAGATGTGATTGATGATGTACTTTGAACATGAGATATTGTAGATGGTGTGCATTAAACTTAACTTATGTTTGATGATGTGCCCCCAACTTCAAGATTCATTTATCTCCTTGCACGAATTTTTTGCATATGTTCTCTTTGTGTTGCCAATTTTACATTTCTCTTCGATTGCATGGGAATTTCTTCATCTATGGGATGCAATTTCTTTTCTTGATGAACTTGCCTTTTTATTTTTGTTCTCCTTGCATTTTTACCTTCAAGTTCATCCGGCGTTAGAGGCTTTTCTTATTCCCTTGGCATGATGTTGAATACTACATGTTCAAAAACACACAAAGAACAAAATTAAGTAATTCTCACTAACCATAACCATAAAAAAATTCATACATGTCTACCAAAGAATTTTATGTAAAATATTCATGTCGTTGATTACATTGCATTGCGTATCTTTCAAACTCAAAGCATTACTTCATGTTGCATAACTAATAACTAGATATTGATCTATCTATGACAAAATTTCAATTGAAATCAAATTTTATTTAAATTCACGCACTCTATGAGACCACATTTATTTAAGGATTTTTTTTAAATAACTCACTACCTTGTCTATGCTACCACATTTTTCATTTTCTTGTCATGCATCATCATGAGACCACATTTCTTTGAGACATTTTTTCAAACAACTCACTACCATGTCTATGCTACCACATTTAACATACATGTATACCAAAGGATTTTATGTAATATTTTCATATCATTGATTACATTGCATTGCACATATTTCTAACTAAAAGTGTTACTTCATGTTGCATAACTAATAGTTCTAGATCTACTAATATCTATGATAAAATCTCAATTGCAATCTAATTTTATTCAAACTCATGCATTCCATGAGATCACATTTCTTTGAGGCATTTTTCAAACTACTCATTGCCTTATCTATGCTACCACATTTTTCATTTTCTTATCATGCATCACCATGAGACCACATTTCTTTGAGGCATTTTTTCAATCAGCTCATTGTCATGTCTATGCTACCACATTTTCATACATGTCTACCAAAGAATTTTATCAAACATATATATTCATATAGCTAATTACATTGCATTTCCTATAGATTTCAAAATCAAAGCATTACTTCACAATGCATAAATAATAACTAGATACACCGATAGATGAAACAATATCAATTGCAATCTAAATTGTTTTAAATTCAATCTATTAATTGCAATTAAGCAATTACTTCACATACCCTACCGATGAACTAGGAGAAATTTTCAATTGTATTTCCTTGTCATGCATTCCATGAGACCACATTTCTTTGAGGCATTTTTCAAACATCTCACTTCCTTGTATATGCTACAAAATTTTTCATGCATGTCTACCAAACCATTTTAACAAACAATTCATTGCCTTGTTGCTATCGATACAAGCCTAACACAGGTGCTTTCAAACAAGTTTTGGATGCTTGGAAAAAATATATGTTGGCCATAACATATCATTGATTACATTGAATTTCACATCTTTAAAACTCAAAGCATTACTTCAGATTGCATAACTAATGTAACTAGATGTTTATAGATGACAAATTTTCAATTACAATCTAATATTTTTGAAAGTCAGCCTAAGTGCAATTCTTATGCAATTACTTCACATTCCATAACTAATAACTAGGAGCAGCTTCCAAATGTATTTTTTTTTCATTGCATTCCATGAGAACACATTGGTTTGAGGCATTTCCTTGACACATTTTTTTCAAATCCTCTATATAAGTTTACATGAATTCATCTATTATGTCATTTTTTTCTTCAAACTCCTAAAAATTAAACTTTTATATGCAACTTACATCTAATTCAATGTTGAATTCTATGTATAACAATGAAGATTAATAAAATCATCAAATGAATGGTCTATATTGTCAAAACAAAACAAAAAAACTCAATATAAACATCTATCTAAAATGAAAAAGAGTGAATTCCTCTAGTCATGATGTAAATGGACTACTGTAATCAATCAAAATGGAATTCATAAGAAATTTTATGGTAAGTTGATATCCTCTATATAAGTTTACACGAATTCCTCTAAATTATGTCGTGTTTTTCATTTTTTTCTTCAAACTCCTAAAAATTAAACTTTTTTATGCAACTTCCATCTAATTCAATGTTGAATTGTATACAAAACTATTATTAATAATAAAATCATGAAAGGAATGGTTTATATTGTCAAAATTAAACAAAAAACTCAATATAAACATTCAAATTTTAATAAAATCAATATATTACTTGAGATAATGAAAAATGATGTAGAAACTTCAATTTATATTCTTCTACATTGTCTAGCATGAAAATTGGTGTTGAAAAGGTGATGAATCAAGCATAATTTGGTACAACAAAAAGTCAACTACATAAAAAGGTCTTTCTAGGTTGAATAAATTACAAAACTAGACAAATGCAGAGAATTGTGGGCTTGAATCATGGGTCAACTCCTTTTTTACCATTTTCAGAAAAGGAACATTTGGCACTCATCAAATTTGGTGAGTGCCAAATGTGATGCAAAATTTTTCATCAAGTTTGGTGAGTGCCAAACGTTTTGTTTCAATGCTAAGTTGCAGTTTGGTGAGTGCCAAATGTGCTCTATAGAATATTTTTCATTGAGTAATCCTTGACTATAAGTAGATACTTATGGAGGGGAGAGAGAAGAGTGGGATTAAGAGGTAAGGAAGAGTGTAAGACTATTGTATTAGGGATGAAGATGCGGAGAAGGATGAAGAGGCTGAGATGAGTTTTTTATAATTAAGTTTTCCCCAAACATCACCAAGAGTGACAAATTGTCATAAATCGTCTCCTGATACGTGTGAGAAAGCTCTTTAAATTTTCCTACAAAGTGATTGTGCTAACTAGTAATCCAAAAGAACAAGAAAAACTAAGAACACGCCATTTAACTACACCTGGGTATAAGAAAAAGTGATACATTTTTAGGACTTGAATATTTAGAAGGATTACAATTACAAATATCAATTATGGTACTTTGAAGACTTGAATAGAGAAGGATTAAAATTAAAAATAGAGAATATGTCATAATTTATGATAGAAGATCAGAGGTTATAGCCTTCAGAGAGTGGGTTAAGAATCTAGAGGATGAAAAATGTAAAAGTGGGATCCAATATGGATATTTAGAGATGTATGATCAAAACCCTAAACACTATACCTTAAACCCTAATCCCTCTAACCTCAAACCTTGAACCCTCACCCCTAATTTCTCAACCCTAATCCCTCAATCCTCAAACCTTAAACCCTCAACCCTCTACTCTCTACCCTATATACATTAAACCATTGACCCTAATCCCTCAAACCTCAAACCCTCAACCCTTGAAACCATCTACCCTATAACCTATACATTAAACTCTCAACCCTAATCCCTCAACCCTTTACCTTAAACCCTCAATCCTACTCCCTCAAACCTTGAACTATAAACCCTCAACCATTCAACCTTAATCCCTTAATCCTCAACCCGTAAACCCTCAACCTCCAACCCTCAACACTTAAGCCCTCAACCCTTAAAACCTAATACCTCAACTCTCAATCCTCTACCTATAAATTAAACTCTCAACCCTAGTTGCTCAACCTTAATCCCTGAATCCAAAAAACTTAACCCTCAACCCTTAAATTGTAATACCTCAACCTTGAATCCTCTACCCTATACATTAAACCCTCAACTCTATACCTTAAACCCTAATCCCTCAATCCTCAAACATAAACACTCAACCCTCTAACCCTCTATCCTCTACCCTATACCTTAAACCCTAGTCCCTCAAACCTCAAACCTTAAACCATCAACCCTTAAACCATAATACATCAACCCTCAACCCTCTACCCACTACCCTATCAATTAAAACCTCAACCTTAGTTGCTCAGCCTTAATCCCTCAATCCTCAAACCTTAAACCATCAACCCTTTATTTGGTCTTTTATTGGCTTATTTTATTTTGTTCTCATTTCGAGGACCTCTCGATGATGCCTAAACAAAACAGGTTTAGAGAGAAAGGAATGGGGAAAAGATCATTGTCTCTTTTATCTACTATGCTTGTGGGATACATTTGTAAAATAACTTAGTCATATGTGCTTTGTTTGGTTTGTGGAGAGGATCTTTTAGATATCTTTTTGACCACATAGGAAGGCTTTCTTTCCTGTGTTTTGGCCCGAGATGTTTAGAATGTTTGAACTACATCCTGAATGAAGTATGTATGGTAAGTGTGAACAAGAATGCTCCTATCTGATTGTCAAGTCAAATTCCATCACACTGGGTACAACGCCATCCTAGTTCTTAATACCTTGATGCATCGTACCCATGTGTTATCAAACATAAAGTAATTGGCCCTTTGAAAATCCCAACTCATGGTAAGAAAATCATCATCATCATCATTCATAACTTAGACTTTTTGGATCCACCTTCCATCCATCTTATTCTTCTTATTCTTTTATCTTTACTAACATTTCTATCTAAAGTAGGTGTGATATCTCAAAATACACACAAGGCTACCCATGGCCGATGACTGTCTACACATCACCAGAATTGTCTACATCAAAGAATTCTCTTTCGTCCTCTGATCAATAGAACCACTCCTCTCGCATTTTATGCGATCTCGATCGAAAAATTAGCATTTCCACCCAATCTCTTGAGGGGGCAGTATACCAGCATAATCCTTCTACTAGGGCAACAGTGGGGCATTCGAATGAAATCAAAAAATTTTCAACTTTGATCACAACAGTTTATTCTTTGAATCAATGCAACAAGTACATTGCTTGAAAGAGGGGCAAAATGTAGACATGGAAAATGTTTAATTTGGTTCAGCACACTGGATCCTAATCTACTAATGACATTTCTTCTTGAATCACACTCTCAGCTTTTCATCATCTTTTGTCTCTTAATTTAATAAATCATTATTTATTTGATTAAGTCTTTCACCTCCATTGATTAAATTAATCAATTTAATTTAATTAACCTTATGTCTCTATTTAATTAAATAAATAATTTTATTTGATTAAAGTCTCTAAAGTCCTCTTATTAAATTAAATCTTATTTGATTTAATCTAACATTTTCCCACTTATTTAAATAAATCAAAAGCATTTATTTAATTAATTATTTCCTCTTGATTTTGATTTAAATCAATTCAACAATTTAACTCAAAATTGTCAAATCATCTAATCTCTCATTAAATTAATCAAAATCTTGATTAAGTTAATCCTCATCACTAAAATCCTCTAGAGAATGCAACTTGCACATGAAAATAGATTTAATTCATTTATTAAATCTCTATTTTTCCTCACATGGCATCAAAAGGGAATATGCCCTCAATTTGAATTCAAAAAGTCCAAGTGGGCTTGGTCCTTCAAACAAGGCATTTAAAACCTCTTACATGTCCTTTGCATTGAGCCAAGTGACATTAACTTCATTTTCCTTCCCTCTTCCACCTTGTCATTTCACAAATTTCAAATTCAAACTAATTGCATTTATTAGCACTTTGGCCAAAATGTGCACAACCATCAACCATTCACATCTTGACAAGTGGAATTCAACTATTGGGTGAAAGTTAATCCCAAATTTCCCAAATCTTGATCTCTCTTCCAAATTCAAATCTATAAATTGGAGGCTTCTCTCCTCATTCTTCATCCACAATTTCATGCAAAGTTACTCTCTTGACATTGAGAGCTAATTTTGTGCACTTCATTCCATCATTCGCATATTTCATCATTTTCATAGCTAGGTTATGCTGAAATCTTATCATGGAGATTTGATCAATCTACAACTTCAACATTGCAACTTAGGAGTTGGGAAAAGGCCAATTTCAACATTCGATTGGCACCAATTCCCCCATGGGATCATAAGTTTATTTTCTTAATTAGGATTTACATGTATTTCCACATTTTGTTCTTCATTTTCCTAGTTTAAGTTTTAATAGATGGATTTCATGGGGAATCCTTCATTCTTGTTTGCATTTGATCTAACATCCTAATTTGTTTGTTGTTCTTGTGCAATTACAAGTTTAGGGGTTCACAACCATAATACCTCATCCCTCAACCCTCTACCCTCAGCTATAATACATTAAACCCTTAACCCTAATCCCTTAACCCTATACCTTAAACCCTAATCCTATTGGATGTTGTGGTTGAGTTGATGATATTTGGTTGTCATTGATGTCAACATTATTAGAATTGGTGTCTTGAAGGCCATATATGTCGAGGATATTGAGCAAATTATAATAAATATGTTGAAGGTTGTCTATGAAGTTGTGAATTTCAGTGTATTGGAAAGTTCATCATGTTGGTATTTAGAAGTTGTGGATTAAAGGGTTTGTTGTTGAGCCTATCTAGTTTATCTATCGAAATTTTCAAAGGTGTGCATCAAGATTTGAGCAAGTTGTGATTCTTTGTGTTCCTACAATTATTTTGCTACTGTAGCTGATGTTTTTTGAAGAAGAGAATGTGACTCTGATAGTTTGAGTTGTTGTGTATGCTCCTATGATTTTCCTTGATGTTTCTAGATTGTTCTTTATCTTTGTTGCACGTCTGCATTGATCAGTGTGCTTGTGGTCAGAGATTTTTCCTTTGCATGTTCAGGTTTTCATGTTCCTGGCCAACATGGTGTTTGTAGCGTGTTGTGGATTCTTGTGGGTTAATATTTGAATGTTTGGCACGTTCGAGGATAATTTTTTAGGTCTTCATTATGTTGTGACCAACTTCGATTGGTGCGCATTGATATTTGTTCATGAATTGGGTCGACATTTTGTATTCATTTATCATTTTATTTTGGCTGACAAATTTGTTGATGTAATTCCATGTAGCGGATATATAAAAGCGATTGTGTTCTTCATTTGAGGTATATGTGTGTGTAATACGAAGTATGAAAGTGCTATGAGTGAATAAAGATCAGATCATTCAACTGCAGAGCAGAGTGTGAAGAAGATTGAGTGAAGTGTGAAGTGTTTCTATGCTTAACCGAAACTACAATCAGGCTTTTGAAGAAGCTAATTTCTCAGTTCAAATCCTTCAGATGGTTTTAATATAATTATTTTTGTAAGACAGTGTGTCTTCTTTGAGCAGTGAGCTCTAGGCAGTGTGCCTGAATGCATGTGCATTATCATTATTCATCTCTATACTTTTAATAGGGTATAATATTTTGGACTGACATACACCGTGGTTTCTCCCCTAACAGGTTTCCGCGTATAAAATCTTGGTTTTCTTTGTGTTTCTGATGTGGTGATTTTTTAAGCTTAATGTTCTTTCATCAGATCTAAGAATAAGTTGAATAAATTTTAATAAGTTTGAATAATCTGTGACAACTGATTCACCCTCAAAGTTGTCTATCCTTGTTTTTCCAACAATTGGTATCCGAACAAGTTCCTTTGAAGAATTTTAATAGCTTGAGGTGATCTAAGATGGCATCATACAAGAAGGATGGTCCTAGATTCAATGGAACAAACTATTCTTTATGGAGAGGCTAGAATGGAGTTTCATTTGAAGTGCATTGGTGAACCCTTCTGGAAGATTACAAACAACAGATATGTTATGGGTATGTGTAGGATCATCATGGAAAAAATAGGCCCTTAAGTGGCAATGAAAATTTAGAAAAATCAGAGTTAGGCAACTTGACATAAAAATTTGAATAAGTTATCTATATTATTTCAAAAATATGTAAAAATAGAATTTGTGGAAAATTGAATGTTGTTTCTAAACTACTAGGTTAATTTTTGTAAAAAAAAATCTATTTGGTGAAAATTTGAATTTTCAATCTAGTAGTACTAAAATTTCAAGGAAAAAATAAGTAGGTGTCTGTCTGACCACTCTAACCATAATAAAATGATAATATTTTTTTATAAGATTTTAGATATAAGTAGAGGACTCATGTCCAGATGTAATGCATATTTTTTTTTCAAGTAAATAATTAATTTTGATTTTTTGTATTACAACTTTTAAAAAATATAAAAACTCGTATGTTTGACCACCTTAACTTGGTCAAAACTTCATGATTTTTTTTTTTTTAATCCTATAGTATGTCAAGCATAGAATGTGACACATTTTTTGGATTCGAAAAATGTGATACCGTTTGAAAGCTATAGATGTTTTTCTATTAGACTATCAATATGGACTTTAGTTGTAATTCTAATAAAAAATGAATAATTATTATTTATTAGATTCAACGTAAAGTATAATTTATATTGGTAGAAAGTTGAGAATATCCTTTACGAAACCTTTTCATTTCATCAATTTTGGGTAAAATAAAAGTCGTCAGCCACATGGGAAAAGTCTGGAAAATCAAGGTAAGTTGTTAAACACATTTTTCGTGTTGACTTCTTAGGATTGGCAGGTCCGAACCAAATCCCGAGCCTAATCCCAAGCCTAAATCCCTAGGCATTAAATTTTGTGTCATCATATCGGATATCCAATTTGAATCTGATATCTGATATGTTTTAGATATGAGTTTTAAAAAATTTATACAATTTTTAATATATGATTTAAAAAATGCAATAAAGTTTATAATTTAATATATAATATACAATAAAGTTTATAATGTAATATATAATATGAAATTTATGATAATCTCTTACAAAATTATGTATTTAATATATAATATATAATATTATTAAATGTATAATATTTCAATATTATTTCAATATTTTAGTTAATCTATAAATATTTAAATATATATATATTACTAATATATAAAATATTTAAATATTATCTATTTCCCTCTCTCTCCACCTCTATCTCTCTCAAGTCTCTCACTCAATCACTCCTCTCTCTCTCTCTTGCTCTCTCTCACTCTCCCCTCTCCTTCTCACTCCCTTTGCTTCTATCTCTCCCTCTCTCTCTCTCCCTCTCCCTCTCAACTCTAAACCCTCTCTCCCTCTACCACTCTCCCTTTCTCCCTCTCCTCTCTGCTCTCTCCTCTCCCCTCTCTCCCTCTCCCACTCTCCCTCTCTCCTCTCTCTCAATCTCCTCTCCTCTCTCCCTCCCACTCTTCCACTCTCCCACTCTCCTATCTCTCTCTCTCCTCTCCTCTCCTCTCTCCCTCAACTCTAGAAACCCTGTCTCCCTCTCCCACTCTCCCCTTCTCCTCTCCTCTCATTCTCCTCTCCCTCCCTCTATCTCCCCTCCTCTCCTCTCCCTCTGGCTCTCTCTGCTCCCTCCCTCCCACTCTCCCTCTCTCCCTCTCTCCCTCTCCCTCTCTCAATATCCCACTCTCCCACTCTACCATTAACCCATAGGTCTATGTTGGTACAAATCGGATATCTGATTTGTAAAACTCTGATGTGTAGAGCTAAAATCTTACAGTTGCAAAACATTTTGAAATATTTTCCAAATCAAATATCTGATTATATTGGATATCGGATTTGTGGGCCATAGAAAAACCCCATGTGGAGCATTTTCGTGCATTCCAATGAACCCTACTTTCTATTTGCAGCACTTTGCAGGCAACAAACGCACAGTTTCAGAAAGGAAGAGACAAAGATAAACTTTTTGGAGCATCTTGTACTCAAATTTTTCATAACGAATGATTTTTAGCATCTTTTATGAGGTATAATGGGGAGCAACAGTCGTCAGAAGAAAAAACGTAAGAGAAAGCTGACAAAAGAACAAATTGAAGAATATAGACAAAGAGATAGAGAAGGTCATAGGAAGAAAAGACAAGGTATGTTAAATATTGGTGAACCTGAGCCCTATGGTCTTTCAAGTGAAGAGGAAATTGAATATGTTCAAGGTGAAAATGTAGAACATGATATGGAAATTGGAAATGAAAATGTTCAAATTGATATTGAAAATGTTCAAGGTTAAAATGTTGGAATTGAAGATGTTGAACATGATATTCAAATTGGGAATAAAAATATTGAAATTGATAATGAAAATGTTCAAGGTGAAAATGTTGGAATTGAAGATGTTAAACATGATATTGAAATTGGGAATGAAATTATTCAAATTGATATTGAAAATATTCAAGGCGAAAATGTTGGAAATGAAGATGTTGAACATAATATTAAAGCAAGTGTAAATTATGTTTCACCAAATTACAAGAGAAATGAAGAACCTTGTGTGGAAGAAAGACATATTCCAAATTCAAAACCTTCAAGGACCCCTAAATGGTTAGTTGAAATTGATGATAACATTATAAATAATTTTGAAGGCAAGAGGTCAACACGAACTATTCGGTTGTGGGCTAGAAGACTTTTCAGCCAATATTTTAGGGATAAGACATTGACCGAGCAATGCCAAATTTTTGTACAATTACTAAAGATGCAAAAGATGAGACCTTTTCTAGCCAAATTGAATATTCGTGTGAACAAGAAGACCGAAAAAAAATCTATTATTGTCAAAAATATTTTTAATGCTCTCAAGTCTATTGGAAAAAATAAGAAGGAAAAAGATAAGAGAGCTTCTCAGAGAGTCATTACAACCACCCTCGTAAGCCATCAATTGAAAAAGGCTCGCTTTATGAGACAAACTTGTATTGATTTTGACATAAATCATAAAACTTTGGATAGAGAACTCACAAGAAGAGAAAGAATAGATGATCCTCTTCAAAATGATACATGGGCTTTTGTCAGGTGGCTTCCACATGTTGATAAGAAGCTAACCGATACTGTAAAGCAAGAAATTCAAAAAATTTGGCATGATAAATCTAGAGTATCACCCAATGAAAAGGATGTTTTAAAGTTAAGAATTGGCAGTCACGACCGTACACCGCATCCTAAACATTTATTGGAATCAAGCCAAACAATTTTGTTCAACAAATTTATTTAAACACATCCAAATATGGAAATCTCGTAAAGGACTTTTGAATGTTTGAAGCCATTTTATTGTGTGCCTCTTAAGATTCATAATACTTGTTGTTGCAAATACCATGTGGAGTTTTCAATGTACCATGAACTATTATGCTATATCCATTCTACTTTGCATACTAATGAAATGTTGCAGGAGTATGGTGCAATGCATCTTCCAAAATCATCAAGGGACTTGCTAGATCTATTTTTATGTTCTAGAGATGATGGTTCCTTTTTCTATAGAAAATATTGTTTAAATGCGAAGTGCTCACAATGTGGTGGCTTGTCAAAGTTTGTTCAATGTTTTCATGAGGGTTCCAAACATGAATTTGGAAAGAATCTTGTTGAGAAAAAGAGATATGAGATAGTCAAATATACTTTGCAGAGTGGAGGTGAAGCTTCTAGATGTGAGTTGCTTACAAAAGAATGCAGTGTTGTTGATTTTATTTCAGATTTTAAGGACAATATTTTCTACAAATATGCAAGGAATAGTCATAGGTCTCAATGGTTGGATCAACAATTCAGGATATGTAAGGACTCTTTTCTGATTGGCACTATTATATCAATGGTTGATTTTTTAGAAAACTACACATTGCAACCACAAAATGAGGTACAATCTCAGTATTACAATTCCATTCAGATTGCTATTTTTGTCCACATAACATTTAGACATGCACCTGATAGTACAGAGGAGGATCGAAAGATAATCAGAGAGTATCATTTTTATATGAGTGATGATAGGTCTCACTCGTCCGAGTATGTCCAACATTATTTCAAGATTTTTTTTGAGTTCTTGCAGGAGCATGATATAGCATTGGGCCGACATCTCATTTGGTCAGATAACTGCATAGGTCAATTCAAGAATGCTCGTATGTTTTATTGATTGAGTAGAATGCATGTAGAGAGGGTTGTACCTAATATTTGGATTTTTTTTAAGCTCAGAATGGGAAAGGGGAGCATGATGGAGCAGGTGCATGTGTAAAGAGAGCTCTAGTTAAGGAGCTATTGAAGATTTCAGGAGCAAAATTCAGTGATGCACGTTCTATTTTTTATTAGTGTAGTTAAGAATTGTCACAGGGAGAGACACTTGATTCAACAATGTACAAATTCTTTTGGTTGGTTGAGGAGGGTACAGTGGGAGGCAGATTGGATTATCATACAATCAAATATTCTTCAAAGATGCATTTGTTTCGAAGCTCAAATGCAAGCACATGGACCATTTGGACACGACAACTGGCTTGCTTTTGTCAGAGTTATATTCAGTGCGAGTGGGATCAATGTGAGTCAAGTGAGTGGGTGGATACATGGGCTGCACAGTATCTAACTCCTTTATCTCAAACTATATCCATGACAAATTACACAATGGAAGGTTCACTTGATTACGAACAGATTTCAGATCTACTACAGTCAGGACAGGTTTTTGCAGTTGTTGCACCGCAGGGGAACAAAGAGAGATTAGAATATTGGTTGGCTTGATGTGTGTGGGTAAAGCACAAGATAACACAATCGATGGAAGATGATGATGGGTTCATGTATCCTACAGGTTCAGTTGTGGTTACAGGAACTTGGTTGTGATCATACATGATTAGAAAGAATCGCATACCTGCATTTGAAGACTACGAGAAACACAAAACCATTCTCATGTATTCACACCTTGTTATAGAAACAAATGTTAAGTTGTTGAAGCATCATGCCAAACCAAAGACAAAACAACTAGGGACACTTAGTAATGTTGATCATGTAGCAATATTGGATACTCTTAAGCAAAGAGATGACCCTTCAGACACACTTGAATAGCATATTCAAGAATGGAAGGTACAATGCTTAGGTTCATTATGCTTAAGTTCATTAGTGTTCTTTATTTAATACTGATATTTTGTATACTATTGCAATGCAGGTCTCATAATAGTGATATTTTGTATGTACTTTTGGGATATTTTTGGCACGATTGATCATGGACCTACTACAACAATAGCCAACTCTGATCCTTTCAGAGAGGTATTCGACAAATTACAATAATATATATTGGTTATTCAAAACATATTTTATAATTTGCATTACCAATTCTTCATCATTCAGGTTGTTTAGATTGATATAGATTTGTTAGTCTAAGCATATTTTTTGTTGTGACAATATAGATTTATCATTTGACAAATTTTAAGATATTCCTGGCACAATTGATCATGGAGCTGCTGCAACAATAGGCAGCTCTGATCCTTTCAGAGAGGTATGCGACAAATTACAATAATATAGATTGGTTATTATGAGCATCTTTTTTATTGTATGTGGTTTAACTACTACCTTGATGGTTTTCATAGGTGCTTGTCACTCCAGAACATCAACATACTACTCTTGTGGAAGACTGTGCCCTGAATGCCTGCAATAGAAAAATTTTGTAAAATTTGAATTTTGAAATGTGAAACAATGTAAAAACATCATAACTATGTTGTTGGGAAATTTGTGTCTCAACTTTCAGTTTGAAGCCTCAGAATTCAAGACTTGGCGAAAAAATTGAAGTTCTCAGCCTTTACTGCCCTACCGCGCCTGGCTTAATTCTACCTTTACTGCGATGGTTTGTCTTGACCCTGGTAGTACCATGGTGACAAGCTTGGCGGTTATCGCCTTACCGCACACAGTGAGTTTACTCATCACAGTGGTAGGAAGCCTGCTACCTGCCTCGCTGGTCACCACCTTACCGTGGTCGGTGAATACCTTCACCATGGTGGTCATGGTGAAGCCGCCTACGGTTTGGTTAGTGGTTACGGCCGCATCATAGGCGGTGGGTCCTCTCACCGCAGTGGCTGTGGTGAGACCTCCTACGGTTGACCTGGCAGTTACCACCATACCACAGGTAGTGGGTCCTCTCACCATGGTGGTTGCGGTGAGACTTCCTGTGGTCTAACTGGTGGTTACCACCCTACCATGGGGTGGCCTGGCATCCCCCGCAGTAGCACGGTGTGACCGCTAATGGTTTTCCCGGTGGCTTACTGCCACACCATAGGTCAACTCAAACCTGGCAGCGGTACCGCGATGTAAGTCTTGGGTGAGCTCATCTAAGCTCACCACCATAACGCAGTCAGGTCGTTTAGACTCAGCGGTATTGTGGTAGATGGTGAGGTGAGCTCGGAGGAGCTCACCTCCATACTGCAACTGGGTCATGTGGACTCGGAGGTGGCATAGTGGAGACAAGGAAATCTCAGATGAGTTCAGATCGAGTTTGATCGAGTTGGACTCAGAGTTAAAGAGCGACAGCGAATGAAAGAAGGACACATGGCAGTTTGATAGCATGTTGATTGGCCAAAAGCCAAAATAGTAAGAGCAGTAATTGCAGGACGATTTTAGCTAATGACAGGAACCTAATTTGGGTGGTGAAGTTATTCCTAGGTGGCTCAATGCAATCAGTGTAGATCGATTGCTTGCTTGGATGTTCGATGCATGAACCTAAAGCCGTGGGATTGGTTGAAAGGATAAATGCGATGAAGACTTGTACAGTCAATGTGAGGTTGATGGAGATGTACATGTAAGTTGGAAAGTTGATGTAAGAGTAAGAATTCTTTGTATACTTGGTGAGGAATTATTCTAATAGTGAGAAATAACTTGATGCTATTGTGAGTTGATCAAAGAGTGAAGACTGAATAATTTTGTATGTAATATTTGATTGTTGTAATACAAAATTATCTTTGCTTGGTGTGGTGGGTTTTTCACCTAAAAAGGTTTTCCCACGTAAATACTGTGTCAATCTATGAATTCTTATTTTATGTTATCTCTTTTATGTTGTTAGTATTCATCTCAGTAGTTTTAAGAAGCTATTAGAACTAATTTTTTCTCTTCTCCTCTGTTGTATTAGTGTTAAGGGAATATATTTTGCATTGTTGGGTCATTAGATTCATCCTTTTTTTCCCTTCAAGTGGTGTCAGAGCTTGGCCATTTGTGTTATCCTTGAGAGAAAAGGTCAGTTTTTTGTGCTAATACTGTTTCAGTGGGAGTCTTGCATTGTTAAAACTTGTTTCTATTTGAGATGGTGAGTACATCAGGTAGAGTAGATATTGAAAATTTTAATGGCAACAACTTTGAGTTATGGAAACTCAAAATGGAAGACTTGCTGGTGGATAGAGACCTTTGGTTAGTAGTTTTTGGAACTAAGCCACAAAGTATGATGCAAGAGGCTTGGGATCTTGGTGATAGAAAAGCAAGAGGTCTAATAAGACTGAGTCTAGCTGATTTTGTACTCTTGAACATCCATGAGGAGCAGTCTGTAGCTTCATTGTGGAAGAAGCTTGGTGATATTTATCAAGGAAAGTCTCTGGTAAATAAGTTATTCCTGAGGAAGAATTTGTACTCCTTGAAGATGGAAGAAGGTGCATCTATTACAGACCATCTGAACTCGTTTAACATGAGTGTTACTCAGCTGGCATCTGTAGGTGTAAAGAGTGAGGAGGAGGATTGTTGCATGCTCTTGTTGTATTCGTTACCTGACAGTTGGGATCATCTGGTGATGGCTATTGGAAGCACAACCACTGCATTCAAGATGGATGACATGGTTGCTTCGCTTCTATCTGAAGAAATGAAAAAGAAGTCTTATGAGATTGCCAAAGAGGCTCTTGTTGTTTGAGGTAGACCAAAGGAGAAAGGCAAGAAGAAAGACAAGAAGTCAAAATCCAAATCTGCAGGGAGATCAAAGTCTCCTGGTACAAAGTTCAAGGTGAGATGCTGGAACTGTGGGCAACCTAGACATATCCGGAAGGACTGCAAGGAGAAGAAGAACTCTTCTGACAATGAATCTTCTCAAACTGATACAGATGCCTTCATTAAAGTAGCCATGACAACTCGGGCATCAGATGATGTCTGGCATGTTAACTCAGGTGTTTCCTTTCACATGACATCCAATAGAGAATGGTTCTCTAAGTACGAGAAGTATGATGCTGGAAAGGTGTACCTGGCAAGTGATTCAACGCTGGAGATCATTGGTAGAGGAAGAGTCAGAATTCAGTTTCTTGACGCGAGATTCAAAGGTATTGGTGGCATACTGCATATACCAAGTCTGGCTCAAAATCTTCTTTCTGTCAGTAACTTAAATGATGCTAGTGTAGAAGTTTCTTTCTCAAGTAGAGGATGTAAAATGGCTAGAGGTGCAATGGTATTGGCTAAGGATGTTCGTACTAGTACTCTATATAAGTTGGATGACCATCTATTCAATGTAATAGTTCCTCTACAAAGTCAAGAAAATCAGTCCCTGTAGAGAAAGATGAAGACACTTCTCTGTCTGCAAATGCTTTGGAGGTAAAACTCCTAGCTGAGAAGGCTATATTGTGGCATCATAGACTTGGTCACATAGGTGAGAAATTTTTAAAAACCTTGAAGAATAAAAATCTTATAGAAGGGCTAGATGATTGTAACCTTGAGTTCAATTTTTGTGAACATTGTATCTATGGAAAAAAACATCATGTTTCATTTTACTCTAGTCCTCATAAATCTTTTGGCATACTAGATTATGTTCATTCTAATGTGTTTGGTCTAGTTAATGTTCCTTTGTTATCAAAGTCTATATATTATGTTTCTTTTATTAATGACTATTCGAGAAGGACATTTGTATACTTTCTTAAAAATAAATCATAAGTGTTCAGTCGGTTCAAAGAATTGAAATCTTTGGTAGAGAATGAGACTGGAAGGAAAATTAAATGTTTGAGGACAGATAATGGTGGTGAATTTTGTTTTGCATATTTTGAAAGGTATTGTATAGATCATGGAATTAAAAAGTATAAGACAACGCCTTACACTCCACAGCAGAATGGAGTTGTTGAACGGTTGAAAGGGACGCTGATGGAAAAGGCAAGGAGTATGTTCAGACGTGTTGGTCTAGAGCAAAAGTTCTGGGCTGAGGTTGTGGCTACATCATGTTATCTTGTAAATTGATCTCCTTGCTCTGCTTTTGTTGATAAGACACCTTTGGAAGCATGGTCTAGTAAGAAGCCCTCTCTAAGGCATGTCTGCATCTTTGGCTATGAGGCATATGTTTATGTGCCAAATGAAAAGAGATCAAAGTTGGATAACAAGGCTATCAAGTGTATTCTCATCGGCTATGGAGTTGGTGTGAAGGGATACAAGCTTTGGAACCCTGTTACTGAGAAGGTTATGTATAGGAGAAGCATGATATTTCATGAGCTGAAACCTTCACTAAGTGATCAACAGCTTGAGACAGATTAGAGTGACAAGAAAAAGGATGCAGTTGAGATTCCCCAAACTCTAGAAAGGGAAGGGCTGCATGGTGTACTTGAGATTGAGGAGATTTCAAGCAGCTCTAAAAATTTTGATGATGAAGAAGCTCAACCTCAGCCTATAAGGAGATCTACATGAGAAAAATGACTACCTAAAAGGTATGGTTTCTCGTTGTTAGATTTGAATTGTGCCTATGCCTTAATTACTAGCACTCATGAGCCTAGGAGTGTTAAAGAAGCAATCAACATGTCTAATTCGAATTCTTGGCTGGAAGCCATGAATGAAGAAATGGATTCATTGAAGAAGAATGAAACCTGGGATTTGGTACCACTGCCTAAAGGGCGAAAGCCTATTGATTGTAAGTGGATATTCAAAAATAAGACAGACATTGATGGCAGTGTTGAGAAGTATAAGGAATGATTGGTTGCAAAGGGTTTTACCCAAATTGAGGGAATTAATTATGGAGAGATTTTTTCCCCTGTAGCAAAGCTAACATCCATAAAATTTATGTTGTCATTGACAGTTGTGTAGGACTTTGAAATTGAGTAGATGGATGTGAAGATAGGATTTCTCCATGGTGAGCTGGAAGAAGAAATTTATATGTCCCAGCCTGAGCATTTCATTGTGAAAGGTAAACAAAATCTATTTTGTAAGTTAAATAAATCTTTGTATGGTTTGAAGCGATCTCCTAGAATGTGGTACCAGAAATTTGACACATTTGTGTTGTCTATGAGATTTTTAAGATCAAAATCTGATCATTGTGTTTATCATAAATCTAAGAATGATTGTGTGCTTGTTATTACACTGTACGTGGATGATATTTTATTCATAGGAAATAGCAAGACTATGATTTATGATCTTAAATCTTAGTTGTTTGCAAAGTTTGAAATGAAAGATCTTGATGCAGTGAGGTATATTCTAGGAATGGAGATAACCAAGGATAGAACAAGAAGAAAGCTTTGGGTAAGTCAGAGTAAGTATGTGAACACCGTTCTGGAAATATTTGGGATGAATGACTGCAAGCAGTTAGTTGTTCCAGTTATGCAAGGAACAAAACTATTTGTTGAAGACTGTCCAAAATCTGCTATTGAGATGGAGGACATGACCAGTGTGTCGTATGCAAGTGCTATGGGCAGTTTAATGTATGTGATGGTGTGTACAAGACCAGACATTGCCCAAGCAGTGGGAGTTCTAAGCTATTTTATGGCGAATCCGGGAAGATCACATTGGGATGATGTGAAGAGAGTATTCAGGTATTTGAAGGGGACTTCAAATTATGCTTTGTGTTACCATGATAGTTTGGTTGCATCATAGAGAACACTCAGCATTCAGGGACATGTTGATTCTGATTGGGCAGGGGACATTGGTAGCAGGAGATCCACCAGTGGATATATGTTCATTCTTAATGGTGGAGCAATCAGTTGGATGAGCAAGCGACAGGTTGTAGTTGCTTTATCCATGACAGAGGTAGAGTACATGGTTGTAACTCATGCCTATAAGGAAGCAGTTTGGCTGAGGTGTTTGTGTTCAAACATTGGTTTTAATGTAGGGAAGATCACTATTTTCTGTGATAGTCAGAGTGCCATTTGTTTGGCAAAGAACATGACTTTCCATGCCAGTCAAAGTGCCATTTGTTTGGCAAAGAACATGACTTTCAATGCCAGGGCGAAGCACATTGATGTGCAATTTCACTTCATGAGGGACATG
The DNA here is from genome assembly GCA_007115665.2 of Sequoiadendron giganteum. Lineage (NCBI taxonomy): Eukaryota > Viridiplantae > Streptophyta > Pinopsida > Cupressales > Cupressaceae > Sequoiadendron > Sequoiadendron giganteum. Next base: position 215,484,299 of record CM021101.1, read on the forward strand.
ATGGAAGATGGAAGAGTTTGTCTTGAAAAGGTCGACACTTTCAAGAATTTTGTAGATGCTTTGACAATGTTCATGAGCACAGACAAGTTCATATGGTGCACAGAATCGATGGGCCTTGGGGCCTATGACTGTTAGTGATTTTTCAAATTCAAGAGGTAGTTGGAAGTCTTCGCCAAGTGGGATCTTGTTGGGAAATTTGTGTCTCAACTTCCAGTTTGAAGCCTCAAAATTCAAGACTTGGCAAAAAATTTGAAGTTCTCAACCTTTACCACCTTACCGTGCCTAGCTTAATTCTACCTTTACCGCTTTATCGCGGTGGTCTGTCTTGACCCTGGCGGTACCACGGTGAGAAGCTTGTGGTTACCGCCTTACCACATGCGGTGAGTTTACTCACCGCGGTGGTCACAGTAGGGGGCATGCTGCCTACCTCGCTGGTCACCACCTTACCATGGTCGGTGAATACCTTCACCACGGTGGTCGCGGTGATGACGCCTGCGGCTTGGTCGGCGGTTACCGCCACACCACGGGTGGTGGGTCCTCTCACCGTGGTGGCCGCAGTGAGACCGCCTGCAGTCGACCTAGTAGTTACCACCATACCAACAGCATTGGGTCGTCTCATCACGGTGGTTGTGGTGAGACAGCCTGCGGTCTGACTGGCAGTTACCACCCTACCATGGGGTGGCCTGGCGGCCCCTGTAGTAGCATGGTGTGATCGCCAGTGGTTTTCCTAGTGGCTTACCACCACACCGCGGGTCAACTTCAACCTGGCAGTGATAGCCCGATGTAATTCTTGGCTGAGCTTGGTTGAGCTCATCGCCATATCACGATTGGTTCGTTCAGACTTGGTAGTAGTGTAGTAGATGGCAAGGTGAGCTCGAAGGAGCTCACTGCCATACTGCGACTAGGTCATGTGGACTCGGTGGTGGCACGGTGGAGACAAGGAAAGCTCAAATGAGCTTGGACCAAGTTTGACTGAGTTGGGCTTGGAGTCAAAGAGCAACAGCGAATGAAAGGACACGTGGCAGTTTGACAGCATGTTGATTGGCCAAAAGCCAAAATAGTAAGAGCAATAATTACAGGCCGATTTTAGTTGATGAAAGGAAACCGATTTGGGTGGTGAAGTTATTGTTGGGTGGCTCGATGCAATCAATGCAGATCGATTGCTTGCTTGGATGTTCGATGCATGAACCTAAAGCCATGGGATTGGTTGAAAGGGTAAATGTGATGAAGACTTGTACAGTCAATGTGAGGTTGACGAAGATGTACATGTAAGTTGGCAAGTCGATGTAAGAGTAAGAATTCTTTGTATACTTGGTGAGGAAGTATTGTAATAGTGAGAAATAACTTGATGCTACTGTGAGCTAATCAGAGAGTGAAGACTGAATAATTTTGTATGTAATATTTCATTGTTGTAATACAAAATTGTCTTTGCTTGGTGTGGTGGGTTTTTTACCTAAAAAAATTTTCCCACGTAAATACTGTGTCAATCTGTGAATGCTTATTTCTCGTTATCTCTTTTATGCTATTAGTATTCATCTCAGTAGTTTTAAGAACCTATTAGAACCTGGTTTTTCTCTTCTCCTCTGTTGTATTAGTGTTAAGGGAATGTATTTTGCTCTGTTGGGTCATTAGATCCATCCCATTTTTCCCTTCATGTGTATAGGAATAATCTATATCCAGTGATGTGTTTTGAAATATGGGTCAAACGATTGGCATTGTATAAAGGGTATGTTTAAAATGTAAAGAGCTTTTTGTACTTAATCAAGCTACAACCAGAGGTTTTCTTCCTAGTTCTTTCCTGTCGGTATGCTAGTTTGAACCAAGTTTTGTAATATCTCCTATTTATATATAATAAATTATAGTGGCTTGCCACTTTTTCCAAAAATAAAAATGTAAAAATTTCATGTGAATTTCATTTCCCATGTAATTGATTCTTTGATGTAATTAAAGATGATTTAAACTCCAATTTGATCGTCAAAACCAAACTTGAGTGCAACTTCACTCCCCAAACCTTGCCACACCCTATAAACTCATCAAACATGTCTATTAGGACTTGTAGAAGCTTGATCCAACCTTAAATCTTTCTGCTCCCACATTTCATTGACATTAGCACTTTGGACTCTTAAGGGAAATCGTCGGTCCAATGTAGCTCGAAGTGATTCGGAATATTTGGGTGAAACAGAGGACCATACCTAGCATAAGTGTACCCATCTAAATGTGTAGGAATATTCCATTTGGTCGTATGAGTTAGAGAATGAAAGTTGCACACTTTGCAACTTTACACTGTTTCCATTTGGCAACTTTTCCCTCAACTGAAAACTCATCACCACGGGAAAACACCTTCAAGATAGAAAAAACCGAGAGAGGTTATTTTAGATGGTCCTAACACAATCCCATATCCTTAGATGAAGTGTCTGTAAGAATCATGATTTCCAAGAAATATCCCTTCAAACATTGCTACTTTTTAGCACTTTGGACTCTTAAGGGAAACCGTCGGTTCAATGTAGCTCGGAGTGATTCGACGTATTTGGGTGCAAAAGAGGACCATATCTAGCGTAATAATACCCATCCAGACATATTGAAATAGTCTATTTGTTCGTATGAGTTAGAGAATGAAAGTTGCACCACTTTGCAACTTTACACTGCTTGCATTTGGCAACTTTACACTGCTTGCATTTGGCAACTTTTCCCTCAACTGAAAACTCATCACCACGGGAAAACGCCTTCGAGATAGAAAAAACCAAGAGAGGTTATTTTAGATGGTCCCAACAAGATCCCATATCCTCAGATGAAATGTCTATAAGCATCACGGTTTCCAAGAAATAGCCCATCAAAGATTACTGCCTTTTAACACTTTGGACTCTTAAGGGAAATCACCGGTCCAATGTAGCTCAGAGTGATTCGGCGTATTTGGGTGTGAAAAGGAACCATACCTAACCTAAACATACCCATTTGGATGTGTTCGAATATTTTTTTTGGTCGTACAAGTTAGAGAATCAAAGTTGCACCATTTTGCAACTTTTCCCTCAACTGAAAACTCATCACCATAAGAAAATGCCTCCGAGATAGAAAAAACCGAGAGAGGTTATTGTATATAGTCCCAACACGAACCCATATCCTTAGATGAAGATTATTTAAGTGTCATGGTTTCCAATAAATAGCCCTTCGAAGATTGTTTTCTTTTAGCACTTTGGACTCTTAAGGGAAATCGTCGGTCTAATGTAGCTCAAAGTGATTCGGCATATTAGGGTGCAAAAGAGGACCATACCTAGTGTAAACATACCCATTTGAATGTGTTGGAATAGCTCATTTGGTTGTATGAGTTGGAGAATGAAAGTTGCACCACTTTTCAGTTTTATACTACTTGCATTTGGCAACTTTTCCCTCAACTGAAAACTCATCACCATGGGAAAATGCCTTCGAGATAGAAAAAACTAAAAGAGGTTACTGTAGATGGTCCCAAAATAATCCCATATCCTTAGATGAATTTTCTATAAAAATCATGGTTTCCAAGAAATAGCCCTTCAAATATTGTTGTCTTTTAGCACTTTGGACTCTTAAGGGAAATCATCGGTCCAATGTAGCTCGGAGTGATTCGACGTATTTGGGTGCGAAAGGGAACCATACCTAACCTCAACATACCCATCCGAATGTGTTGGAACAGTCTATTTGGTCGTACGAGTTAGAGAATGAAAGTTGCACCACTTTGCAACTTTACACTACTTGCATTTGGCAGCTTTTCCCACAACTAAAAACAAACCACCACGGGAAAATGCCTCTAAGATAGCAAAAATTGAGAGAGTTTATTGTAGATGGTCCCAACACAATCCCATATCCTTAGATGAAGAGTCTTTAAGTGTCACGATTTCCAAGAAATAGCCCTTCGAAGATTGTTGTCTTTTAGCACTTTGGACTCTTAAGGGAAATTGTCGGTCGAATATAGCTTAGAGTGATTCGGCATATTTGGGTACAAAATAGGACCATATCTAGTGTAAACATACCCATACAGATGTGTAGGAATAGTTCATTTGGTCGTACGAGTTGGAGAATGAAAGTTGCACCACTTTACAACTTTACACTGCTTGCATTTGGCAACTTTTTCGTCAACTGAAAACTCATCACCACAGGAAAATGCCTTCGAGATAGAAAAAATTGAGAGAGCTTATTTTAGATGGTCCCAACACAATCCCATATCCTTAGATGAATTTTCTGTAAGCATCACGATTTTTTAGTAACACTCGATCAAAGGTTGTTGCCCTTCTACACTTTGGACTCTTAAGGGATTTCGTTGATTGAACGTAGCTCAGACTACTTCGGTCTATTTGGGTGAGAAAGGGAACCATACCTAACCTAAATGGACCCATCCAGATGTGATGGAATAGTCGGTCAAGTCATACGAGTTGTAGAACAAGATTTATTGATGCCTCCAATTGAACTCCAATGCTATTTTTGTGCGAAAAAAATCCATGAGACCATAGCTTGTTGTGAAAAACTAGTCAAACACCTTTATCTCAACCCTTCCACAACTTCTAGACTACTATCTTGCACTTACCTTTACAATTTTAATAATTTTCCTTCAAAAGACTACATGACAATTTTGATAATTTTGAAGCAAGAATACATTTTTGGCATATCGCACCCCTAGACTCAAAACTTCAACTTAATACACCTTAAATGGTCTTCATTGACCTTATTTAGCATAAATATATCACACCTAACCTCTCAACCTATCAACCTTCAAATTTCTAATCTTGCAAATAGTAGATTAGGTGGGAAACTAGAGAGGAAGAGTTGATGGTGAGTAGCCTAGTGAAGGCTAGAGAAGAAGAGTTTGAGGAATATGGTGTTAGGACAGGGAATTGTCCTTGGTTGTCATATTTGGTTTTATGGAAAATTTATGCTACTATGGGGATGGTTCTAACCATTAAGAACTTGAGAAAGATTTTGAAGAGAACTCGGGGAGTATGGTGTAGGAGCACCTAAAACATGTAAGATTTCATGAATTGACAAGGCCATTCCTCCATCTCTATAGGTTTTACTTCAAAGGAATGGGCATGACTTAGATAGGGGTAGGCGTAGGAACAAGTTTTTAGGGGTGATAAAGGGATTAGAGTGGTCTGAGAAGGCTGCCTTGTTAAGAAACACATATTTTTGTGCCTTTTGAGTAAGGCTAGAGAGTGAGTTTTTGAAAAGTTGAATGAAAATAGGTTGGAAATTGTTGGAAACTATTGGAATAGGTGTATTTAATGGTGTTTAAGAGTTCTAAGTGATTAAGAGTAACCTAATAAGAGTAAAAGTGTGAAACCCTAATTGGAAGGGGCAAAAACAAGGGAAAATTGGTGATTTTACAAAGAAAGTGTAAGCCAAATTATGGGGCAGCATAATACAATGATGTTTTAATTTTAAGAAAACAAAATTAAGAGGGAATGAAGTGGTTTCAAGATTGAGTGAGGTTAGAGCATACAAGTTCCAATAAGCCCTGCCAACAAGCTAGTGAATTGTTCGATAAAAAGCTTTGGTAGACATGTATGAAAAATGTGGTAGCATAGACAAGGCAGTGGACTATTAGAGAAAAAGCCTCAAATAAATATGGTCTCATAGAATTCCATGAGAAGAAAATGCAATTGACAACTATTGGACTAGTTTTTAGTTATGCAATGTGAAGTAATTGCATAACTGCTTAGGTTGACTTTGTAAAAAATATATTGTAATTGAAATTTTTTCATCTATCAACATCTAGTTGTTAGTTATACAATGTGAAGTAATTCTTTGAGTTTGAAAGATGTGCAATGCAATGTAATCAGCGATATAAATATAAACTACATAATATAACCATTCTTTTTTATGCTATTCTACATTGATATTTAACCATTGCTCAAGATAAAATTTTCAAAGAGTTTAATCATGCACATGAGGAACAAATTATATTTCGATTGTCAACTTCTATATATCAAATTATCCAATAATCAAGTGTATGTCCATATAGAAAAATGGCATCGACGCCAACTCAAACAAAGTTTTACAAAATGTGGCATATGCCATCTTAATATCTATTCAAAATTTACATGCCAAAATGTCTATCTCATCCTAAACTACAGATGGATCATCAAAATGGAGCCTCTTTAAAGCACTCATTGGCTCTGAAGGTAGCTACACAAGAAAAATTCAAACCACCATTGAGATTAGTTATACTATATAATTTAAAATTGAATAATTAACATCAAAATCAATATACAATGAATTTTAATTGAACTCTAAAATTGAAATCTTGATTACCTGAAATATGTCTCTTCAAAGGGTTAGGAGTCCTAGAATATACCAAACCAAATTTTGAAATGCCAATCTATATATGTGAACAAAAACATAAAATTTATCCAATTTAGCATATGATTATTGGTAATAGGAACATATTTACCAAACACAAAATAAAATAAACACATACCTCTTTAGGTTGATCTTTTTCTTTTTCTCCTTCAAGTGCTTCGACACCTCCTCCTTGAGGTGTTCCAATACCTACTCCTTCAGGCGGTGTGTCACTTGTCAACAACGATGTATAGCTCATAATCGCTTGTACATGAAAATGACAAGTACATATGAAACTACCAATCTATGTCGATGTACGTATAATCAATATAAGATCTTAAAAATCTTAATTCATTCCAATTTGAGTTCAATTACCTTCCCCTTATCTAAATTGGAACCTCCATAGTCTGGATGACGATGCACCTCACTCGCACTAGGTATTTCCTACAAGAGGAAAATAAGATAAACATATAAGTTATTATATAATTTCATTAATGACAATTCAAATGACAATCAAGTATAATATAAAAAATGTAAATGAGTGGGTGCAAAAATATATACTGTGTGCATGTCAAAGCCAAATGAAATGGCCCTAAGGATGCTATCAGTCACTCATGTGAGCTCCTCATCAGACATCAACTGTTAAATAGACCATGTAAATATCTATTAGTACTTGATACTATCTCTTATTAATATTCATTTAAAAAAAAATGCAAGTTATGAATTTACAACTTAAATCTTACCTGTGTCACTATTCCAACATCCCCCTCTCTAGCAAGAGAAGACTCTGTAGGGTGTGCTCCACTCCCCTGCGACTGATCTATAATGTCCACATCATGGAGGTCATAATCAGAAGTGTCCAAGGGATGCTCAGCGGGTTGTACAAGAGGACCCAAGCATATCTGGTGGCACATAGTGCAAGTATGTGGCACACAGATATGTGGACCTGAGGAAGATGATGCAACAGCACTCAAGACTTTCCCAACATCACCAGAATGTGGTTGAGCTACTGTAGAAGCATGCAAAACCAAATGACCACTCAAAGAGTGAATAGCCTGAATAGTCTGTGTGGCTACATCCTGGATGATCTATGGATGATTTACTAGAGGTAGCAAGGGAAGGGCAGGAGGGGGAACATATTGTCATGGGACTACTCTAACTACCCTTGGTCTATCCTAGGGCATACCTCCACCGATGCCCTAAAAGGGTTTAATGTCAAAGTAATTGACATGATGCCCTAACACAAACTCGACATATAATTTTTTTAATATTAGTAAAATGGTATATCATAATTGTTGTTCGGTGGCTTATCAAAAACCATACACCAATGATCCCAAAATTTATCTACAATGTCCCTATTCGTGCACCATTTTATAGAAATTTTTGGTTTATTAACATTCACTAGAAAACCGACGCGGGGATTAGTGAATAAGGAGGCTATTTGGGCTTTGGTTATTTGGAGATCTTTCACATCATCATAAGACAATCCACATGCATAATATTCCCTCATGTATTCTCTCCATGAATGAAAGGCATTATGTTGGGTGGAGAGGGTTTCTATATTTTTAATTATTTCCTTCAATGTGTTTTTCATATCTCTCAATCGAGGGATTCTCTTATAAACTTCACAAATGCCCCTCAATTGCCCCAATTTTTCACCAATTAAGTCTTCAATTGGTGGTTGTGGAGGTGGGGGAGCATTTGGCAGTGGAGGTGGTGGAGCATTTGACATTTGTGCATTTTCATTCTCAGCCATAATACCTTATTAAAGTTAAAAACTAATTAATATAATTGAAATTACAAAATATAAATGAAACTATTGTAAAAAAACCCTAGTTTTTAATAAAAATCGAAAAAGACCCTACTTTTTCACAAAAATCCATAACAAACTCTACTTTTTGATTAAAAAAATCATCAACAACACTATTTTTTAATCAAAATTCATTTAAAAACATTAATTTTTAATAAAATTTCATTGTAAACTCTAGTTTTTAATAAAAATCAATAAAAAACCCTACTTTTGAAAACAAATTCATAAAAACTACTTAAAATTATAAGAATATAATTGAAAAATCGATTACAACATTAAAAAAACCAAAAACTTACCTTTGAAATCAGATATCTGGTGAAAGCGGATATCGGATTTCGACTTCTCCTTGTGCGCACGCATCTAAAATGTGTGAAATGGACTTTAATAGTCGGTTATTTTTATTTATATTGTTTGCACAAATTGGATATCTGATTTGGACAAACTAGGTTTGGGCATTGCTTCGAATGAAGTACTGACACCTGAGCCTAAAAAAGTCAACTCGACATTTCCGCATTTTTGAGTCAATCCAAAATGTATTTTTTTTCCCATTGCTGCTTTTTGGCCCATCATGATCCTACACATACCCTTATTCCTCAAAATGGTCCCTCTACTCCTGATGAGATCTAGAAGAAGCTAGAAACATTGTATGAAGGAGATGCACAAGTGAACATTGCTAAGCTACAAAGTCTAAAAGGCAAGTGGGAATACTTGAAAATGGGTGAAGATGAAAACATTATTTCTTTCATGCAAAAAGTAAATGAACTAGTGATGGGTATTATATGTTCCGATGGAATCTTGGATGAACAAGAGATTGTAGCTAAAGTGCTCAAATCATTTCCTACTTCTTACAAATCAAAATCCCATGCTATTGAAGAGCTCGGGATAGTAACAAATGTGACAAGGGATATGCTGATTGGTAAGCTTGTTGCCTTTGAGTTGAGTGAATTTCGTGACTCTATCCCTAAGATAGAATTTGCATTTAAAGCTACTGTATCCAGAAGAAAAAAACAGAGATATGATCTGGGAGAAATTTCTAAAAAGACATTCAACTATGAAGATGAGATGAAACAGATTGAAGATGAAGAAAGAGAGGTAGAAGAGCTAGAAGCACTGATTGTGAAAAGAGAATCCAAGGGACAAGTTAATTACAAAGGAAAGTTGCCTATTAAATGTTTCTCTTTCAATAAGATAGGTCATTTTGCATCAAGATGTCCTGAAAGAGTTCCTAGGTTCAAACTAGACAAGCCTAGATTTCAAAAGAAATCTTATTATGTTGAAGCTGTTACTAATGAAGAATCTAATAAGAAAATGGAAATGAGGATGGATGGGTATTCATTTCTATCAAGGAAAATGGTTCGGTGTCCATTAAATCTACTAGTAATAAAAATGTTGAGAGAGCTCTTACAGCCAAAATTGAAGAAAAGGATGAGTGGGTGATTGACAGTGGATGCTCACATCATATGATTGGTGACAAAAGCAAGTTTGTAAGCTTGGAGAAGTACGACGGTGGTGTTGTAAGATTTGGAGATAACAATGTTGGTGTGATTTGTGGTAGAGGCACTATTTCTCTTGGTGGTAAACATAATACTAATGATGTCCTTTATGTAGAAGGCTTGAAGCATAATTTGTTGAGTGTTGGATAGATGGTCAACAAAGGATACAATCTTCAATTCAAAGATGGAAAGTGCGGGATACTGGGAAGTTATAGAAATGTGATTGCTTCAGGTACAAAGACAAGAGGTAATATTCTTCACCTAAGTGTTGCTAGTGAAAATTGTTTAATTTCTCGAGTTGATGAAAGTTGGTTATGGCATAGAAAGTTGTGTCCTATGAATTTTGATAACATTGTCAAGATAAGCTCCACTCAAGCAGTAAGAGATCCTCCTAAGCTAGTGAGGCCTACTAACACCATATGCAAGGAATGTCAGATGGGAAAGCAGACTAGAGTTACTTTTCAGAGCAAACAACATCATTCTAATGGAGTACTGGAGCTTGTGCATGCTGATCTATGTGGTCCCTCTAGAATCATAAGTCTACAAGGAGAAAGGTACTTTATGTTTCTTATTAATGATTACTCTAGGATGATATGGGTTTCTTTCTTGATAGAAAAACATAAAGCATTAGAGAAGCTCGAAATTTTCAAATCTATGGTCGAGAATGAGACAGGTTTGAAGATTAAATGCTTAAGGTTAGACAGAGGTGGTGATTTCACTTCTCGGGAGTTCAATTCTTTCTGTGAAGAGCATGGAATCAAAAGATAGTTATCTACTCCTCGGACTCCTCAATAGAACAGAGTTGTAGAGAGAAAGAATAGAACAATTCTAGATGCTACTAGAACTATGATGTTGGAACGTAATGTACCTCATATCTATTGGAGAGAAGTTGTAAGCACTATTGTGTATACTCTTAACCAGGTAAATGTCAATGGTAATTCTGGTAAGACTCCTTTTGAGTTGTGGTTTGGTTATCAGACTACTGTTAAATATTTCAAAATCTTTGGAAGTAGATGTTACATCAAGAGAGATGAAGATATAGGCAAGTTTGATGCTAGGAGTGATGAAGGAATATTTCTAGGTTATTCTACTAAAAGTAAGGCCTACTGGTGATATAATAGAAGATTGAGGAAAATGGTTGAAAGTGAAAATATCAGAGTTGATGAAGACACTTCTAGATAATCTAGATACTGTGAATATGATTCAGATGACCGACTTGATAGTATTGATAAAAAAAAATGCTCAGACACAAAATCAAGTCCAAATTGTTTTGGTGAATCAAGAGAATCAAGAAGGAAAGGCTAGTGGAAGTGTAGAAGAGACAATAGAAGAACCAGAATTTTGAGAGAATCCTAAAGTCCCGAGGTATGTAAAGGTAAATCATTTTAAAGATTAGATTATAGGAGATAAGAACAAAGTTGTACATACTAGAAGAAGAATTGCAGAAGAATATTGTCTGATTTCCAAAACTGAGCCCAACAATGTAAATGAAGCATGTAAAGATGAACATTGGATGGAAGCAATTAATGAAGGAAGAACTGATGTAGATAGAGAAAAATGATACATGGATTCTTGTTCCTAGACCTCAAGACAAAAATGTGATCGGTACTAAATGGGTCTTTTGGAATAAGTTGAATGAACAAGTTGAAGTGGTCAGGAATAAAGCAAGTCTGGTATGTAAAGGGTACTCACAAATGGAAGGTATTAATTTTGAAGAAACTTTTTCCCTTGTTGCTAGAATTTAAGTTGTAATATTGTTTCTTTCTTACGCTGCTTTTAAGAACTACATAGTCTATCAAATGGATGTAAAGTCAACATTTTTGAATGGTGAGCTAGAAGAACAAGTATATGATGAGAAACCGGATGGATTTCAATTGACTGATAAGGGAGATATGGTTTTCCTATTGAAGAAAGAAATGTATGGACTCAAGCAATCCCCTAGAGCCTAGTATGCCAGACTGGATAAATACTTGTTGAAGCTTGGATTTAATAAAGGTACTGCTGACAATAATCTATATTTTAAGATGGATCATGATAAAGAATTGATTGTTGAAGTCTTTGTTGATGACATCATTTTTGGAGGTGATGATGATTTGTTTATGAAATTTTCTGATGAAATGAAGAGTGAATTTGAAATATCTATGATCAGAGAGATGAAGTTCTTTTTGGGATTGCAAATCACTCAGTCAGATAATGGAATTTTTATATCTTAGTCCAAATATGTAAGAGAGCTACCGAAAAAGTTTGGCATGGAAGACTCAAAGCCTGTTGGTACACCCATGGTAATCAGATGCAAGTTAACACAGAATGATGATTCTCCCAAGGAAAATCAGACAAGATACAGGTCAATGATCGATGGATTGCTTTATTTCACTAAAACCAGACTTGACATCATGAATGTTGTATGTATGGTTGCTAGATATCAAGCTGATCCGAAGGAATCCCATGTGACTGTTGTAAAGAGAATTTCCAGATACTTGAAAGGGACAGTTGATTTTGTCCTTTGGTATCCTAAAGATGATGATCTTACTTTGAGCACCTTTACTGATGTAGATTGGGTAGGTGATGTGGATGACAAGAAAATTACTAGTGGTGGTGCCTTCTTCTTGGGGAAGAAGTTGGTGTCTTGGTTAAGTAAAAAGAAAAATTCCATTTCTTTATCTACTGCTAAGGTAGAATATATCGTTGTTGCAAAAAATTGTACTCAAGTAATATGGATGAATCAGATGTTGAGATATATCAAAACTAAGTATGATGAGCCTGTTGCTATATTTTTTGATAATTCAAGAGCAATAAACATTTCTAAGAATCTGGTGTTGCATTCAAAGACAAAGCATATATCTATCAAATATCACTTTTTGAGAGACAAAGTGAGTGACAAAGAAGTCAGAATGGAGTATGTGTCTACTAAGGAATAGATTGCATACATATTTACTAAGCCTTTTCCTAAAGATACTTTTGAGTATCTTAGAGAGAAGTTAGGGGTGATTACCCCTCCTAATCAGAACTAAGATTCATATTCTTTGCATCAATTTGTGCATTCATAGTCATATCTTGATCCAAATTGATGTTGTGGTGGCTACTACTTAGGGGGAGTAGTCAGATGATTCAGATATGTGATTCAGAGCATGTGTACCTTTTCCCTTAATGTCAAATGGGGAGGAAAAATATGAAAAACTATGGAAGAGCTAAAAGTAAGGGGGAGAAGAACAATATGAGAAGAGCAATGTGTAAAGGGGAGATTGTTGGAAGGAAAGTTAGTTGCGTTGATGGTGTATTTTTCACATGATGTGTTTCCATCAATTCCAAAGGGGGAGATTGTTGGATGTTGTGGTTGAGTTGTTGATATGTGTTTGTCATTGATGTCAACACTATTAATATTGGTGTCTTGAAGGCTGTATATGTCAAGGATATTGAGAAATTATAATAAATATGTTGAAGGTTGTTTGTGAAGATGTGAAGTTCAGCATATTGGAAAGTTCAACATGTTGGTATTCAGAAGTTTCGGATTAAAGGGTTTTTTTTTAGCCTATCTAGTTTATCTACCAAAAGTTTCAGAGGTGTGCAACAAGATTTGAGCAAGTCGTGAGTCTCGGTGTTCCTATAGTTATTTTGTTACCGTAGTTGGTGTTTCTGGAAGAAGAGAATGTGACTCTAATAATTTGAGTTGTTGTGTATGGTCATGTGATGTTTCTTGATGTTTCTAGATCATTCTTTGTCTTTGTTGCATGTTCGCATTGATCAGTGTTCTCGTGATCAGAGAATTTTCCTTTGCATGTTCGAGTTTTCATGTTCTTGTCTGACATGGTGTTTGTAGCATGTTGTGGATCCTTTTGGATTAATTTTTGAATGTTTGGCATGTTAGAGGATGTTGTTTTAGATCTTAACTATGTTGTGACTGGCTTCATTTGGTGCACATTGAGATTTGTTCATGAATTGGGCTGACATTTTGTATTCATTTATCATTTTATTTTGGCCGACAAATTTGTTAATGTAATTCAATGTAGCTGATATATAAGATTCATTTTCTTCTTCATTTGAGGTATATGTGTGTGTAATACAAATTATGCAAGTGATATGTGTGAATAAATATCAGCTCATTCGATTGCAGAGCAAAGTGTGAAGAAGATTGAGCGTAGTGTGAAGAAGTGTTTTTACACTTAACTGAAATTGTAATTCATAGCCTTTTCCCACTCAGGAATTTCATTAGCCTCTAAATATGTCTGAGGCTCATAGACACTATGAAATTTGGCCATCAGGATTTTGAAGAAGCTAATTTCTCAGTTCAAATCCTTCAGATGGTTTTAATTTGATTATTTTTGTAATACAATGTCTTCTTTGAGCAATGAGCTCTAGGCAGTGTGCCTGAATGCATGTGCATTCTCATTATTCATCTCTATACTTTTAATAGGGTATAATATTATGGACTGACATCCACCATGGTTTTTCTCCTAACAGAGTTTCCATGTGTAAAATATTGGTGTTCTTTGTGTTTCTGATGTGATGATTGTTTATGCTTAATGTTTTTTCATCAGATCTAAGAATAAGTTGAATAAGGTTTAATAAATGGTATCAAATTTCTACAATCCATATTGTATATTTAAGTGCAAAGACTTTTGGATTTGATTGTGTCTAATTTTTTACATCAACGTTTCGAATCACACTCTGTGATCCATCATCAGGATGCGAGCAGAGAGCATAAGCAGAAAAATAGAGTGTTGCAAACCTAGAATACTGTTTATATAAGTTTGAATAATCTATGGCAACTGATTCACTCCCCCTCTTAGTTGTCTATCCTTTTTTTCCAACAAATCCCTCAAACCTCAAACCTTAAATCCTCAACCCTTAAACCCTAATACCTCAACCCTCAACCCTCTACCCTATACCCTATACCCTATACCGTATCAATTAAACCCTCGTCCCTAATTGCTCAACATTAATCCCTCAATCCTCGAACCTTAAACCCTCAACCCTTAAACTATAATACCTCAACCCTCAACCCTCTACCCTCTATCCTATACATTAAACCCTCTACCCTATACCTTAAACCCCAATTCCTCATACCTCAAACCTGAAAACCTCAACCCTTAAACTGTAATACCTCTACCCTCTACCCTCTACCCTCTACCCTCTACCCTCTACCCTCTACCCCATACATTAAACCCTTGACCCTAATCCCTCAACCCTATACCTTAAACCCTAATCCCTCAAACCTCAAACCTTAAACCCTCAACCCTTAAACCATAATACCTCAACCCTTGAAACCCTCTACCCTATACCCTATACATTAAACCCTCAACCCTAATCCCTCCACCCCATACCTTAAACCCTCAACCCTAATCCCTCCACCCCATACCTTAAACCCTCAACCCTAATCCCTCAACCTTATACCTTAAACCCTACTCCCTCAAAACTTAAGCCCTCAACCCTTCAACCCTTCAACCCTAGTCCCTTAACCCTCAACCCTTAAACCCTCAACCTCCAACCCTCAACATGTAAACCTGCAACCCTTAAACCCTAATACCTCAACCCTCAATCCTCTACCCTATCAATTAAACCCTCAACCCTATTTGTTCAACCTTAATCCCTGAATCCTCAAACCTTAAATCTCAACCCTTAAATCATAATACCTCTACCCTCTACCCTCTACCCTATACATTAAACCCTCAACCCTAATCCATCAACCCTATACCTTCAACCCTAATCCCTCAACCATCAACCCTTTAACCCTCAACCTCCAACCCTCAACCCTATACCCTATCAATTAAACCATCAACCCTAATTGCTCAACCCTATACCTTAAACCCTAATCCCTCAACCATCAAACCTTAAACCCTCAATCCTTAAACCCTAATCCTTCAACCCTCAACCCTTGAACCGTCAACCCTTAAACCCTCAACCCTCAAGCCTTAAATCCTCAAATGTTAATCCATCAAACATAATCCCTCAACCCTATACCTTAAACCATAATCCCTCAACCTTCATCCCTTAAACCCTAAACCCTTGACCCTAATCCTCCAACCCTATACCTTAAACCCTAAACCCTCTACCCTCTACCCTTTACCCTACACATTAAACCCTCAATTCCCTAATACCTCAACACTATCCCTTGAACTAGAGAGATGAGAGGGAGAGAGAAAGAGAAAGACATGAGAGAGGGAGTTGGAGTAAGAGAGAGAGAGAGAGAGACCTAAGAGGGAGAGAGAGAGAGAGAGAGAGAGAGAGGGAGGGTGTGAGAGAGGGGGTTAGAGTGAGAGAAAGTATTATAGGTAGGGTGGGAGGGAGTGAGACCTAAGAGAGAGACTTCAGAGGGAGAGGGAGAGAGAGAGAGAGAGAGAGATCTAGTTAGGGTGGGGGGAGACATGTGAGAGAGGGAGATGGGTTGGGAGGGATATTTTGAGGGAGATACCTAAGAGAGAGGGAGTGGGAGACACCTGAGAGAAATAACTAAGAGAGAGAGATGAGAGGGATAGATAGTGATAAAGACCTAAGAGAGGGAGTTGGAGTGAGAGAGGGAGAGAGAGAGAGAGAGAGAGAAAGACCTGAGAGGGAGTGTGAGAGAGGAGGTTGGAGTGAGAGATATTTGTCTAGGTAGGGTGGGAGCGAGTGAGACCTGAGAGAGAGAGAGAGAGAGAGAGAGAGAGAGAGAGAGAGAGAGAGAGATACCTGAGAGAGGGAGAGGGCGTGGGAGGGATATTTTGAGGGAGATAATTGAGAGAGAGGGAATGTGAGAGAGGTATTTGGTGTGAGAGAGAGTATTCTAGGTAGGGTGGGAGGAAGTGAGACCTAAGAGAGAGACTTGAGAGGGAGAGAGAGTTATCTAGTTAGGGTGGGGGAGAGATGTGAGAGAGAGGGGTTGGGAGGGATATTTTGAGGGAGAGACCTAAGAGAGAGAGAGAGTGGGAGAGACCTGAGAGAGAGAGAGAGAAATGAGAGGGAGAGAGAAAGATAAAGTCTTGAGGGAGGGAGTTGGAGTGAGAGAGGGGGTTGGAGTGAGAGGGATTTTTCTAGGTAGGGCGGGATGGATTGAGACTCGAGATAGACAGACAAAGAGAGAGAGGGTCATCCCACAATAATGGGTTACACTTTTTGGCCAAACTTGACATTGAAATCAACATTTTCAGAAAAACCTTCACTTTTTGACACCCATAGTAGGTAAACTATTAGGAATTTTGAAATGATGTAAACTAGTGATTTATGAGATTTTGTTTTTAGATTTTAAATGTTTTTTTTTTTTAAATTGAAATTAAATTGTATTTTTTTTTACATCTCCTTTGATAACTAGTTTAATAGTAAACAACATTTGTTAAAAGTGTGTGTACTTCGGTTCACATAACTTTTTATACAAAGGATAAAGTTATGATTCTTTTGAATTTAGGTTGGTAACACTAATATTTAGTGCTTTCATTTTGTTTCATAATGTTTTGTTGAATATTTTTCTCTTAATTAAGTTTTGAAGTCAAATCAATTACAATTTAGACATAGGTGCACTTCAACTCGCATAACTTTTTTGGTATGTATTGAAATTCAATATTTATTCTTTTGTTGGAACGAGGACATCAATACCTAGTGCATATATATTTTTAATTTTTTTTCTCAAATTTACTATTTTTCCAAAAAAAAAATCATCGAACTTGATGTTCAGTGAAAAACCTATGTTCAATAAAACTAAAAAATAAAATAAAAAATAAAAAATAAATATATTAAATTTATAGTTGTTGGAAAGAGTGTTTCGATCAATACAGTTCTCCAACTTGGTTTATCAATTTGACCCTGTTTGCACCTCCTTATCAAGCTTCGATAGTAAAAAAAAATGCATAAATTTTGATATGCTGGAGGGGAAGGTGGAAAAAAGGGGGTTCATGCGAACCCCCCCTATATGGTACAAGTGTGGGTTCATTATAAGGGCAGGGTTCATTCAAAGGGGGGGTTCATTAGAGGGGTGGGTTCATTCAAACCCCCTTCATTAGAATGGGGAAGCCATTTTTAAAAAATTGTTGGGAATTTCTAAGTTTTCTTCATGCAAAAAATTGTAACCTATTATTGTGAGTTTACCCAAGAGAGAGAGAGAGAGAGTATTGTTGGAGAAAGAGATTTATCTAGTTAGGATGGGAGGGAGAGTCCTGAGAGAGGGAGAAGGGGTGGGAGGGATATTTTGAAGGAGAGACTTGAGAGAGAGGGAGTGTGAGAGAGGGGATTGGTGTGAGAGAGAGTATCTTAGGTAGGGTGGGAGGGATTGAGACCTAAGAGAGAGATACTTGAGAGGGAGAGATAGAGTTATCTAGTTAGGGTGGGGGGAGAGACTTGAGAGAGGGAGAGGGGGTGGGAAGTATATTTTGAGGGAGAGACCTGAGAGAGAGGGAGAGAGAGAGAGAGGGATTGGGAGACACCTGAGAAAGAGACAGACCTGAGAGAGACTTGAGAGAGAGAGAGAGACTTAAGAGGGAGAGAGAGAGGGAGTGGGAGAGACTTGAGAGAGAGAAACTTGTGAGGGAGAGAGAGTTGTCTAGTTAGGGTGGGAGGGAGAGACTTGAGAGAGGGAGAGGGGGTGCAAGAGATTGAAGAGAAAAAGGGTAGGAGGGATAGAGCGAGGGAGAGAGAGTTGTCTAGTTATGGTGGGAGGGAGAGACTTGAGAGAGGGAGACAGGGTGTGAGAGTAGTTAGGGTGGGAGGGAGAGAATTGAGAGAGGGAGAAGGGGTGTAAGAGATCCAAGAGACAGAGGGTGGGAGGGATAAAGCGAGGGAGAGACTTGAGAGAGTGGGGGTGGGAGGGATCTAAAGGGAGGTAGATACTTGAGAGAGAGGGGGTGGGAGGGATAGAGGGAGGAAGAGACCTGAGAGGGAGAGTTCTCCTATACATTAAAACCTCAACCCTATACCTTAAACCCTAAGGATGGAAGACAAGGTAGAGAGTGTAGGAGAGAACTAGAGATGATTGAGAGAGAATGGGTGTGTATTGGTAAAGAGGGAAGGAGGTAGAGATGGAGTGAAAGGTAAAACCTCAACTATCCATCAACAATCATAAATTGTGAAGTCTAAGTGTTATCAAAGTGGTGAAGAGAGACATAAACAGAAAGAAAAGTTAGTTTTTTGTCAATGTAACTCATTTGGTGAGCACCAAATTTGGCGCTCTCTAAATGGCACATCCCATCTGGTGCTCACCAAATGGGATGTGCCATTTGGAGAGCACAAAATTTGGTGCTTGCCAACTGAGCTTCTTATCGACATGATTTTCTCAGGAGGGTACTAAATTTTCACATATTTTTGGTCGTGCTATCCCTCAAGTTTACACATCTTTCAATGCAATTTTATAAAAAAACGTGATGACTTTAGGCTCTCTCTTACCTATATAACCATATTTTTTTTTTTTTATTTTGATTATGTTAAGGTTTTCATCCATAACTTCTCTTGTTATTGACTCTGTTTTTTGTCAAAAGCCAACATGTGCTAGTTAAAGGATATATTTTTACTATTTCATTGAATCTTGAAACAAATTATATTTTTTAAACTAGACTCTTTTCTACATGTGATGAAAAATAAAGTGATTTTCAATTAGTTTTCAAAAAAATTAGGGGGGGCATGCTCAAATTTCAACTTTTCAGGATGTGTCCACTTCAAAAATTCATAAAATATTATATTCATTAAAATATTAATCGAAAGAATGGGGATAAACTACATGGTGTTAAATAATTTCACACGGTTTGGATTTTTGAAATTCTAAAAAGAAATTAATGAAAATGGGGGGCCTTAGAAGCTATGCTATTTTTTTGATAAAAATAGAACCTATTTTGTCCCCCCCTTTCTAAAACCCTTAATCTTCATTATTTTCAAAAAAAATAGTAGCTTAGAAAGTAAACTTGGAGCACTTCAACTCTTGTTCTTGTTGCATCTTCAAATTTTGAGCATAACTATCTTCATTTTCTTGTGCAAATCAAACTTTTTTGATTTCACAAAAAAAGTGTCATGTTAAGAGTTATTTTTGTGTCACAGATTGGTGCACACACCCTTAGTTTAAATCCTTCAAAATATGGCATTCTTGGTATAATTATCATGTCATCCAATTCAAATTCTACATCAATGATGGGCATATTTAATAGTTCTCCATTTACTATCATTTTTACTATAAATACTAGCCAAATTTCTCAATAACATTACAAGGTAACACTCCTCAAATTTTTAGATAAACTAAATCACATTCAAGATAAAATAGGTTGTTGAATTACTCAAATAATATAAATAGAAATTTACCCAACACAAATAATTTAGGGACCAACTAAAATTTTTCTATCTCATCCTTTTCCTTTATATGGGAAATGGAATATAATCCTACAACCTCTAATTAATAAAAATATTCTTTTAAAATAGAAAATCAACCTTTATCTCCTTTCATCACATCCATGAAAGTGGGAGGTCACTCTTCATTTTTCTTATGATGGGTTCACAAACCCCTTCATACATTTACAAGTCTTTGTAAATCCTTCTAAAGATTAGTTTAATAGTAACATTTATTTTATTCTCTTAAAAAAACCTTAATTAGAGATTTTTTGGATTGATTAAACTCAATAATTTATTTGATTAAATTATACGACTAGAAGGTATAGTTAATGTTTTAAATAATTTCAATACCATCATATATTTGAAAGTAGTATATAAAATTTTATCAATGTTGAAAAACAAAACTCACAAATCAACCGATGGTTTAACTAAGATGGTAATATTTAGCTCACAAAGACATCTATAAAAAGAATAAATAAATTCTATTAAAATTATTTATCATATATATGTAAGATGAAAATTACAATAAAAAGTTTATTTTATTTTATCCTAATACACTAGATGATTCATGTAGACATGATGAAAGATAATAATATAATTTAATAAAAGTAATAATATCACCCAAAATCCACCAAAGAATCATTCAACCCAACATCCAAAGATATCAAAACCCAATAGTTGTAAGGGAAACCTCTCCCATTAAGGTGGTAGGGCCTTATAATTAGCAAGGTTCACTATTCATGATAGGGTATAGTAACTAGATATGACTTTAAATACTAACAATTAAATAAAAATTAGATAAATTATAATAAGTCAGATAAACAATAAACAAGTCATTTATACCGACTAAAAATTTATGAGAAGTTATATAGCAATATTTTTTCTATACATTCAAAATATATTCAATAAATAGATTAAAAAAAATTTCACAAAATGTAATTCTTAAAATAAAAAGTGTATCTTCATTTATGAGGATGCAATAATTTGAATGAAACAATAACATGAGGTGCAAAAATACTTAATCATGTCCATCAACCATCATTACCCATTTATTTGATAAGAAGTGTCTTTTATGCCTCTACTTCACATCATAAACTCTCATATTTTCAACTGTGTTACACCTCTACATCACATCACATCCTACCATATTTTCAACTATGTGATATTCCATTTCTAGTACACTATTAGATCAACTATACTTTATGAATCAAATCATGGTATCAAAGAGTGATGTCAAATTCTATAAAAGTTCAACAAAAGTGTACTAAACTACTATTTGAAAGGCCAACATATTAGAAGGTTCCAATCAAAACACCAAAAAATTCAAGAAATGAAATATAATTACATATTTGGTAAGCATGTAAGTTAATATGTAATCCAATGCTAAACCAAATTGTTAAATACTTTCAATAATTGTAACGATATTACCATGATTTTTTTGTTTTTTCTTAAGTATAATTAGTTGTGTCTTCAAAACTATTAACACTAACTTTCATTACTTATAATTAAATTAGTTATATAAACATAGTTAGTTATAGCTTCAAAATTATTACCATTGACTTTTACAATATTGTCTTATTAAGATTCAATTATATAGATTTTGAACATTACATATGTACATGATATTCATAAAGATGAAACATCGAAACATACATTCTAGGAGATCACCCACTTAATACTACTACGCCTCGAATATACTTAACTATAAAATTTTCACAAAAATCAAACCCACATAATAAATAACTATTATTCCTAAATAATGCATGACGGGGTGATCTATAAGGATCTGGAAGCAGCTAGAATGCTTAAGGAACTTCTCTAAATATTGTTTGTTCTCTTCTCTTTTTGTATGGTTTTGTTGTTTTGGCTTTTCGTTATCTGCTGATGGAATGCCAATTGTTATGTAATCAGCCTGTTTTTTTATGTTTAATTGGACAGCCAATTTGTTTTACCTTTGCTGCCTCTGCTCTTTTTTGTACAAGATTTCAAACCCCTTCAAAACATGTTTATCGTTAATAAAAAACTATTATTCCTAAATCACATAACACATTGGACACCAAACCTTAAGCAATAATCTATTCAAATAACCAGGTAAAAACTGTAAATGTAAGCGACTGGTGCCAAGTTATCACTTAACAACATCAAGTGGGTGTCCTTTCCCTATGTAAATGCTCCATTGGATGCTGCTAAATTTTCTCCTCTTTCTTCTCCTGTAAGGCGATAAGACACTTTCGCCATCACCAAATTTTCAATTCCCAGACAGGGGTGGCCGTCAAAATCCAGGCCTTGGATTCAGCAGACATGTTATCTTTATTCTCCTTTCGTCCCATCGTTGCAAGCTGAAGAATAAGATGGTATGGATATCGACAAAATGAAGGACCCAAGCACGGACCAGTCTGACACGACCCGCCCTTCATACATCATTGCACAATAACTTTATCATGTCATCAACGTCGTTCCTTATCGTCCTAACTTGCATGTTTATTCTCTCTCACATGCAAAGCAACTAGTCCCCATGAAAGATATCACTGTTCAATGAATCAATGATATCACTGTTGAATGATATCACTGTTCAATGAATCAATCAACTATGCCTTTAATGATGGGGGTGGCTCTCACTGTAAACAGTGAGCATGTTAAGTAATTAAGCACAGCTGTCTCGGATATATTAGAATTAGCACATGTTTTTGGTGTATGAAGGATGAATGATTTCTTCCGATTCTTTGCTGTATCTACAACATTCCGCACGACGTTCTTTTTGAGAATTCAGTCAGTTTGAGCACGAATTAAACTACCGTTCGTTAGAAGAGCAAATACCTCCTTTTTCCCTTCTCTGCTTTGTAGCTCCTCCTGGTTAATTTTACATTGTCTGAATAGAACTTTTTCGAAACAATGAGTCCGTTCATGTTCTTTCTGGGTCATGAACTTTAAATTTCTCAAAGGTAAAATGTGCCCAACTTGTTACTGTAACAGTTCCTCCCGTTTTTATAGGTTTTTTGAATTTGCAAGAAATGACATATTGGAAGTTTTGACTTGTTTCTATGGTTCATCTGAAATTATATTAATTTCTTCAGTAGGGTCCACCTATTAGTGTGATTTCAGATGAATCAGCGAAGCAAGTAAAATCTTTGAGAATGTTGTTTAAGTCAAAACGTGTTGAAGTTGAGAGTTTATTTTATGATTTTTTATTGGTATTTTTTTTCTTTTCTTTTTGTTCTCTCCTTCAAATATTACTTTCAGTATCATTTAAGCTTGAACATTAATGTGAGCAATCAAACGACAAGGGCAATACCCTAACTATTATTTGTAGTTTTATGTTTTTTGAATGAAATAGTGTCATTTACATCAATTGTATATATTTTTTAAACATGTATTATGGAAGAAAAATAAGTCATACTATTTGCAAGTTATAGTTTCAAACAATAGTTATAGAGAAAAAAGAAAAACCATTAACAACTATTGATCCAATAGCACAAGTTGGACCATGATCATCCGGTTTCCACACTTCAAGATTATCCTTGTCATCTAATATGGATTATTAACCTATAAAAGCACCATCATTAACCTATTCATCCTACACTTAGTCAAGAGAATGATTAGCAATCCTTAGAGGAGAGATAGCTAAGGAAAGGTGAGGAAGATTGCTATTATTTGACAAATCAAAGGAACATATCTCATAGGGAAAAGAAGATGTTGAAGGATGACAAGAACTCAAAGACCATTTTCCATGGACTCTATATTAATAAGTCTAAGGATTATGGGATTCATGCACATGAGGATGATGAATTGTACTACATGAACACCCTTTATAAGGGATATACCCTCTAATGGAAGGAGAGGTTAGTGGGACATTGATAACCCTACAATGTGCATTACCCTAGTTGTTAAGAGATGCCTCTAGGTGGGCCACTTCAAGTGTAACTTTATTTGTTTTTGTTTGCATCTATATTTGAATAAATAATAGATTTATAATACATGGAGATGTTGTTGGCAATATTACATCTAAAAAGGAGAGTAAAATTCTTATCTTTCTAAATGCTAAATAGAATGTGTCCTCTAACAATATTTCATTCCATACCTAGGTAAACATAGCAAGAATTTTAGGTTAATATCCTAATAGAATTATGTGCTATAAAAAATACACAAGTCCAAAGAGCTTGAAAACCTCATGAGTCCTATACCATGCTATCTAGGCTCTAGAATAAAACTAGAAGAGATGCTTGAATATTTCCTAATATCCACAAAAAGGGTAATGAAGATTAAAAAATCTAAAATGAATCAATCTAGAACTAATCAAATTCGCATCATATAAAATGCACTAAGCAAAGTGATTAAGAACCAACTTAATGATAATTGACCAAACAGTATGATTTATATTTTTATGTTCTAGCTATAGATTGAAGGGCTCATATGTTATTATTATTTTGCACCATATTCAAGTGTAGTGAGAGCCCAACATACACTTTAAGGTTTGGCATTCTCCCTGAAATATGCTATTGTGTCCAATTCTATGATAAATCTAGCTCTATGGTCTCCAAGGGGTATCTCATCTCGAAGTCCCATAAACTCAGCTATAGCTTCATCATTATAGAATATGTCTATACTAGGTGGATCTCATTGGTCCCAATTGATAAGTTGGGGGTATATAAGGAATGATTTATTGTCAAAAATTGAAGACTCATAAGACATATACGATATGGTGCAAATTTTGATGTCATGGAATAAGTTAGTGATACACTCGAAAGAGTCATCATCGATATCCTCATTAGAGACTTATCAACGGAAAAAGTTTTATCTTCTTCTATAGTTGTACTTTCGGTAGTTGTAAAAACCTTAGCTAGTTTTGTAAATCCAAGTCCTATATAGTGTGGTTTGATAGGTATTATGATAGGTTCCATCATTCCTTGCTTCTATGTGCCAAGACCGCTATGTCCATCATATTCCATGTGTTCCATTATCAAGCATCCCTTAGTGTACTTTTCTACTAGTAATATGATAGTATCTTCTTCTTTGTTGTTCTAAACCCACTTGGAAATGTTGTCATCTACAAATTCTTTATCTAGCTCCCCCCATTTGGAAAAAGTAGTCGGATTGCATTTGATTATTGTGGTTGATACTGCTTGGAATTTTCTTGGTTTTCCATATGATCTAGGAGATGATGGAAGATGATCTACATAGAAAGACTATGTCATATCATACTCGGGCCCACACCCCTTCTCTTTAATTTTAATCTTAGCTTCAAGAGTAACCATGGATTGAGTGGATGTTTGAGTTAGTTTTGATGGTTCTATGTAGAATTTAGAAGAGGATGCTTCAGTGTTGTTAGGAACACATAGTGTGGTATATCCTCTCAAGTTACTGCAATATGGGAAAGTATTTGGATCTATCAAAATGGCTACTTAATTTTCTTCATGATAGAACTTGAGACAATTGTGAAAAGTGGAGGGTACGACCTACATGGCATGAATCCATGGGCAACCAAGAAGCACGTTGTATGGTAATTCTAGATCTAGTACTTGGAAAACTATGTCTTTGATTGCTAGTCCTACTCTGATTGGAATAATAATGGTCACTTTCGAGGGATGCTCATCCTCATCGTAAGCACTGATCAATATCTTATTTGTTGAATTTATAACCTCCTCAAATTATCCTAGAGTTTTCACCAATTTTAAGGTGCAAATGTTCAAACTAGCATCACCATCTATTAGGACACATTTTTTGTGATGTTTATAGATATATATTTCCAAGTGAAGGGCATCATTGTGAGTAGGAAAATGTGATGCCATGTCTATCAGAAAAGGTCAGATGATGTGAAGAGGTGATAAGACCGACCATAGCTTGAAATTGGTTCACATTAAAATTTGTTGGTACTGATGATCCCCTGGGAGCTTTATCTAATATATCCTTTTTTTATCAGCTTTCATGAACGTTTATTATCTAATATATCCTTATGAGTCAGTGATATGCACAAAACTCAAGAATGGATATTTGGGCTAGTGTTTTATTCACTTGATCCATTAGATTATATTGAGGTATAGTGGTGCTTCTAGATGTGGCTCCTTATAGAGTAATTTTTCCTCTAGGGATTGTAATGTTACATTCAGGATTTTGGTTATTTATAGTGATAGTTGATATATGGTTGTCAACTTCCTCAATATGGCTAAGTATATAGTCAGATTCGACAACTGTATAATTGGTACTATTGCTTAAACTAGCACCTTGGTTAGAAGCATTTCATTTTCCTTGATTTTGTAAGGGATCTTTGAAGATTGCATGGTCATTGTTTAAGGATTTTTATTGGTTTTCAACACCAATATCTCCTTTGTCTATTAAGTCTTGAATAATGTGCCTCAATTTGAAACAGTTGGGAGTTTTATGTACTTTTACCCTATGACAATCACAAAAATCGGTGTCCTTCAACCATGTCGGTTTGACTTGTGGTTCAACTTATCTAATTTATAGAAGAGTGACTATATTTGCTTGGACTAGTTTTGGAAGAACAAACTCGATGGATTTTGTTAAAGGAGTAAATTTTTATCTTGAGTTGTCATTGTGTCTAAGAGATGCTCATTGTGTTTTATCCTAGGTAGATTTTTTGATGTTTGGTCATTGTTTGGTGTTGGTATATGTAAGGTGGGTTGAATAGTTTGAGCCATTTTTGCATCAACCACACCATCATTGATGATTTTTTTATTCTTCTTCCAATTTATCGCGACTTATCATTTGAAGAGTTTGAATAGGTTTTATTTTCTTTGAATATTTTAACAAGTCCCTTGGCAATTAGAGCTTTCTCAATAGTAAGCCCTTTTCAATGACTTCATCAAAGGAATTTGAACATAGCATTTTCAAGTGGAAGCCTACTTCTGTTTTCATGTTTTAAATGAACATCTCAACCAATTATTTCTCCAAGATGTGGTATGGGCTCTTGCTAGCTAAGTTTTACCACCTTTGTAAGAAAAGAGGAAAATATTTCTACATCATTATGTTTAGTTGTGCATAAGTCTATCATTGTAGTTTCATGGTCCATGTTGTACAAGAAATGTGAGACAAAATTATCAACTATCTTGTTATAGGTTCTTATTCCCCCAGAGAGTTTAGAAAACCACTCCATGGCTTGCCCTCCTAAGCTTCTTGGGAAGAGGTGCATTAGATAAGTATCATTATTTATTACCTCTAAACAAGCTACATAAAACTCTCTCATGTGATCATGAAGGTCTCCCTTTCATTTATATTTTTCAAACTTAGGTATTTCGAAGTGATGTGGAAAGGGTGGCATATATATAAAGTCCTATTGAATGGGTAGGGACATATTTCTTCTACTACATAACTCTTTTCTATGGTCCCATGTGGATGTTTTCCATTTGTTGTTGTAAATTTTGGATCTGAAGAGCTAGATTGTTGGGATTTGTTGGATTGTAAGTGAGTGTGGATTTGGTGATTGCTAACATTTGAGGTAGTTTGATGGTGATGGATTATGATGACCACATGAAAGGTTTTGTGGATTAGAATTAACATATTGTTGTAAATGATTTTGGTATTGTGGAGGGATGTTGTGTTGTGGATGTATGTAGAACTTAGGGGGATTGGTATATTGTTGTGGCATGATGGTTTTTTGAGCGGGATAGGTATTCTGATTATGTAGATGCATGTTTTAATTAGGATTGAAGTTGGCAGCCTTTGGAGGCTATGTCATGGAGTTGGTGATTTATTGAGTAGGTTGTATGTTTGATGGGTTGACATGCATGCTTGTTATTAGATGGGATATGTTAGGATTTTCTGGTGGAGGTTGATGTGGTGTGTTTGTGAAGGATGAGATGAGTGTGCATGGGGATTATGTGTCGATGTGGAGGCAATATAATGACCAGATGTAGGGTTGGTGATGTGTGTGGAGAATGTGGGAGCTTGAGTATGGATGGGTGGTACTGCTGTGTGGAATTTGTAGGGATGGTGATTTGTTGAATGCTTGCAGTAATTTGTGAATAATTAGGGAATGGATTTTCAGGCGGTTGAATAGTGAGATTGGGGTTTGGTCATAGAAAAGGTGGTATGTTGTTATCAAAATAGGTTTCCCCCAAGGTTGAGGGTTGATTATTATTAGTGATGCTTTAGATACATGTTATGTTGAAAATGGGGGTAATCTAGCCCCTTAAGCAAGCATCAAGAAATACTAATGTGGGTTGGTTACTAATATTTTTTCAAATAGTTTCATTACATTTGGGTGTTGTTCTTCCTCAACCAACTCTTTGGGTGTTATGTCTTGTACGAACCCATCTATTTTTGGACTATTGTTAGGACTCATTGGGGGTGGTCTCTCATCACCCCTTGGATCATGCATATTTTGGTTTTCATTATTGCTTTCTTGGAATGGATCCATGAATATACTTTTCATGTTTGGATCAAGATTTTACATTTTGTTCTTAACTTGAGAGCTCATTTGTACAGAACATAAAAGAGATACTATGGCCTCCTGATTTTGGGTGAGATGTTGTGGGTGAACATTTTTTTTTTAAATTGGATTTGGAAAGAGACACACTAAGCATATTTTAAGCCAAATTTTTGACATGGATGCTTGATAAGTGGATATAGGATATGAAACCTAAATATGACAAAATTTAACTAGATCTCATTTTTTATTTGGTTTTCATGATAATCCTTGCTTGTCCTAGACTAATGAGTCCAAGTAAAGGAAGATGATAAGTAACTTATAAACTAAGGGTTAGAGTGATTACTACTAAGAAAACGTGTTCATAGATATTGATACTAATTTAACAACTTACTTGAGAATCATAACTTTTCAAAAAAAAGCTAAAATAGGGGATAGATAAGATATCTAAAAGACAATTGTCTAGTTATGGTTTGATAATGGATGAGGTTGGTGTTTAGTTTTAAACTTAATTAAATGTGTTTCTAACAAATTCCAAGATAAAAGGATGATGTGGGGTTTGATTTTTGGTCATTTTTAGGAGGATTGATTATGCCTATAGGTCCAGCCATAGATAACACTCAATGTCAAGAATCCACCAATTACATATGATACTACACTTTAAGGGGAACTACATAGTCTCTCTTCTATCTATTTTGGGAAGGATATTTTCCTCTCATTTGGTTTTATTCTTCGTATTATTTTAGTGGGGCTATCTACTTCTCTAATTTCTCTCTATTTTGGGTGTTTCATTTTGTAGGATTTTCCCTTTCATGAGGTTTTACTCTTCTTAGTTCATTGGAAGGAAAAAATTTAAATGGGTATCTAACATGGAGGCATATTTATTTTAAGACTCATTTATCCTTCGTTCCATAATTTTTTTAAGTTATTCTAATTGGAGGGTTTTGGTGTTTTATTAATTTTATTACTTTACTATATATTAAGCACCTAGGATATGATAATATTTCTTATGTTAGCACCTACTTAGGTAGGTTTTACTCAAATCATGTGACTTATACTTTCATATTTTGGTGGATATATTATGTACATACATGACTACATATACCATCATCCCATATTGGTTATACATTTAAATATATTTGTGTTGTATGTTATATACACCCATATGCTTTTATCATTTGGTACAAATTCGCATTACATATTATAATATATTGATATTTTGATATATTATGCTTGGACTTCCTCTCTTGGTCTTGGGTATATTCCATAGAAAAAATTTACACTTAACATATTCATTGGTAAATATTTAATTTCTCATATTCGAAAATGTACTCCAGAATCTTGTGATCTATTTTGAGATTGAATGAATTATATCTCAAGTAATGTATTCAAGAATTATTTTATTATTTTATTTTAATTATATAGACTCATAGGTGACTAAATACCCTTCTTACATGATTACACTCCTTGGACCAACCAACAATGCATCTATCCAAACCACAAAAAAAATCCATTAAGCTAATGAATAAGGAATATAAGAGTACATGTTAGCAACCCTTTTAGTTACTTGAAAAATAACTCAAATTTCAAAGACTAATCAAATCTATTTTTCTTACTTTTTAAGAATGTTATGGGATTTTTAGTCCTTGTGTGCTTCTCAATTAACCTTCTCTAGTACCCAATAATTCCAATGGAACTCCTCACATCAAATACATTAGTAGGAATTGGCCAATCTAGAATAGCCTAAATACTAGCAATATATATTGCCACTCCTTTTTGGAAATTCCAAAAATAGTGTATTTACTTCTAGGAAAGAAACATTTTTAAAGCTCAATATAGAGATTTTTTTTATTAAAATATTATAAAAATGTCCTACAATAATAATCATGTCCCTACTAATTTTTTAAGTAGATTAAAATGCCATCTATGAACACCAATATAAATTTAGCTACTATATCTAATAAAATATTCATAAGATTCATTAATGTTGTAGGTGCACTGGTAAACTAAAAGAGTGGTACCATAAATTTGTAATAGCCACTATTTTTCCTAGATGTCATCTTGTGAATATATACATCTTTTATGTAAAGATGATGATACTTTGATCTCAATTCAATTTTAAAGGATACTATCGTATCTTTAAGTTGATCAAATAGGTCTTCCATGAAGGGTAGTAGATACCGCTTTCTAATTATTGTTCTATTGAATATTTGCTAGTTTTAATACTCATTTTATGTGGATCATCTATTGGAAATATCCTAGTTTTGCTTGATCTTTATTATGAGTGATATACCTTTACAATTGTTGATTTTGTGGTATCTTGGAATCCATGAATTTTTTAAAGCTATGGTGTAAAAATTAATCAATATGTGGTGTCATTTGCATTGGCTTTAGCATATTTCTAGTAGAATAACCATATATCAATATTTGATTTTTTATTCCTATTTTTAATATCTTTAAGTGCCTCCTTTACATGTCTATCATCATTTTTTTAATTATCCCCATCACAATGCTTCTTTGTATAAGAAATTCCCCTTAGCTTGTGACTATCTCAATCATGAATAGTGCACTACTAGTATGTTTTTGCCTTATTGTTTATTAGGATGTGATGCAACACTAATAGCTCATTGATCAAAGGTTACCTGTGCATTATATTTTGAATACCTTATCTACACTATACAACATTTATACATGGACAATCTAAATTTTCTCAATATGTCTTATTATGAATTCACTAGCTTCATTGTATCTTTACATATTTGAAAATATGTGGAAGCCTCTTATTACATCACACCTATTATTTGCATTAGAAATTAAACCTGAATACAAAATCCTTTCTCACTAATATGTGATGATCTTACATGTATTCCCACCATTCACTAACTACATTTATATAATCTTACTATTGGTCCACATGTCTACTTAACTATGCACCCCTGAACTAAGTTCCCACTTATCATAATAATAAATGAACCCAAGGTACACATCAATTCCTTGCCATCTTTTTGAGAGTGAATAAAATGATGGACTCATTTTTATAAGACTAATAGAGGCATTTGTTCCATGGTTTTTTCTTATTGCATCACCATGCTTCTTAGCATCGATGAGTGTCTTTTAAGATAAAATGTTCACCTACTAATATGTTATAGAATTTGTAAGCTTTACACATAAAAACAACCATAACAAGTGGATATACTAAATAACCACATGTAAAGAGTAAAAGTATTTTGGGTATGAGCACTTCAACTATCTCATCTCTAGTTATGACCAAGACCTGTACAAGTTATTTTCTCTAGGGACTAATATGTGTCTATTTTCTATTGCATCACATGATGCATTCACATTTGCAAGTTCTATACATATTTAATTTCATGGAAGCTAATGTGTAATGTAGTAATTGATATTATTGAAATAATGTTATTAGTGTTCTTAGCTTAAATATTTTTCATAAAGGATAACTAGAATAAAATACACACAATTAAGAAATTATCATTCCAATGTGAATAAATCTTCCCTAGCTTAGATCATTCAATAATCCATAGTAATATAATTCAAGTTGGCATATATCTCCAAAACAATCATGTAAATTGCAAAGTATATGAGAACAAAAATTCAATGGAGGAGAAATAAAATGTATAAGGTTGTGAAGACATTCTTGTTTTTGTTCAAATAGGGCATCTCAATGCACTCGATATTACTAAGAACATTAAAAATGAGTGAGTAGTTGCATGTACCCC
Source organism: Sequoiadendron giganteum (assembly GCA_007115665.2). Taxonomy (NCBI): domain Eukaryota; kingdom Viridiplantae; phylum Streptophyta; class Pinopsida; order Cupressales; family Cupressaceae; genus Sequoiadendron; species Sequoiadendron giganteum. The sequence goes on from CM021101.1 coordinate 215,516,300, forward strand.
TCCTATACATTTCTTTATTGTTATCCCTTGTTATAAGGATAAAATTAGGGCTTAAAATAATGGTTTATCATATTTCAAGAGATTGGGGTGCTATTTTTTTCTTGCAATAATTTTTTTTATTGAATTACTCTTGTATTTATCCTAGTGATATTATTTTCTAACATTCGTCTTGTTAAAAATATCCTTCAAATCACTGAATATTCTAGCTAGTTAGGATTTTATCATCCAATTCCTTGGAATGCATGAGCAATTTAAGAAAATGTTAGGAAAGGTGGTACTAATGGATCATTTGGAAGATGTCACTACCTTCATCAACAAAATAGACATCCCTAGTATAAGGTGCACTTATTTAAGTATTTCTTCAATAAATCCATCAAACAAAATATATTGAATAATCCATAGAGGTTTGGTTTAGCAAAACTTATTATACCTAATTGATTCTTGAACAAAGGCCTGCTAGATTACTTATGTAAGCAATATAATACAAATACTAGGTAGTTTAAGGGCATTGATGGAAGATTTATCCTTGAAAATAGTAAGAAGTTGATTAGAACCATGACCTTTTATTTGACTACAAAGGAAAATCATAAAATAATCATAGCATTTATTTATCCTCAAACTATTACAAGGATTGATAGAGATGTAAGCTAAAATATTTTCCTAATCATAAGGAGAGAAATAATACTACAAGGTTATTTAATCATATCTCAAAAGATGAGTTGGGACTTTCTAATATAGACAAATTTAATGGCTACATTAGATTGACATATCAAGTAGTTTTCCAAGTGAGGGGCATCAATTACAAAAATTAAATCTAAACTAGTATGATAATGTTAGTGGTTAATGTTCTAAATTATTATATGAACATAAATTGTTTGTACAAACATCTAAAATTAACAACATTGTGATGGGACACCTAACATAACCACTTTTGTCACTATCAACACCATAGTAGGCCTTTTGTAACCACATTCTCATCATCTCAACATTAATTAATTTATTAAATTATATTTCTTTAAGTATCCAAGGCTTATCCTCTACCATTCCCTTTATCATCCAACTGATTAATTAAATCATATTTATTTAATAAAGTTAACATTCTACATGCATTTCTCCATAATTGATTAAAAAAAACTAATTATTTGATTAATTAACCTAAATCACCAAATAATGATATCAAGTTTCCACAATCCATCATGTTTTTGCTAAGTGGTTTCTAGATTAGACTGTGTGCCAATTTTTTACATCAACGTTTTGGATCACACTTTGTGATCCATCATTAGGATGAGAGCAAAGAGCATAAGGAGAAAAAATGGAAGTTGCAAACCAAGATCAAGTTTAAAAAGACAAGGAAAGAAGGGGAGGGGTGCATGAGGGCCAAGATAGACAAAACATAAAAGGATAAAAAAGAAGAAAGAAGGAAAGAGCAATAATAAAATCAATAAAGCAAAAGAAAAATAAACATAATAACATAAAATAAAATAAGAGAAACTAAAGAAAAAAACCATCAAAAGATAATCAAAATAAAGTTAAATAAATAATCACAAGATAGTCCAAGAACAAAACAAAAAAGTCAAAAGTCATAAACTAAACATTAAAAACTAAGAACTAATTAAAACAAGAAGAAAACAAAGAATAATCAATGAATAAATATATATACCAAATATATATATATATATATAAACCAAAGGTGAATAAAAGAACAAAAAATAAAAAATCTAAGAACTAATCAAAGAATCGAAGAACAATCAACCAAAACCAAGAACTTAAATACAAAGAAATCAAAAAGATTAATAAAAAATAATCAAAGAGCTTATATATATATATAAAAGAAGCTAAAAAGATTTAAACAAAAAATTAAACAAGAGCTTATATATATATAGAATATAAAAATAATATAGAAAAAGAATAAAAATAATAATAATAATCTAAGAGCTAAAAAGAAATATATATATATATATATATATATATATATATATATATATATATATAAAGCTAAAAAGATAAACAAAATATTAATCTAAGAGCTTAAAAAACTATATATATATATAATTAATCTAATAACTTAAAAACTATATAAATATCTATAAATATTAAGAATATAAAAAATAAATAGAAAAAATAAAACGATTCTATATATATATATTTATATATAGAAAAACTAGGAACAAGACAAAAATCAAAGAAGCTATCAAAATGATCACAAATGAAAGGAACTAATCAACCACCCTCAAGAACTTAAAAAATAAATCAAGAGCTTAAATTTATTGATTTTTTTATTAGTTCTTAGATTTTTTATTTTTTTTGTTCTTTTACTGGCCTTTGGTTTATATATATATATCTTTGTGGTATATATTTATTCATTGATTATTCTTTGTTTTTTTCTTGTTTTGATTAGTTCTTAGTTTTTATGTTTAGTTTATGGCTTTTGAGTTTTTTGTTTTGTTCTTGGATTATCTTTTGATTATTTATTTAGCTTTATTTTGATTCTTTTGATGGTTTTTTTCTTTGGTTTCTCTTATTTTATTTTATGTTATTGTGTTTATTTTTCTTTTGCTTTATTGATTTTAATATTGTTCTCTCCTTCTTTCTTCTTTTTTATCCTTTTATGTCTTGTCTATCTTGGCTCTCGTGCACCCCTCCCCTTCTTTCCTTGTCTTTTTTAGCTTGATCTTGGTCTGCAACTTCCATTTTTTCTCCTTATGCTCTCTGCTCTCATCTTGATGATGGATCATGGAGTGTGATCCGAAACGTTGATGTGAAAAACTGGCACACAATCTAATCCAGAAATCACTTAGCTAAATCACCAATTTCTAGTCTAATCCCACATTAATGAGATAATCATGTCACATTCGTAATTTAAAATTAAATTCATATCACCAATCCAATGTCAAACTAACAATCAATCCTAGTGATCCAAATCTAATCTGAGTTTTAATTTCCACCATCTATCTAGTCAAATCAATCCTAACACTCCATCCACCAACAACCAACATTTATTATCACTTCCTTCACAATTTCAAATTCAAGAATCCTCTCCTGAAATCCTAACCCTCCATCTCAAACTAATTTCAACCCTTCATAAAAATAAAAATAAAAACTTGATATGTTTTCACATTAGAAGTCCAGAAAACATATCACCACAAAATCAACACATCACTTTAGAGCCATCAAAAGAAATCATGTAAGGTATAATACTCTTCTAAGTTTGCATTGTTTGATGTACCTTTCATTGTACTCTAATCCGAGGGAGAAATAGAACATTGAATTTTAAGTTTAGATTTTCTCTTCTAAATTTTAGAATATCAACAAAAACTTGATTGTTTTGATTTTCTATTTGATGCACCCAAAACTGGTGTATTTTCTATCCATTCATTGGATGACTAGCAAGTTCCTATATGGCATCGTGTTTATTGAGTATAATGATTGCAAAGCTAATATTTTTGAAGAGCCGATGACCCGTATGGATGTGGTAGAGATTATAGAGGAGAGTATTAGTGATGCTGCTCATGAGCTCTTTATTTTGGATGGTCTAACAAACACCAATATTTTTTTCCATTGATTGTCGTTCAGGTAGAGTCTATTTTTCTGCCTAGCAGTTATTGTGAATAGAAAGAATCCAAGCTAATGTTTGAGAGAGAAATAACTGTTTTATATTTCGTAAATTGTTATTTTTTTATTTATTTTTTAGACTTCAAAAATCCGATGCTTTCTATAAACTGCAGTACATCCGATAAATAATTTTTTATATATCAAAAAAAATTGTGAATTAAGATTTAAAACATCTGCCAATTGAGTCAAGAATTGGGTAATGATAAATAAGATGTTAATTGTGAACATGTATGAATATAGCTGTTCAAGACATTTGACTGGCCGCTATTCCACAGCAGTTGGTAATTACTGTATACAAACTTTAACCAAATACTTATCTAATTTATCTTATAGTTATGTAAGACAAAAAAAGGAATTCCAAAATAGAAGATGAAGTATGGAAGTGTCAGTGTTAGTATTTAATGCAGTGTTTAATGTACTATTGTTGCTTTGAAGAATCTATGAGTCTTTCTAGAACGTAAAACAGTTTGTTGTCTTTAACCATGCATGTAAGCTCTTGGTTTTTAAGATAATTTGGTTTTATAACTGATCTACGAGACGGTGTACGTGAACTGCAGTCTCATTTACGGTATGGCCTTTTCAGCATGATAAGACGTAGTACGTACCCATAACCCAGAAACAAGGTTAGCAATAAATAATGACAGGGAGATATTCTGGTACAGTTGTAGACAACCTTGGACAAAATTTTAAGCTATTTTGCTAGGTACTTTCATGGATTGTCCCTAGTTAAAGCCAATGTCACGAGTAATATGCGGGAAGATCGTAGAGAGGAAGAAGCCCCACGTATGTACCCCATATACATCTATTCGGAACTTTTCACCCTTGGTTACGGTAAGGACTAGAGAGTGTATCCCATTCAATAGGAAGCTCACTTTATTTTTAAAGTCTATCTCTAAAAGAATTCAAGGTAGTTAACAAGATCACTTGATTAATGATATCAAGTTTTCACAATTCATAATGTTGTGCACCCTAACTTCGTACTTCTAATTATCTTATGTGGAAATTTCAAATCACTCCCAATTTTTTACAGCAGCTTACTTGGCAAGTCCCCTACTTATAACTAAGGTTTCAAGGCCACATCATCAAATATGATGCCACATCAGCATGTTTTTTGTCAAGGTGTCCAAAAAGGCCCAAAAAAAAAGTGAGACCAATACTTGTGCATTCACATGATGTTTTATTGAGCGTTGATGTGGAATCACATGAGTGGTTGCTTTTTAGATAAAAGGAATACATTTTGTTTAATTATGGGTAGTCATCATCAACACTAACAACTTTAAAGTCACAACTATTGGTCTAATATTTATAAAAATATTGGGCATTATATAAACAACTACTATCACAACTATTGAAACATGCTCAGGTACGGGGTCCTCTCCCCTAGCTATGATTTTTAGATTTGATTGTGTGCGAGTTTTTTTGTATCAACGTTTCGGATCACACTCTGTGATCCATCATCAGGATGAAAGGAAAGAGCATAAGAAGAAAAAAGATGGATAGTTACAAACCAAGCTCAACTTTAAAAGGCCAGGGAAGAGAGAGTAGGTTGCACGAGGACCAAAGAAGACAAGACATCAAGTTGAAAAGGAAGAAAAAATAGAAAAAAAGGATGTCAAAATATACAACAACCAAATGGTACTCTAATTGAAGTGCTTCTAAAAGTAGAATAAGAGTTTAAGATTAATATAAATTGTTGTGATTATAAATTTCACATCTTTAGCAAAAAAAATATAGAGATCATAAAATATTTTGGCTTCATTAATTGGATTTTCATTTATGCATATGTTATGATCATTTTATTTTATTCGAGACATTATGTCTACTAGTTCCTTTTTTGGTGTAGATTACATCATATTTAAAAAATAAATCTTAAAATTACTAGCTCATGGTGTGTTGGGACTCAAACTTGTAATGCCAATTTTTTCTTGAGTCTTCGCTCCCTTGTTATCTCTACCATAGATAACCAATTTGAGATGCTTCCTAATGGGTCTCCCTTAGTCAAAGTTTATATATGTGTTGTTCTCCCTCATCCCATGTGCCTATCATGTACTAGCAATTGCAAAAAAATCAAGAAAATTCTAAGTGTGGGATTTTGTTGGACCTTTTTTTCTAAGTGTTTGTAGGTTGCCAGGCTTTTGAGGCTTTTAAGGTTTATCTACCTTCCAAATTCTTCTATTCATCCCCTCGAAACCTCGATCCTTTGTGTGTTAGAGATTTTGACATTCTCTTACATGCATACCTTTTCCATGGTAATCCCAGTGCTTGGTCCCCAAAACTATGCTTCATTGCATTAAGTTTCTTTTTGTGTTGGAGTTTCAGTTATCCCTTTCCTTGAGTACCCATTCCTTGGTATCCCTAAACCTCAAAACTTTGAAACTTTCACCCTTAATGTCCAAAATTGATGCTACAAAATCCATATAAGTCCTTTCCTTGTCCCCTCATTTGCATCATAGTAAAAATGAATAAGGAAAATAGATATTTTAAAAGGTTTTGGAGTTTTAGAGTTCTCCATCCTATAATCCCTTTTTCCCATTCTCCACTCTTTACTTTATCCTTATTGGTGTTACAAACTTTCCTTTATCTGGGTAGGCTTTTCATGATCCCCTAATCTCAAAAACCTCGACTCCTCAACCTTTTGTACTAGGTAGATTTTTGGATTCAAAACTTTGGCCTTTCCCTTACCTAATCACCTATTCTAGGGTATCCCTAAACCCCAATCCCTAACACTTTTCACTATGGTATTCCTTCGAGATCGAGTGTTTAGACATGTTCTTATTTGGGTACTTAACATGTCATATTCTCAAACCTTGATCCCCTAAAAGTGGTTAAATTCATAAGGTGTCCTTGATGCCCCTTTCCACCCTTTGCTTTCCAATTCCTTGAGTCATCCTTGTGCCCTAATCCCCATGGCTTCCTCCTTTGTACTCCCCTAGTCCACATTCTAGGTAAGTCCCTACTCCCACACTCCTTTGTTCACAGTCTCAAGTCCCCTTTGAACCCTATTCTTTACCCTTCCTTCTTTTTCTCCATTCACTCCTATTGTACAATCCCCAATTCCCCAAAATTATTTTTGAACCTTGGTATTTTAAAGAAATTTTCATCCCTAAACTATCCAAGGTCCTTAGTCCATTCATACTTCTAACAATTGCTCCATTTTGAGTCCCAAACCTTTCTCTTATATTGATTCCTCTTACACCTTTGGTCCTTGAACCAATCATTTATCTTTCTCCCACTGCCTTCTCCTTCATACCTACATCCCCTTCAAGCCCGAAGGCATGTATGGACTCATCATCTTCTCCCTTCTAATTTTTGTTTCCTCTTTGATCTTGACTCTTGTATTGCTTCATCTTTTCTTAGTAATTAGGTCCATCACAAACCTAGTCTCCTACCAAGCACCAAACTTTCTAGACTTCACACCAAGTTCTACCATGCTACAAAAACCCTTAACAATTAGTTTCAGGTACCCCCCCAAAAAAATTAGATTGTCATTAAGTCCCTAATTCATACTTTTGCGATGTTCTAAAGTTGTTTTCCCACCCAAGGTGTGACTCTAAACACATTTTTCAAGGTGGATGAACATCCCAAGCATGAAATGGCATTAATCCAGTAGATATTTTTAAATATCTAGATCTAAATTAGATTCTTGTCGGTGTGGAAAGGGTACAATTTAGTATATGTACCCATACCAAGTTCATTCAAATAGTTGGTCATTGAGTGAATTTATGGGTCTAAAATTTACTCAGATGGATTCTAAGGCATCAAACATTGAAAGTATGAGATGCTAATGAAGGTTAGTATCTTATAAATCATAGGAAGGGTTTTTGAAATACCTCTACATCTATTGTTATGTCTCCATGGCTATTTGTAATGATTTAATGAAATATTATAATCACTAGCTTATATATTTTACCATATTTATTGGTATGAATATGATGAGGGTTTGATGTATGTGTGACAACATCTAATGCATTGCAAATATTTTATAATGGTCATTCCTTTGTTCCATGTGGGGTATTGTTATTTTGGTTTTGGATTATTCAATATTTCCATTTTGTAGGATATAATATTTGATCTATATGAAAAATAAAAAATGGTTACAATTGATGCTTTGCAAGATTTATCTCCTTCGTCTTTGTGATTCATGCCCTTTTTGCTTGATGGAGAAGGCATTTGTCCACATTTGTGATGGAGCAATAATCTTTCATTAAAATTATTTATGTGTAATTATCTATAGGAGTAGATTCAGATTTATACATGTTCATAAAATAATATCGTGCATATCTACACCTTGCCACTATGTATGTAATGTCAAATGAAATATTATTAAGGAATTATAATATTGTTATTATCTGTAGGTTCATGTACAAGGTATTTTATCAATTTTAGTAGAGGTCTTATTCACCCATTTTTTCTTGACATTGTGATAAATATACTAGTCAAGTGTACATTTGAGTATAACTATTGATTGTTGTAATCATGCTACATTTTAATTAGTTTTAAACCCTATTAAGGGTATCTTTGTGAATACCCTCTAGGCCTAGTTGATCCCAAAGTGAAAGATACACTGCCCACTCTTGCTATTTGGCCTTTAACCTTCCTCAATCTATTGATGAACCCTTGTTTTATCTTCTTGGTAAAATATCTAACCCTGAAGGAAATCCCTATTCTAGTATTATTGAGTAGTAATTTTCAAAATCAACATAATGGTGGCATTGGTAAGGATGATATTCCATTTTTTATTTCAAAGACCTTAACAACATAGTCATTGAAGAAATAGCTATTTTGGATAAGTTTGAGTCCTCACCAGCTCATGCCAATAGAATATTGTCATTATCAAGGATGAATTAGCCATTGTCAAGTTGAAGGCAATTGGAAAAATACTTTTAAAGCCTTAATAAAAGAATATTATACAATTTATATGTTTAGGGTTAGGCATCCTATCAATGTACACTAATAGAGTGATATAGTAAAAAATAGGAAAGTGATTTCTTGTTTGCTACCTTGGATTTCAACTATTAGGAGAATTTCTTGTTTTCTTTTTAGTGAAGAGTGGTGAATCTATTTTTTCCCAACACAAATATAAAGAAATTAGTAGGCTTGAGTATGGAAAGTATTGGAGTAGTCAAGATCACTTACAAGATAAAAACACTTCCACAAATAAATATGCGAGATAAAAAATACTATCATATGCAACATTTAATAACATGTAAAATGTATAAAAGAACTTTACATATAAAGGCAAAGATGAGGAGGTTAGAAGGTAGAAGTGAAATTTTGACTACCCTACGAGAGTGAAACACATGTAAGGCTCTATCGACAAGTGTTGAGACACTTGGTGAAATGTAAATTGAGATGTCTCCCAAGTGAGATTAAGAGTATTTTGAATATGACTACCCTAGATGGGATAAAATCTAACTAGTTTGATAATAACTCTTTTCACACTAACACCACCCTTTAAGTGATACCTAGGGAGAGAAGTCAAAATTGAAAAGATGAGTCCCAGTTCAACATGGCCTAATAAGGTACTCATATACAAATAAATATCTCTCATAAATGGAGAAAAAGAGAAAACCCAATGGGAACAAGGTGAGTGCAGGATCATGATGGGCTAGATTATACATCTAAGTTGCAATAAAAATATATATAAAAAAAAGAGTTAAACAACTTCACATAAAAATTTGAATAGGTTATTGAAAAAATTGGAAAAAATGTTGGAATAGAATTTGTAGTAAATTGAATGTAGTTTCTAGGCTACCATTTTTTTCGAAAAATGTAAATCTATTTGGTGAAATTTTGAAATTTTAATGAAGCACTACTATAATTTTTGAAAAAATAAAAATTAGGTGTCATTCTGGCCAGCCTAAGTATGAGAAAAAATAAATATTTAAATATAAGTAAAGGGCACATGCTCAGATGCAATGCATATTTTTTTAAAAAGAAATTATAAGTAAATAATTAATTATGATTTTTTTACTAAGAATATTTTTAAATATTAAAAGGTAATTTTGGCCAACCTAACTTGGTAAAAAATATAAAATTCAAAAAAAAATTAACCTAAAGCTAGTTAAACATATAGTGTGATGCATCTTTCATATTTGAAAAGGGTTAAATAGTTTTAAAGTTATGGATGTTTCTCAATCAACCTATCAATTAGGACTTCAGACATAGTGCATGTAGAAATTTAATAGCAACTATCTATTAAATTTAAAATGAATCATATCTTATATTGGTAGAATGTTGACAATTTCTTGAATAAACCCTTTTCATTTCATCAAATTCAAATGAAAAAAAGGTCATCAACACGAAGGGTGAAATCCTTAAAAGAGGATGAAACCTCTAAACACATTGGAGTAGTTGACCTTTTAGGATTGACACTCCCGCAACTAATTCAAAATCTTTCCTAAGAAAAAAACAAAGGGAAAAATTTATGTTAGAAAAAATAGATATCTATTAGTAACAGATATCCATTAGTAATGGATTTTCATTTTTTAGAAATGGATATTTTTTTCCTAGAGGATTTTTTAGTAATTCTATGTTTTGAAAACATATATCTACTATTGCAAAATGAATAATTTTTTTTTATAATATAAGTTGCATTTATAGGGTGCATTGCCCTTAACACAAAAAATCCCTACGGGCCAAAGCCCATCAGATCAAAATAACAAAACATAACCAGTTATAGTAGATAGACAGTTTACAAAAATAGCATAGAGACAACAAAACAAAAAACTCCTAGAAAACAAACAAAACCCAAACAATCACCTACCAAGATTCTCCCATTCCTCCATGAGGAATTTAAACACATCCCCACTTCCTTGACTAGTATTGGGATCAGATTCCACAACATTATTTTTAACTTCCTCCTCCAGCACTACAGATAGAGTGAGAACTGAGTGGTGAATAATCTTTATGGTGAACCGGTTTAGTCTATCAAGCTTCCTTTCCAGGTTGCAAACAAGAGCCAATAGGCCATTAGAGTCTTCCTCCTTTGCAACACCTAACTTGTTAGTATCTTCATCTAGAGCGTGATGATTGGAGGAGGCCAAAGTGGACTCCTCCAAGATCATTCGATTAAGCTTCGGGAAGTGACCGGGTCCCTCCTTATACTCCTTTATTTCCTCCATTGTATCATGCTTACTATCATCACAATCTTTTCCATGTTTCGAGTTGCTAGAAAATTCATCAACCAGGACCTCCTACTTATGTTTAGCTAGTCAGTTAGACCTCTTGACACTGGCAGGTTTCACACAAGTGTCCATACTCATGGCCACCACAGTTTCCTCCTCATAATATTTAGACCCAACGTCATCCTCATCATTTTCAGTGGGTGGTTCTTTAACATAAAATGTTATGCCCTTTTTCTCTTTTTTTGCTTGGCTTTGGTTTTTGTAGGCATTTCCCCCCCTTCTTAGTAGAGGTGTTCTTTAGTTTGCACAATCCCATGGCAGAAATGGTTTGAGCCTGCCCAACAAATCCCTTTTTTCTTTTTAGCAGGAGGTTTTGGTTTAGGATCTTATGGGGGTTGGCTGGCAATGGGGGGGGGGGGGTTTCCTCTTCAAACCCACATAAACAAAAGGGAAGGGTTCTGAAGGAGGAGAATCCAAGGCCATGTGCTCCTCAACCAGAGTGGCGGATATAGGTTTTGGAGGGCAAAGGGCTAAGTGAATGGTAAAGGTGAAATTTGAGGCTTGGTGAAGGGATAAGGGGGGTTTCTTATGATTCTTGGTAGCAAGATCTAGGGTTTCCTTGATAAAGCTTTCAAGAGACGAAATTAGAAAAAACAAGAAGCTCATGAGGAGTCGATGGTGGAGATGGTTCAAAAGCGGCATATGGTAAAAATAATCACTTAAAGTGGCCTTCTAAAGTGATGTATTTCATAAGAACAAGGAAAACCTGGTCCCAAGGTGCATGTAGTTTGCTCCAGTCGTATTCCTATGGAGTTTAATGGGATGTTCATTCTCCTTGAAGAAGGTCTGCATACTATCCATATCTTGCACCTTAGTGTGTTTCTTGAGTTTTTTCCTCATGCATGAAAGCCCTGTGGCTTTGGCAATAACATTTTTTCTCACCTCAAACAAAATGTTGCCCAATGTAACCCTTTTGTCACACCAACTATTAGAAAATTGAGCAGAAAGCTTCTCATCATGGCCTTTTAAATTTTCCATTAGGGGAGACAAACCACCTTCCACATAGATGTGTCGTAAGAGCATCACGATCAAATTCCTTGCAAGATCCCAATTTTTTTCTCACATGATCACCACCCATTTTCAAACATAGAGTGGAGTGAATGGTAACAATGGTGATAAATAATTTTTTTTAAACTGCGAAAGGGGTAGGAAAAATGAAAACTTATCAAAAGATAAACCATCACAAAAGATCTTCATATCTTGCCTGATTAAGGTGATGGGATCTTCCTACGTACGATAAGGATTTTACAAAGGACTTAGGATAGCGAAGAAATCACAAGGAGTGATATAGTACTTTGAGGCAAAGTAAATAGACATCATGACACCAAAAATAATTATTATCAAGTCATGATAAAACAATAGCTTGGAATGGTGTAGAAATATATCAATCGCTTGCACATTCCAAATATTTAAGAGACTGTTAATATCAAGAAAAACCTCATACACATGACAAGAAAACATAGTGATACAACAATAAATATAGCTAGGTAGACAGTACAACCTAGCCCACATCCCAATCACCCTTAGGTTCCCATCCATCTCATCATAGATTCTCCACATCATATCGATATATGTGGTAAAAGGATAGGTATTCCAACCTATAAAGGAGGTTTTAGCCTTCATCATTAGCAATCAAGTTTTTTTCTCCTCAAGGATAAATCCTTGAACATTCAAGGAGAGGGCCTCAAGATTCCTCTAGCATTTTGAAGATTCCCAAGAAGATCCAACATTGGCCAAAGAGTCGACAACATTATTGCCTTCTCTGAAGATGTGAGTTAGTTTCTTCCTTTCAAATTTTTTGAGCATGAATTAGATATCAATCAAAATATCCCTAGCATTCCAACCCTAATAACTATTGTTAGCAATGGAGTTAATCAAAAATTTGGAGTCCCCCTCAATGTGTAGATTCTTTAGCCCCGTAGAAATAGCAATCTTGACATCACTCAGAAGTTCCCTTGTCTTTATTGTCACAAAATTTTGAATCCCAATTTCACTAGCAAACCCAACAACCATTCTACCATTACGATCTATGATAATGCCCTCGATGCTAGCAAGGCTAGGGTTTCCTTTTATAGAACCATCAAAATTGAGATTGTGCCAACCATTAGAAGGGGGTTTTCATTTTATGTTTAGCCTAGCTAAAGCTTTTGAGTTGTCAAAGGAATTGAGATCTAGAGACATGTTCCAAGAATTTTCCATAGTGATTTCCAAGGCACTGGGGGGTTTGCTTGGAGGTTTCCAACCATAAAGGGATATATTCTCAGTAAGAAGTCTGAAACCAATTTTAAATACCTCTTTTGGGATTTTTTCCACATTTCAAAATATACTATTATTCCTTTCCTTCCATAAACACTAACAGATAATGGGGGGGACCTATTGGCAAATTTCTTTAGGTAGAGGGTGATAATAGGGATAGAGCTAGTTATCCACAAAGCTCTTAAGATCTTCATTCATGGTCTAATAGATACCCAATTTTTTAAGGGAAACTCCCAAACTTCAATAGTAAAGGGACAATAGAGTAACGGGTGAGGGGTAGACTCCTCATCATTCTTGCATAGCATGCATCTATTAGGGATTTGAAATCCTTGTTTTCTTAAATTATCCTGGGTGAGGATCCTATTATAACCTGTCATCCACCAAAAGAAATTGAATTTTGGCATAAGTTGCCTATTCCAAATGTGTTTCCAAAAACTACTATGGGTCCCCTATAGAGACAATAGAGTGTAAGCCAACTTAACTAAGAGGTTACCCTTTCCTTCCCTGGTCCAGTAGAATTCATCCTCTTGAGCGAAAATGGGTATTTTGGTTAGATAGAGAACATCCTAAAGATTTCTTGCATGGTGCCTTAACTCTAGAGAGTGATGGCAACAACTCTCCAAAACCTTCCAATTCATAGAACCTTGCTAACCAAATAAATATTCTACCATTTAATTACCAAAATAATCAATGGTAGGGGCCATCAAATTCCTAAAATTAGATTGATTGAGGGGTATTTCAAGAATCCAAGGATCCTCCTAGATTTTTATTTTTTTGCTACTACTAAGTTTCCATCCCAGACCAGTGTGTAGCAACAGTTTGACCCTACAGATATTGTTCCAAATTAAGGATCCACGAGGGTGGTCATCAGAGAGACATTTGATTTTGGGGGTGTCATTGAGGTACTTTCAATTCATAATTGTGCACTAGTCCTTGTTGTTTCTCAAGAGATCCCAACCAACCTTCGTACGAAGAGCCTTGTTAGTTGGTTGGATTTTGCTTATACCTAAACCACCACTAGTTTTAGGAAGGAAAATAGCATCCCAATTTAGCAAATCCAACTTCTTCTTTTCCTCAGTACCAAACCAAAGAAAATTCCTTTGGATTCTTTCAAATTTCTTTGTAGTATATCTAGGAAATTTAAAAATAGATAGAAATTACATAGGTATCCCTTGAAGAGAAGCAATCATAAGTTGTAATTTACTAGCATGAATAAGAATGAAGCCTTTCCACCTAGCCAATTTCCTCTGCATTCTTTCCAATATCGAGTTCCAAAAGTTAGTGGTGACTTCCTTAACCGTAAGTGGAAGACCAAGATACACAACAGGAAGGGAAGCACTCTTACAGCCCATAATAGCAGTCGCTTTATCTTGAAGGGTTTGAGAGTCGTTGAAGAAGTAAATCATGCTCTTATTATAGTTTATGCATTGGCCAGAGTTGTAAGCATAATTATTTAGATAACTCTTCCATTTCCTAGCTTCTACCACCAAAGCTTCCCCAAAAGGGATGGTTTCATCCACAAATTTTTCAATAGCTGAAGTATTTAGGGAAGTAGTAGGTTTGACTCCTTTAACAGTACCATCAGTTAACATTCTAGAGATATTATGGCTTAATACATCAACAATCATAATGAAAAGATAGTGGGAGAAAGGGGATCTCCTTATATAATCCCTTTCCAAACATTAAAAAGGCCATGTGGAACCCCATTAACAAGAACAAAATATTTGGCCATAGATATGCATTCATAAATGAGATTAATGATAGTGTGATTGAAGCCAAACCTAGCAAGCACTTTGAGAAGAAATCTCCATAGAACCTTATCGTATGCTTTGGATATGTCGATTTTGAAGGTCATACCAACACTGTTGCATCTACCATGGAGTGAATAATTTCATGAGTGGAAATGGAAATATCCATAATGTGGTGACCGGGGACAAAGAATTTTTGGTAGTGACTAATCATCTTCTCAAGGAGACATTTCAAGTGGTTGACAAGGATTTTTGAGAAGATCTTATTAGTGGTGTTACACAAGTTGATGGGCCTAAAGTTAGTCATGGTCTAAGTGTCATCATTTTGGGGAATAAGGGCCAAAAAGGTGTGATTCAATTGTTTTAAAAGTTTTCCCAATCTAAGAAAGTCCTTGGCAATAAGGAAGAAATCCTCTTCCATGATCTCCCAAAACTCTTGAAATAAGGTCAAAGGGAAGCCATCCGTTCCAAGAGCTTTGAAGGCTCCCATATTGGAAAATGACATCTTGACTTCCTCAAGAGTGAAAAACCTGAGAATAGCAACATTATCTAAGTTGGTTACACTTGCTGGAATGAAATCTAGTAAACGATCATCCAAAGTAGAGTTACGAATGATATCAAGCTTAGAGAAGGATTGTTGAAAATATCTGGAGGCCACTTGACCAATTTTGGTAGGAGTTGTGGCTTCCACCCCTAGGTCATCCTTCAACTTCTTTATCTGGTTCATTTTCCTATATTTGAGGGTCGAGATGTGGAAGAAGGGAGAGTTACAATCCCCTTCTTTTAACCATGGAATTATGGACTTTTGTTTCCATAATAGTTCTTCTCTTTTTAGAATTTTATCTCATTCAATGTAGTAACCCTTCTTAGCTTGGTAGGTCTATTCACTAACATCCCCATTCTCTATTCTAGTTTGGGCCTCTTTAATTTTAATAGTGATGTCTCTTTTTGGTGGAAGACAACCCCAAAAACCCACTTATTCCAGCCTTTCACCATATTTCTAATATACTTAAGTTTTTGAAAAACCCTAAACATGGGAGAGCCATGAAAAAAGATATTCCACCAATTAGCAATTTTCTCTTTAAAGTCCGAGTGAGAGCTCCACATGATCTCATAACAAAAAGGAAAGGGTCCAATAGCATAGTGTTCATTCAAAAAGAGCAGGAGAGGGTTATGATCAGACATAATCTGAGGGAGAGCCTAAAAATTGGAGTTATGTAGGGTGACCTAGTTAGGGGAGAACAAGAACCGATCAAGCCTAACATGTATAAGGTTAGCTCCCAATCTCTTGTTAGTCCAAGTATAGTTTTGACCCTACAAGTCAATATCCACAAGCCTAGTAGTACTCAACAAATCTTCCATGCCTGCCATACTGTCAATGTAATCCATAAGACCCCCACATTTCTGAGAGGGGTAGAGGGGAGAGTTGAAATCACCAACAAGTAACCAACGGGCCTCTTTATTATTCTAAATCCAGTCAGTAAGTTCAAGCCAAAGTATTTTCCTAGCATTCCTCACATTGGGGGAATATATATTGATGAGGATTCAAGAAGACCCAACATGGGTGAAATGGACCCTCAACTATTCTTAGTTTGAAATTTTTTGTAGCCACTTAATCTATTCAAATTCCACATAACAACAAGTCCTTCTGAGGCCCTAGTAGTATCACTAAATAAAAAGTGGGCATTAGGCCAAAGATTCTTAGCAATTAGTTCAAAATTTATTTTCTTCATTTTTACTTCTTGTAGTAAAAGTATGTCAAGCTTGTGCTCCCAAACATAGTGTTTTAGGGCCAAAAATTTGTGAGGGTTGTTGAGTCCTCTTATATTCCAGGAAAGGACTTTATTTTTGACATCTTCTTTGAGGACATTTTCAACATCCTTTGTTTTTTTATAGTTATCGCCTTTGTCATTTCTCTATTCCTAGTTTGTCTCTGGTTAGGTCTGTCGAGTTTGGTTTCAACACCTACATTAGCGTTTCTTTGTTTTCCCTTTTTCTTTGGGGTTAACCACCAGCCCTCATCATTGATTTGGCTATTAGTTTCAGATTCAACTGTTGTGTCGATCTTTGGGGCATCAGAGGATTCATCATCTAAAACACCTTTGGGTATTTCACCCTCTTTTAGATCTTTAGTCAGACTTTAGGTAACTATGGGATTTGGTAAGTCCAAGGTGGGCTAGACAAACTCCTTAAAATTTGGGGCTATAGGGCCACATGATGCCCTTTTCAATGGAATTTTGGTCAAAAAAGGATCATCAAAAGGTTTGTTAGGCAATTTCACAAGGGAGTTTGTACCAAGGTCTTCAACAGGCATAACTTTGGAAGGGGATTCAATAATATTTAAAATTTCAGATTTGAAAGGATAGGTGGCTATGACCTCATCAATGGGAGTCTCAGTAGCATTGATATTTTAAAGGCTTATCATAGAGGACTTGTAGCCAGTAATGAGATGTCTAGGTTTGTAACATTTCTAGCAAAAAACAATAGCATTCTCATAGCATACTTGTTGGGTCCATGACCCAAACTTAGAACTCAGAGTCATAGAGTTGGGAAGAGTCTTATTAATTTCAATATTAACAAAAAATTGGGTGAAGACTAACATGTATCTCATTCTAGTGATGAGGTAAGAGGTAATGAAGTGGCCAATCGAATCACCAATGCATTGAAGTACTGACTCATTCCAGTATTCGAATGGAAAAATCGACAACCAAACCCAAATAGGAGTAGATTTGTTAAGGTCAACTACAAGGTTGAAACTAGGCTTCCAACAATAGAGAGATATAAGCTATGTTTACCATAAACCCACAGACCCGAAGAAAGAAAGAAAAAAAAAAAATCTTAAGGAGCAGTGAACTTAAATAAAAACAATCCTCTGACCATAGCACAAACATCAACACTACCTTTCAGGTGCCATTTAGTCATTGTCCACCTTCAAACCATATCAATGGTTGGCTGGAAGGAGAAAAATTCACCCACTATGGAGTTCTCCATAGACAAAACTATTCTAACAATGGTCGAGTCAGGAATAGAGATTTCAGTACTGAAGATAGAATCCACCACTTCAAGCCAAGAGTGAGTTTTATCAACTGAAGTACATTGGGGAGAGTCGAGTAGAACACTCTTCCAACCCTTGGGCTTTGGAATGGCAGAGACCACAGGCACTACCACAAATTCATCAAAAGGGGGAGGGACCCTCGAGGAAGGCGAGAAGGCATGTGTGTAAAACTAAGAGCAGTCAGAAGGGGACAAGGGAGGGGGACCATGGGGTAGCCCCAAGGAAACATCCTTCATGCATGCAGGGAGTTCAAAATTTGTAGAGTGGGAAGGTAGAGCACGTAAAATTTTTATTTCTCTTCAATTTGAAGGTAGAGCACATAATAGATATATGTTATTACAAAATAGATATCCTTTAATGCAAAATGGATATCCATTTTGAAAAGCCTAAAAAATCTCTCTTCAATAAAATGGGCATAACTTTTGCATTACTAATAAAAAAAAATAAAAATTTATAGGCTTTCGAAAGGTGATTCAAAGATCTACACAATGGAATAGGTATTTTTTCTATATTATGCACCAAAAATTAATTATAATCATTTTAAATTGATCATTCATTTTAAAAACTTTAAATGCTCACAACTTTTTCACACAAAGTCCTTTTTCTATGATTTTTTTGTAACAATCATCTCAAAATACTTGAAACATTAAAATAATAATCAATAATGAAACATTTATATTTTTTGTAATAAGGAGAGTAACAAATTTGCATAAATCATTGTAGAAATATTTATTTTTGTCTTTGATCTTATACACACCTTTCCCTAGGTTGACCTAGGACAACATGTGTTGCCTTTTGACATAACGATAACTCTACCAAAGTATTTTTAATATATTAAATTATTATATATAATAAATGAGTAGAAAATATGAATATCAAATAAGTGAGAAGAAGAATATCAGTAAACATTATGTAGGTTTGAGTCCAAACTCAAAGGATAAATTTATAATTGTGGACTTGACATAGCTCATAAGTAACTCATTAATGGAAGATTGGGATCATAAGTAACTCATGGCATAGAAAAAATATGGTAAAAATAAATCCCAAAGGTACACTTTCATTTTAAAAAAAGTAAAAATATCGATGATGTTTCAAATATGAAAACGAAATGTTAATGTGGTTTCCAAGGATGAGTAGGGTAAATAAAAGGGATTTTAGAATCAATATAATAGAAAATATGTAACAATATAAAATCAATGAATAAATTATCATGCAAAGAGATTAAAATATAAAATTGAAATGTAAATATCATAAATTATTGAAATCATAAACCCTAATATGAATAAGAAACCCTAGAAGAAAACTAGGTAGTATAGGATTGATTAAATTCACTAAAATGCAAATAAAAAATAAAACCTCATTTAGGATAAAACTAGGGAAATATAGAGGGGGGGAGAAAGGGAGAGAGATAGGTATATATAGAGAGAGCTCGAGAAATAAATAGATAGAGAGGGAGAGAGGGATAGATCATAGGGATAGAAAGATGGATACATATATACATACATATATAACTATGGAAAGATAAAGGGAGAGAGAGAGAGAGAAATGGAAATGGAAAGAGATAGGTAGAGAGGGGGAGAGGGAGAGACATATAGAGAGAGGGTGGAGATAGAGATATAGAGATATAGAAATGGATAGAGGTAGTTAGAGAAGGAGAAGGAAAGGGGGAGAGAGGGAAAGAGGTATAAAAAGAGAGGGAGAGATAGATATAGAGAGGGGGAGAGATAGATATAGGGAGGTAGAAAAAGGGAGTGTGAGTGTGCGAGAGAGAGATATGGAACTAGAGATAGAGAGGTATATATATATATATATATATATATATATAGGGAGAGAGGGGGAGAAATAAAGAGAGATAAATATATCAAGAGGGGTAGATATCTAGAGATGTATATAGCTAGGAAAATATAGAAGGGAAAGAGAAAAGGAGAGATATAGGTAGAGAGGGAAAGAGAGCAAGGGAGAGAGAGATATAGGTAGAGTAAGGGAAATATATTTAGAAGGGTAGAGAGAGAGGAGAGGTGGAGAGATAGATAAATAGATAGAGAAGGAGAGGAAGTGAGGGATAGAGGCATAGAGAGAGAGGAAATATAGAGAGAAAGAAAGGGGGAGATAGAGATATAAAGGTAGAGAAAGGGATAGAGATAGTTAGAGAGGGAAAGTAAAGGAGAGGGGGGGAGGAGAGATATATAAGAGGAGAGAGGTAGAGGGAGAGAGATAGGGGGAGAGAAAGAGATATAGAGATAGGGAGGGAGAGAGAGAGAAAGATAGATGGGGAAAATAGAGGGGAGAGGGGAGAGGAATGGATAAATATAAAGAGGGAGATAGAGGAGGAATGGTGGAAGATATAGTGGGGGGAGAGGAAATGAGGGGAGGAATAAATGGAGGGAGAGGGAGAGGGATGGAGACAGTGGTGGGGAGGAGCAGCCACATGCCATGAAGAGAGAAGGATAGATAGCTAAATAAATAGAGAGGGAGAGAGATATAGATATGGGGAGAGATAGAGAGATATAGATAGGGAGGGAGAAATAGGGAGTGTGTGTATGAGTGAGGGATATATTGAGATAGAGATAGAAAGGGATAGGTATATACAAATAGAGGGAGAGAAAGGAAGATAAATAGAGAGAGGGGAGAGAAGTAGAGAGATATAGAAAGAGGGAGCTATAGGGAGAGAGGGAGAGGGAGATAGGGATAGAAAGAGGGAGAGATTTCTAGAGATGGATATAAATTGGGAAAGATAGAGGGGGGAAAGAAAGGGAGAGAGATAGATAGAGAGAGATAGGGATAGAAAGGAGAGAGATATAGAGATATACATAACTATGGAAAGATATAGGGGAAAGATAAAGGGAGATAGATAGGTAGAGAGGGAGAGAGGAGAGAGAGAGATAGGTAGAGTAAGAGAAAGGGAGAGAGATAGGTAGAGAGGGAGAGATAGGAGAAGAGGGGAGATATAGATAAATAGATAGAGGGAGAGAGGTATAGAGAGGAGAAGATAGAGAGGGGGAGAGGGAAAGAGATAGGGGGAAATAGAGATATAGAGGTAGATAAATGGATAGATATGGTTAGAGAGGGAGGAGAGGGGAGAGAGGGAGAGAGGTATAGAAAGAGAGAGAGAAATAGATAGGGGAGAGATAAAGAGATAGAGATAGGGAGGGAGAAGAAAGAAGTGTGTGTGTGTGTGTATGAGTTAGAGAGAGATATGGAGATAGAGATAGAGAGGGGTAGAGATATATAAATAGAGGGAGAGATGGGGAGAGAAATAGAGAGAGGAGCTTGAGGAGAAGTAGAGAGATATAAAAAGGGAGTTATAAGGAGAGAGGGAGAGATATCTAGAGATAGATATAACCTGGGAAATAAAGAGGGACAAGAGAAAGAGATATTGATTACTCCTTTGATGTTTCAAGTATTTTGATATGATTATTGTAAAAAATATATGAAAAAGGGACTTTGTATGTTAAATTTGTGAGCATATGAAGTTTCAAAAATCAAGGATCAATTTCAAATGATTATAATTATATTTTGGTGAATAATATAGAATAACTACCTAGTCCATCATGTAGAGATTTGAATCACCTTTCAAATGCCTATAAAAAATCAAAATTTTGATAAGTAACGCAAAAGTTATGCCCATTTTATTGAAGAGTGATTTTTTAGGATTTTCAAAATAGATGAATATGTCCCTTTAAGCTAGGAATATTGAGATGAATAACTCCTAAATTATGTAGAATTTATAAACACTGCTAAAGATGAAATGATGGTATTTTCTAGAATCAAAGAATCTCCAAAGAATATAGATCAAGAGAGGAGACACAAAACATTGCATGAGTGACATCAAGTATATTACTTGAGCATGAGTACACAAATGAGATGGAGGAAAAAACACTATGTGAATTTGAAGATGCAAATATTATTATGATCATGCAACATTAAATAAATTACACAAGTGACATGTATTATAATACTAAATGTGTATGGAACTCTACATATGTACTAGAATCTCTCAAATGATGATCAACTAAAAATGTAAAAGGTTAATCCATTGCTCTACTGAAACCTAGGAAGCATTAAAGATGGAGTCACTAGGATTCATTATTGTTGTCAAGGGATACTCATTTGACAAAGATGTGATGGAAAAAATTAAGGTGATACACAACCTCCATGAAACTTTATAATTGAGTACAAATATAAAAGAGACACAATAGATGTATGAAATTCCCCCTACTTAGGAACACAAAATTAGTTGGCACTTTATATGACTACATTTACAAATAAATTTATTGTTAGAGTTCATATAAATGTTAAAAAATGACTACATGTTTAAAATAAAAATATCTAATAGAAAGAGAGGAAATTCATGACACTATGATGAAGTACACAAAAACAATTCACTTTAAAAAAATGGGACCCAAAAGGGAGTTCATATACTCAAGATATGGCCCATTGAAGCTCCTAAAATGAGAAATTCATAAGAATGATCTGAGAAAATAGAAATATGGAAAAAAAGACCAAAATAAAAAGAATCTACACTAATACAAATATCATGAAATTATAACCTATTTTTTTAAAAATTGTATAAAAAATGACCTACATATGGCCAATATGTTGTCATTTGAAGAGCAAATGCAAAAATGAAATTGGCAATCATGAGGGGTTGTCTCTTTCGTGGTAGTCTGGTGATTGTTGGGTTGCTCCACCAACTGAGGTGGTACCCTAGAGTGGTGGTGAGATATAGTTTATTTTAATTTTTTTAATTAGAAAATATTTTTAAAAAATAAAGGGGCCTAAGGCTCTTGCCACCCATAACTCCCTCCACCTCCTTTAAAACAGAGGCATATGAGCATGGGGTTTACCCTCCACATACTTTGTACACATCAAGGTACCCTATTGTGGTAGGGTATAGGGGTACACCCCCCCTCCCCCTCCCAATAGCAACATAATTTTTTTTGTTTTTAAAACCAAAATATTGAGTGTTGAGTTGTGCTATATAAATTCTCATTTTTATTTTTCAAATAAAAATAAAAAATAAGATTGTTTATTTTATTTTACATAGTGCAAGAATTATCTAAAAAAATTACTCCTTATGACTTAGAAATCATAATTTCTATTTCAAAGCTTAATGCATTTAGAAACAAAACTTATTTTAATTCATAATAATGGATTCATACATCCTTGTTTATGTAAGGTCCTTCATATTTACATATCACTATAAGAGGGAAAAACTTTCAGGGTCCACACTAGAAAGTCATGTCCTGAATCACCGAGGGTTTACTAGTTTCAACTGAGGTGGAGATTGAATATTTTATCTTCTTTTCTCTTTCTAACTTGATTCATTTTAAGGTAGTAGTCAATTTTTTGAAATTAGAAATTTAGGATTCTCCTACATAACTCATGGTTGTTTTGATTTTTACTTTATTTTTCACTTGTTTGATTTTCCTTGGCTTTCCACTCTTTTTCTTAGTCTTTGATCCACCCATTTATGCATTCAAAAAATATAATAATTGTGGTTAAGTTATAAACACAACGTTATCCATACTAATAAATTTTGTGAAGTAGATTCATAGGCCCTAGTTTTTAAAACATGCTATAATACATGTGTAACAAAAACTAGTTCGTCTAATCTAGACAAATTAAAATTTCTCTAACAAACACCATATATAATATTTTTTTTAATAAAATAAATAGAAAATTTACATAGTTCCTTTGAAATGATTACAAAACATATTAAGAATTTTATTACATCAGCTAAACATAGTTCTTTTCATCAAGTATTGCATCATATAAAGCATTTCTCAATAAATTAGTTTGCAAGTACATTATTGAAAGGAAGAATTTTGGGGTTGGATTATATGCTTGGGAGATAGAACACCAAAACTCAACACTCTCATTCAAGGACAAACCCTAGAGATCTCAACCTCAAGTATGCAAAGGAGAAAGAGATTTGACTATAAGGTTATCCTAGGATCTAGTTGTAAACTAATGAGGGGTTCACCACCAAGCTAGGGCTTGGAAAGAAAAATTCAATGCAAGTTAAAATGCTAAAACCTAGAATGATGTAATATTTAACTAAATGGCCTAAAAATGAAAGAAAATATGAACAAAAAGTTGCAAGATGAAGTGTGTGCACTTGGAAATTTGAAGATGACTGGATGGAGCTCTGAAATGCTGAAAACGATGACTTTAATATTGACTAGGACTCATACGCCAAGATGGGCGAATTAGTACGAGATTTGGGTTTCTGTGCAGAAATAGGAATTTGGAAAATGGGTATCTGAAACTACAATAACCTAAAATTGACCTAAATTGTGACTCATATGCCAAAACTGGCGTATCAATCTAGTTGGGGATTTCTAAAAATTCAAATCCTAAATTTTGTCTTCAAAGTCTACTCTGCACTTCCTAATTAATTTTCGAATCCGAAACCTTGATTTGCAACCTATAGAAGTCTTCCAAGTATCTCCAATGCAAGGTGACAACTTTGACAATTTTCTCCAAACTTGCTCTTCAATGTGCCTTCAACTTAAACCTATAAATCACACACTAAAGAGAGGGGAAAATGTTGTTTTGTTAGTAGAAAGGGGTTTTCCTTGGTCAAACCCCGTTTTGGTAATCAAACCTTGAAATATAATGAAATAGGAATGGAGAATGATGAATGAAAAAAATAAGATGTTGCAACTCACCAAACTCTAGCAATAAAGTGTTGCAAACATGTATGAAGTGGCTCCAATGGGTGGAGATCTTGAATCTTGCTTGAATAGGATGGATTTTGAATGGAATGTTAGCTTGAATCATGAAACCATACATCACAATTGTTAGCTCCAAAACAAACATGGTGCATGAAGACTTTGGCATGATGCTTGATGCTTGAATAATGCTCTAAAATGCTTGATAATCTGCCCTTGAAGACTCTTGAATTCTCGTGTAAACACTTGAATGCTCTTGTGAACTTAAATTTTCTATTATGAATGCTCTCACAAAAGTCTTAGCTGAAAATGAGGGAAAGAACTTTGTATTTATACTTAATTATCCAAAAAATCTTGAAATTACAACACTACAAGCCGACATTGGATCTAGGAGGATAAAATCCTACCAAGAATTTGAATTAATTTTAATTTTGGGCTACACGGGACTCATACACCCAAGGTGGCATATGAGTCCCATTAGGCATAATTTATGGGACCAAATTAAAAAAAATGCTTAGAAAGGTGTGAAACCAAGATCAAGACACAAAACCCTAGGTGGGACTCATATGCCCAAGGTGGTGTATGAGTCCCAAACCACCAAATCTGGGCCACACAACCTGAAAACACCTGAATTATGATTGATTACTGATTTATGTTGGGATCATCCTCAAAAAGATACATTAAATGAGGCTTGTGGAGGCAAAATAAGGCCAATTAAAACATAAAGAAGCCCAATTATTAATGAAAACCTTAGAAAAGTGTGAAAGTGGGTTACAACACTTTACAACACTCTAAATAAGGTAGGATTAGGTTTATTTATTTTACAAGATCCCAAGACCTAATGTGAGTGTGTTGAACACATTACAACACTAAGTCAAGGCATCATTAAGCTCAACTCAATAAGGAGGGCCCAAACAAGTGTGAAAATGTCACCGATGACATTTTTTGACACTAAAATCACAAGTGTCATAAATATTACAATGAAACTGACTTCTTCAAATGAAATAAATGGAGTTTAGTCTAAAAGCTATCAAAGAGTTCTTTGAAAGATATGTGTAAAAAGAGATATGGAGAATGTTGTGAATGCTCCAAAAGTGGTGTGGAATGCTAATAAATGAGAGAAAAAGAGAGAGAGTTGTGTGTGTGTTTAGTTTCAAAATATCAAGCATCTTGACCAAGAAGGAAGACCCTTGTGGTCCAAATAGTCTGCTTGAGCGATTCTCGACAAAGGTGTAGGTTGGAAGAGGCATTACACTACAAAAACGTGGTAGGTGTAACATACTGATGACCAACTCAGTTGTAGAATTTCATGGGACAAGATTTCAACATGCATATGTCTCCATGGTACACACCAATCCGTAATAAAATCAAACTTAATAGTCGAGTTACAACTAGACATGGTAGATGTTGAAAGATGGCTTGGGTTGAAAAAGAGCATAATTATCTTAATTGGAACTAAAGGGGAAGGTGTATGTAATGTGAAATTGCATACATGATGTAATTTAAAACATTATAATAACATCATCATAATTATTGTTGTGGAGGTGGGAACACTAGCATGAGGTTTGATTGAGGAAAAATCCTATACAATGCAACCCTTTTCCCTTTTTGTGTGTAGATTTGAGTTTGAAACTTTTGACAGTGACAGGTTGTAGAAGGACAAAGTAGACTGTGATTGAGTGACTTGAATTCAAACTAGATAAAAACCCTAGGAATAGGGTGCCCAATGCCATTGTCCCTCCAATTTAGCTTCTACTTCTAGTAACATGCACCCCTTTATCTACACATCTCGGATTTGTACCCATTTTAGTGATTTTTTGTTTTCATTTGTGTGATCATTGATATTTTAGATTAGGGCTTATACTAATTAGGTTAATTAGATTACACTTAGTTATCTTCCCTCTTTGCATCAAAGGAATAGAAACCATGCAAATTGGCTCTCCTTTGAGGTGGTTAGCCAATCATAACACCCTTTTTGCTTCATGTTCCAATGTTAAGAAAATGAAAGATTGTTTCGGGTTAATCTACCAGCTAGATCTAGGATCACTTTTCACACTTAACATTTTGGTGAACCTCACTTATCTTACATTTTCAAAATAATTTGATTTTAATTGCATCGTTTTAGATCTAATTTACTTGTTTAAGGAATTAGATATGAATATCTTATGTACATTTACAAACATTATATGTTACTTTAGAAAAGTAAAGCACAAGTTTACTTAGGCATATTATTTAATTAATTCCTAGGTTGCATTTACTAGGAAATTAGTTATAATGGGTCATCCCCCTTCACATGTATTTAGGAAATAAGATTCTTCTAGAATATCATCTAGAACTTATCTTATCAACTCATCATTCCCTAGGTAGTTAGTTAGGGTTCACATGTTGTTAGATCAAGACACACATGTCAACATCATAATTCATACTACATTTCACTCTTGCTTATTTATACAAGGCATTTGTACATTGTAACATATCATCTCATAATAGAATCTCAATTTGCATGCCTAAGTTGCAACACTTTCGTGTGGGTTATTTTCTTCTTAGCAAAGATCCTTTGAAGGCTGCAACTTCATAGGGTGATTCAACATCCATAATTTATACAACTTCTACACTTACTCTTACACTTCACTTAGCTTGAAGACACTCTTGATCTTCCTTCATTCCAATGGAAATTAATTTGTCTTCTTTATTTTCTTCATCTTCTCTTTTCAAGGCAACCATCCATTGCCTTTTTATTTTCTTAACAATCATGTTTACAAGCCACTTCACCTTCTTGTGCATTGGCCAATACCCAACATATTCATGGTATCCTTCTTCAAACCACTGTTGTACTACAAGCTTAATATATTTCCTCAACTCTTCCATTTCTCTATCAAACTCTGCATCTTGTCTTATCTTACTAACTTCCATCTTGTCCTTACGTTTGATGCCTTCTTTCTTATCTTGTTGTTGCATCTTTCTATCTTCTCTTCTTGACTTTGTGATACCTCACCTAGGGCTTCTCTCCACTTTTCCTCTTGCCCAGTATTTTGTTACCTAGGTTCTTCACATTATCCTGTCAATCTACAATACACATCTCTCCAAGAATCGATGAATATAACCAACTTCTTCATCAAACTCGTTTGAAACTCTCAACTTCCTCTTC
This sequence comes from Sequoiadendron giganteum, assembly GCA_007115665.2. Lineage (NCBI taxonomy): Eukaryota > Viridiplantae > Streptophyta > Pinopsida > Cupressales > Cupressaceae > Sequoiadendron > Sequoiadendron giganteum. Next base: position 215,543,983 of record CM021101.1, read on the forward strand.
CCAGAGATTTTAGGCTTTGATACCAATAATGATGCAAAGGATAAAAAATATGAAAGGACAATGTGTTTTCAGATTGTATGTACTCTCTTGAAGGTGTTATAACCCTAACTTTGCAAGATTTTGACAAACTTTCCTCTCTAAGCCTAAACCCTTAAAGAAGGTCCTAAGTGGTATGTCTTGCATCAACTCTCACCCATATGCATTCTTGGATATTTAAAACCCTCAATACACTCCATAGGGCCTATTCAAACTCAAACTCAACTGTGGTGAACTCAAGAACTATGGTTTTCACTAAACCCTCAAAGACACCTAGGGTTTTGACAATTTTATTGACAATGCACACACTCAAACTTGTATATCTCACTCATATGATTGAATTAGGTATTCTCCTTTGGTGGGCACTTGGGCAGTAACCTAATGAATATTTTCTCCAAGTTTCATCAATTTTGATGGTGCAAACAAAATTTATGATTTTTTTAAGCTTGTTAGAAACCCTAGTTCTGAAACAGGGCAGCTAGTAGTATTTTTTCCATAACTTGCTCAAAACTTCATAAAATCAAACCAAACCAATTGCATTCGAACCTCAAAACAATATTATATCATTCCATCCACACTTAGACCTGAAATTATTCCATATAGGGTTGTATAAGGCCTATTATAGTATTTCATTCATGCCATCTGAATTATGATAAGAAAATAGTTACAATTCGAAGATATGTCCTTTTTCCATAAAAAACCTAATGTCTAATGTAACAAAAGTGCAACAATATGCCTTTTTTCAAGACTTCAAACCTAACTAACATGTTCTTAGGCTTCTAAAAACCTAACCTAAGTTGGTAACTCACTCACAACCCCACTTGGGTGGGTTAAGAGGTTCATTATAATATTATTTTCTCCTTTTATAATATGTGCAACCTCCTTAAATAACATTACTAACGTTTGACCTCCTAGGACTCCTTAACAAATTCAAATATTTAAATAGTCTTTTTAAGGGAACCTCCTCTAGACCTTATTACATACTCAAAAGGATCCATTGAGTGGGCATCCATGCTAAAACACCAAAATGGACCTCTTCATGAACTTTCTCATCAAAATCCAAAACTTACATTTTTAGGTTACTAGATGCTCCTACATCATATTCAACTCCACTTTTTTAGGTTTTTTACAATTCCTTGTTAAAATGAGAGAGGATATATAGATACATGTTTTCTATTCTTGTATTAACAAGGCATGCAATGTGTTTTAAGTACCAAATTTTATATCAATCACTACCAAGTTTTTAGGGAAATGAATTTTATAAACTTGATCAAATTAGGGAACAAAAAAGAGGGAAAAAAATCATTTGACAAAATTTTATAGGGGTCCTAGCACTAGATGGTGCTACATGTTACGTGCTAAAGTTCCCAAGGGTGCTAGTGTAGACATGATATATTCTATCTTGAATCTTTATAAGGACTTTGATTATGATATTTTGAGTTTAGGGCTCTTGTGGGGTCCTTTTGTGATCATTAAGGATGTTCAAATCATTAAAAAAATGATACTAAACATACAAAGGGTATAAACACTATAATGAGTGTAAAAACATAATCTATGCTATCTATAGAGTTATATCTTCAATATGTATTAGAATGGCTTGAATTTTTGTCATCTCATTTGTGTTTAGATGGAATAATTTACCATTTGTTTATGTAGTTAAAATTGTGTATATTGATTTGCAAAAATATCCATGTTAGGGGTTTTCGGATGATCTTGAAATTCTCATGCTTGTGTTGGTGTGGCATAATGAGCCCTAGATTTATGTTTTGATTCATTTCTAGTAGTCTTAGGATAAAATCCTTCATGGCTATGTTAAGTTGATCGGATTGGTTAATTTGATAAAGGTTTCATTCCAGATTGGTCGATTTGATCAAATTTTAGGTGTTTACTTGAGAGCTTTTTAAACCTTTCCTTTAAATAAGGTTCAAAGATTACATCGATAGAAAACTATACATATATTAATATGTTAGAGAGTAGGTGTTTGTGCTTGGGTTCATATGGATGCCATGTGCTGCAAATTCTAGTTGTATGTGGCTAGATTAAATAACTAATAATAAGTGCCAAATAATGAAATGAAATAAACTTGACAAATCTAGGTTTTTTCCTCAAGGAAATTAAGTATTAAATCTGATTTTGAAATATTTGCATACAAGTTTAAAACATAAATCAATGCAAATGAAAATATTTTCATTTTTAAACTTATTTAAAACATAAAGCAATGCAAATGAAAATAATTTTTTTCTACATTTTTTCTTCAATTTGAAATATTTTCATCAAATGACAATAAACATTGCAAATGAAAATAGTTTCTAGAGTTATTTTTCTCTGTAATAGGGTATTTTTTGGTTTGAAGGGTAATTTTCATGTTTGGATTCAATTTAGGGTTATTTTTAGGGTATTTTTTTGGTTTGAAGGGTAAATTTTTTTGTTTGCATTCAATTTAGAGTTTTTTTTTGTGTGTAAGGGAAAGTTTTTGGTTTTCATATTGAATATAGTATTTATAAATTTCTTTCAAGATTAAACAAAATTAAAACACCTAAATTACCAATTAAACAAAAAGACCCACAATATCAATCATCAAATACCGAAAAATTTAAAAAAATGCAACAAAACCTTACTTAGAGGGCATGAATGGTGTTCTCGTACTCGAGATCAATTCGCACACTCTTAAACAAAATACTTATACGAAACGGGATCCCATTTCATATCAATCAAGATCCCGTTTTGTATAAATCGGGATCTTGTTTCTTAAATCTAGGTTTGGGACACTGAAAGCAAAATGGATCCTAATTTTTAAGAAATGGGATCTTGATTTTTAAAAAATGGGATCCCAATTTTTAAAAAATGAGATCCCGATTTCTAAAAAATGGGATCTCGATTCATTTTTCTTATTTTTCAATTTTTTTCTAAGGCCGAATTTCCACTAGAAGTGGACTCATCTTTGTGCTTTTACCCTATCACTCCATTTATTATCCCTTAAATTAAACCAATAAATTCCTTGTTTGGTGAAATAAATTATCCTCTTAGTAAATATTTCTAAAGGGTTGCATGATATCCTAAAAATGAAGAAAGATGAATTATTTCACCTAATTTAGGATGGTATATGCATAAATTTTTTGAGGATGATGGATATATATAGACACTTCTCCAAACTTAGTGCCTATTAGTAAATAGAAATGGAGGTGAAACTAATACAAAAGACTATACTCTACAATATTCATCAATATATGTGCCATCCTTATATAGCCAGTGATTGATGTCTCCTTCAATATGTACTTCATCTAGAGTCCCAGGCAACTGGAAGATGGTGGATCCATATGTTCTTTAAATTTAGATATATATCTAAGTTCTTTTTTATGATATCACATTGAGGTTTATTACATAGAATAGAGCATAAAATCTTAGACTTTGGTCTATGTTTTTCTTCAACACTAGGTATTTTATTTTTTTGAGCATTTCTTCAAACTTTAAAAAATGAATAAATATTGAGGGCTTGGTTGCCATCAAGACAAGACATGATTTCCATCCTTGATATCAATCTTTGTCATTGCTTTTAAGCACCACCTAGTCTAGCTACACACATGTGGACAAGTTCTTGAAGGCTAGAAGTGCATAGTTCAAGGCTAGATAATAAGTTCAAGGTCACACAAAATGCTTAAGACTACAATTTTCTAGATTAAGTCGACATGTGTGATTCTAAATCTTAATAGACAATAAATTATGTGTTGACAATCTAAAAATAGAAGTTTGAGTTCGATCACAAAAGAGTGTATTTCAGTAGAACATTCATTATTGTAAAGATGGTCCAACTAAGTACATGCTTCTCTATTTATCAATTTTAATATATTTTTCAATATTTTATCTAAACTCAACTCATTTATTGAAATAAATTATTTAATCAATTGATTAACTTGAATATCTTTAGAGGGTGCCTTTAATCCTTTTCACCTTTTAACTCCACGATTTAATATTAGCTTAATCACCAGTAATGCTAAAGATGAATAAAGAGAGTACCTACAAGTTAGAGCAAATAACAACACAAATCATTCAACTCTAACTCAATCAGAAAATTGAAAAGCCTACACTTCTCTCATTACAAACACATGAACTACTAAATTATTCGAGATAACTTCTTATAATATTGATCTGATTTTTATAATCAATAAAACATTATACAATTATACTTGTATGCAATCTTGTTATTATGTTGATCTTGTAATCAAGATTATGTATATAAATTTAATTCCACTATTCATATTTAAAAGCCTATACTATTCAAAAATATTCTCTATTCTTCTCAAAAACTTTTGCCATTTCTCAGAATTTTTAATTATTTTGGATCAACAAACATTTTAAACATTCAAAGCCCATGCTCAATTTTGTGGCTCGTGATAACCAACCCAAATGTGGATCCCACCCAACTTTTTCCGTCACAAGAAACTAATTAAAAAAGTGAAATTTGCAAATGCCATGCATTGGGCGGCTCGTGAGGATATCTCCAATTGTGGACCCTACTTAGCTTTTCCAATAATAAAAAACCCATTATGAAAATTATTTCCGATAATAATAATAATTAAAGAAAAAACATTCAGCGACTTTACATAAGTTCAACATTCACAAGTATATCATAGCCCAGCTAAAACCTCTATATATATTGTTCGTTATACCGTTATACACGTGTGGGCAGCTTATTATCTCGTCCAATGATGAGCTGTCGTCTTTATTATAAATTGGACTGCCAGTGTCATTATAAATGTAGATAATCTGCTGTATTTAGTTACGCTTCCCAACGTTTACTTGCTATCGCTTTGAGCTCCGTGTTTGCACTACCTGTTGACTTGCTTGACAAATTTTTATTATTTTTATAAATTCGAGATATCCTTTCTAAAATTTTAGGTTAAATATCGATTTGCGACCCATGACGAATACGACAAAAAATTTAGTGTCCGCAAGATAATCCTGGATATTTATGATTAATAGGCAGTTGTTACGAACAGCTCATAAGATTCCACTCTCACCCCGTTTAGCTAAGTTATCGATGATTTTTTATACAAGGTATTGACGGTGGTTTAAATTTGATGCCCAACATTCCTTATCGGGAATTGTTTTAATGATATAATAGTGTGGAATAAGTTTGAAAGAGTAAATTAGATATCTTAAATAGATCTATTAATAGGATGTAAGAGATATTTCTGGATGTTTGGTGTTTTTAAGTAGATATGTTTCAATATTTTTATTTATAATTTTAATAAATTATTTACTTTATGAAAATAAATTATTTTAATAATTTTCTGTTTATTTTATTTGTTTAGCTATTATTTAAATAATAAATTTATCAATTTAAATTATTAAATTAAATTGATGAGAAAAATCTAACTTGTAATTAAATCTAAAATAAATAAACAAACTAATTTTTTTTTTTACACTTCATGAATTTAGTCTTTTATTGTTTTTTTTTCTCTACTATTAACAAATTTTATTTTTCTATTTATCTTCTTTTTTAGTACTCATCGGCTATTAATGAGTTGTTTTTGCACAAAGCTAAAATTTAATTTAAACTCCCTAAAATCAACATGCACAATTAGGGATCTTGGTTAAACCTGGTATAGCCCTTGGTGGACTTTGGTTAAAACTTATTTTAAAATTAGGGATCTTATGATGGACATTATCAGTAGGTTAGTTACTTATGCTATTGATAGTATAAGATTGATAGTTCTCTCTTACTGTTTACTAGAACTCTGGCTTTGCTTTGAGTTGTTTTTGCACAAAGCTAAAATTTAATTTAAACTTCCTAAAATCAACATGCACAATTAGGGATCTTGGTTAAACCTGGTATAGCCCTTGGTGGACTTTGGTTAAAACTTATTTTAAAATTAGGGATCTTATGATGGACATTATCAGTAGTTTAGTTACTTATGCTATTGATAGTATAAGATTGATAGTTCTCTCTTACTGTTTACTAGAACTCTGGCTTTGCTTTGGCTATTACTGTGGTTTTTGATATTGTTTGTTTGTTTGGGTGCATCCAAAAAATCACCACTACAAAGTAGTCAGGGTTCAAAACAGGCACCCAAAGAAATAACCAAGAAACATGAAACTAGCAAACAACCACAAAAGAGCATAACACACAACCAAACCAGCCAACAACAACATCATCCTACCATGTCTTCCAAAATTAGCCTCTCTAAGTCTTGGGAATAATCTCGAGATAACTACTCCCAACCAATCAACAAGCTCATTTGGCCAAACAATCAACAACCTTGTTCCACTCATGTGGAATGTGAGTAAAGGAAATAGACTTAAGCATGGAACTTAGCCACAAAATATGCCTAACCATAGAGGCAAGTTGCCAATTAACCCCATCCAACTTCTACTCAGTCAACAAGTTAGCAATGATTTGAGAGTTTGATTTAGAGATGAATGGAAAACCTTCTATGAAGTTATTGGTTTGATGTCCCTTATGAATGGAAAAGAAAAAAATGTCCTTGCCAGAGCCGTCTCTTCCAATTCCACCAATTCTAGTAAGCCCATGATTACCCCTAGAAGAGTCATCGGTATTAATTTTTTTTTTTAAATTTCATCAAAATGATTGGTTTTTGGAGTGTAGGAAGTATAAAGGTAAACTATTATTTTACCAATTATCTTAGACATGGTTTTTACCTTCTCTCCATATGCATTGTCTTTTATTAGTTAGATGGACTTCAACTTTATGCAAACTAGACCATTTTTTATTAAATAAAAAATGGGATGTGGTAGGTTTCAAATGGAAATTGGGGGTTGGTTTGTTTGAATTTTTAATTTTTGCATTAATAATATTATTAAAAATAAAAATAGTTCCTAAAATCAAACAAACATGCTTGATGTAACTTTAGTTGTTTTTATTCATACAAATAAAAACTATCCCCTAACACTTGTCTATCACCAAAAATAAAATAAAAAAATTCTAATTAAAATGTATCTTAATATTTTTTTACATGTTTATTTTCAACACTTTTGAATTTTTTTCTACACTTATATTTTATAAATATATTTTAATATGTTTTTTTACTTTTCTCTTCAATTTTTTTTAATATTTTTTATATTAAAAATAAAATTATTTAAAAAAAATCTAAAATACTATAATTACAATATTATAAAAAAAGTACAACCATTACATGACACTTGTTTGTTCTAATGATTAAACATATTATATATTAATTTATTTTTATTTTTAAATTTTTGTTTACAAGAAAATAGATAATTTGAAACAAATATATACAATTTTTATATTGATCAAAGCAAAAAGAATTACAAAGAAAATTTAAGACAGTCCCAAAAGAAAGGAAAAATTATTTTTTGTATTTCATATATTAATATTTATTATTAATTAGTAACAGTATGTTTATTATTATATTAAATACTTTGACATGTAAATAATTGTCAAATTTAAAGTAAAATATTGATTTTTTTGTTAAAACTCTTAGATCATTATACTCCACCCCTTGTTGCCACTTTACTTGATGTCTCTCAATGTAATGAAAATAATAATAAATAATAAATTTAAAAAAATTAGAAGAAATGACAAAAATAATTATTGTAAGAGAATTGTATGAATAAATGTTAAAGGAAAAAAATGAGAAGTGTCTAGAAGGGAAATAAATAAAAGAAAGATAATGATGATTATATGAAATTGCAATAAGTATGAGGGGGCCTGTGAGGGAAAGGATGAATAATAAAGAGAAAATAAAAGAAGAAAATAAGAGATTGTATGGTAAAATAAGGAGAAAAATAATAGAGATATAGTGATAAAGGATCTTCTTTTTATAATTTGATATATTATGAAAAAAATATTTATTTGATACTTAATTAAATAAAAAGATTGTATTATGAATGTTTCACAAGGTATAATATTTGTTGAATGCTTTGTAAATGAGATAGTAAGTTAAGTGAGCTGGATTTTAGAAGAAATTTTATGACTAAAGTATATTTGAGATGGAGTAGTATTAGAATGGGTGACCATCCAAGAAGTTTTATGCTAGTCATAGACATGCTTTTAGAATTGTTATTCATAATTAATAGAAATTCTATCTTAAAGATAGTGAAAAATATGAGTTTCTAGTTTTTTGTTTTAGTTAATTTATTTTACTTTTGCTTTGTAAAAGAAAGTTATTGGTATGTCGAAGTCGTTACATTACATCAAGCTTTGGTACTACCCTTCATCTAGACTAAAATATTCGCCTCCATTAACATATATTTTAATTGTAATAGTTTTATTTTGTACACATTAATATATCTTTTATTCTTTTGATTTTATATTTTTAAACAATATATATTATATTTTGGGCTTTAGGTAAATTAGGACAACAATTCACCCCTAACAAATTCATCTCGTGGAAAATTCACCGCTAGCAATATGATATGAATTGCCGGTGGTGCAATGAATTGAACGTGAATTTGTTGACCAGTGAATTGTTGGTGGAAATTTTCCTAAGCCTATATTTTGATATGGATGTGAATGAAATGAAACTTTGTGTTCTAATATCATTGTAGGGTATCTTTTAATCAAAGACAGTATAAAAATATATCAAGATACACCAATTTTTTTACTATAGAACAAAAAATAATAGAAAAGAACAATCATTAAAATCAAATAGAATATATCAATATAAGAAGAAAGAAGAGAAATGAAGTAAATTATAGAGAAAATAAATCAATATAATAATAAAGATTTGATATAGAACGGGGATTCTCATTGGCAAAGAAAATGGAAAGATAGATTTAAAAAGAAGAGAGAAATATAATAGAATCATTGACAAAAGAAATAAAAAAAAAATTTAAAAAGAAGAAAGAAATATAACAAAATAAAATTTGAAAAAATAAAATAAAAAATTCAAAAAAATAAAGTACATCGAGAGTAAAAAATATTTATAAATATATAAACAGAATAAACATGAGATTTTCACAATCCTGAAGTATGGCAGTATTTAATTATCCTCCTCACAAAATCTTGAATTATATTTCATTTAATTGCTTTGTTAATATAAAAAATAAATAAAAGTAACATAATAAAGTAGCTTGAAATTTATCAATGCTGACACATGTTTGACTGAGAAAACGACACCTGGTCAGCCAAGAAGGGAGAAAGCAGTGGGACATGGACAGCTGGGTTTGGAGGCGTAAACAGTAGAAGATGTATGGGATTCGTTGTAAGTGGGAGACAAAGTCGGCAGGAATCCCGGAAAAATGGATCCTCTTAGAAAACATTAAATTTGAGGAATGTTATAGAAAGCACATTAATTAGTTAGTCCGTAGTATGGAGCCTTGTGCCCTCCTCAATAACATAATCTCCACAACCTCTGCAACAAACAATAATTCTTTTTACTTATTTAAATTAACAATGAAAATGATGGCAGCGTGCGCCTTGGAATTTGTTCCCAAACTTCTTTTTCTAATTGCTTAATTACGATGGACAATTTTATTTGGCTCTAACGTCTTGCTTTAGCTTCTTTAAGTAAAAGTCGAATCATATTTTTGGAGTTTCTTTTGTTTTGTCCAAAGCTTTGTATCTTGGAATCAAAGTCTTACGGATTTCTTTAAGAGTCATAGTTTTGTAGAGGAATAAAATCCTCTTTATCTAACATAATTAAATAAATGTTAATATTATGTGGCGAGGTGTGATTTTGGTGATGTTATCATGTTAACAATTTTTTTTAACCAGTCAATATATATTTTTGAGAAAATTTAAATTATAAAATAATTCTTAAATAAATAAAAATAATATGGAATGGGGTTTTAGTTTGATTGGCTAAAATAGTATTCGACAAGTGATCACCCGTCAGGTGAAAAAAGTTTACTTGGTGCACTGCAATTCATAGGGGACTACTTGATTCCTTAGTCTAAAAAATAATAATAAATAAAATAATATATTTTATTTTATTTGTATTTATTAAGACTTGTTTTATTTAATTTAATTAGATGTTATTTTATAGTATGCAAGCTTTTATATTAAACTTGTTTTCAAGAAGAGGAATATGTGGAATTGTAATTCAAAATAAGTCTTAAAAAGGAAGGGGAAGTGAGATGAGAGAAAATAATTAAAAATTTCAAAAATAAAATTATGAAAATGTATATTTAATTAAAACTAGGGTTTGTGTGTTGAGAACGAAATTGACTATATAAGATAAATATAAGGACATGAAACTATGACAAAACGAATGGGTAAGAACAAGTTTGAAAATGCTTAAATAGATGAGAAGAAATAAATAGTAAAATTTGATAAGGGTAGGATCATGTGTAAGAACAAGCTTAGAGGCTTACAAGGAGAACAAGGATGAAGTTAGATAGAAAAAGATATGAAAGATTGTGATGCTTAAAATATGTGTGTGTGTATATATATATGAAAAGTTATAGTTATAATTGTATTTTAAAAAATAAAAGTAAATGAATAAATTTTAAGAACATGTATGTAGTTATATGCATGTATATTTGAAAGAACATGATCTTATATGAAAAAGAGGTTGAAAGCATGAAAACACATACATGTATACATACATATACATATGTGTGTTTGTATGAATATGTATATACATGTATATATGTATGGGTGTATGTTTATCAATATTTAAGAATTAAATTAGGGGAATTTGTTGGTAGGAGGATAGAAAGAGAAAAGAGCAAGGAGCTAAGGGTTGAAGAGATGATCAATACAGGAGAAAATATGCAAAAAGAGCTTCAATCTAGCCAAAAAGAGAACAAGTCAGCATGAAAGGGTGCCACATAACTATATACATATATGGATACATATACTTCTAAGAAGTGGCATTATGAAAGGGTTATAAATTTGAAAAAACCCAAATGAATGAGGGGAGGTAAATAAGGCTAGGGATATGAGAAGAAAATCCCATAAGAGCAAGGTGGGGGGTTTAGCAAGGGATAAATAGGAAAAAAGGAAGAACATAAGGGAGAGATGGCACACGTGCATAGAAAGTGATGCAAGAAAATGCAGACAAGTGTCACTTGATCCTAATTGTGACACAACCCTAAATTTTGTAATGGCATGCTTGTATATATGTTCATTGAATATGAAACCTAACTTTCATAACATTTGGCCCTAAATTACTGCAATGATATCCTTGCATATTTGTTTTGCCTGAATGTAAAATCAACTCCTTTGTCTAGTTGTTAAAAGTAACCATTATAATGATAGGAAGAATGTGGTTAGTTAAGATAGTTATGAATGTGCTTTTGTAACTGTAGACACATAAAAATGACCAAGACCCTGCAAGCACTATTTTACCACCTTTCGTCACGACATGATTATAACATTTTAATTATGTTTCTAACCCACATTCAACTATTAATTAAATAATTCATAATTATTTAATTAATTCATAATCTCTCATTCTGCATGATTATTAAATAAATAAATCCTATTTATTTATCTAATATGTCACTAATTATCAAAGTCTTCTCTTAATTAAATAAAATTTTATTTATTTAATTAATCCTTATCATTAATGTCCTCCTGATTATTAAATTAATATATTTTTATATATCTATTTAATATGTCACCATTTCCTAAATCCTCTCTTAATTAAATAAATTCATTTATTTATTTAATTAATTAACTACTTCTTCTAAATTAAATAATTATTTTTAATTATTTAATTAAGGCATGTGACATTTTTATATTTTTAAATAAAACAAATCATTTAAAAATATCTCACATACTTAACTGATTCTTCATTTAGTAATTAATTTAAAAAATCAGTTACTTCTTATCTCACAAAATCCATATTTTGAATTAATTTAATTCAAAATAGAATTATTCTTCTACAAATCAAGTAATTTCTAAAATTACTGATTTTGTAAAAACCCATCCTCTTGTCTTCCGATTTTTACTAATTTCATCTCAACTATCACATTTAGTCTTGATTTAATTCATTTAATTAAATCTTATTCACACATATGGGTATTTTGCCCTAACCCTAATTGAGAGTTGCCTTATTGAATCTTAACCTTTGATTCTAGGGCATTCCTCAATCTCTCATCTTGTCCATCCGTTCAAGATTGCATTTTCTATAAAATGACAATCTTGATCTCATTTTCGGATCCATGATCATTTACTTAGACTACTTTTATTATAGGCATTCTAATTATCATAGGCTATTCATTACTATTCGCATATTAGGATTGAGTTTCTAGTTGCATAGTTTAGTAATTTAAATCCTTCAAAGGCATTGCTTAAGGGCTAGGCATATTTTAGTTTGCTCACACAAAGGCTGAGGGCATTCATTATTATCACAACAATCTTAAGAAGGTACAATGGAAGTGAAGCATGGAGGAGAGAAGACATGGGTGAGATCAATCTAGTTTATTCCTTTTCTCGTTTATTCTCTATTGTATTCCATTGTTATATGATCTAATATGCAAGATTTTATAATGTTCAACTAACAATTATGTATTGTAGAAATTCATATGTTACAGTAACTACATATGTAGTTTATAATGATTAAACTTTATATACAAATTTTAATTTTTTGGGTAACTATTTTAACTCAGATTTTTAGTTAAATGAACTAATTTTATTCTTGACATTGGAGTGTGGTAAGATGGTTATGTCACTCTCGTCAAACAAAGAGTATCACAGGGAAGAGGAGTCCAGCCATCCAAGAGTGATATGAGTGATAGGTGCACTCACATGCATATAGTGACATTCTCCAATTGCATACCACATTAAAAATTTAAATAATAAAAATATTTTATTTATTAAATATTATCAAATTAAATAAACATATTAAAAAAAATTATTACAAAAAAATTATATTTAAAAAATAATAATAGTGCAATACTAATAAAAAGTAAATTGATATTATTAAAAATTGATATCATATGCATTTCTTTCTTTTTTTAAAAGAAATAGAAGATGTTCAATATTGTCTTAACAAGTGCCACATAGTGGCTAGTACTTGCCTTTATAGTACATTGTAGTTATTATTTTTTAGATTTGAAAAAAATAAATGTAAATTTTATTAATGTGAATAAAAATAAATGTAAGTTTTGTTAATCATAGTGTTTTAGTATTGTTAATTAATTTTTTGTATGATCTAACCTTAACTCTAACTCACACCCTAACTCACACCCTAAGCCTAACCCTAATTGTCATAACCCAATTTTTATTACATTTCAATTATAATATGATAAATTGAATTATTGAGGAAATTCAATATGTTGAATGTAAATTTTGATATTTTTGAGAAGTTTGAAAGAAGGTGACCGTCATTAACTATGTGATCTTTGGAACTAACTTATATTTTATCATGATTGAACGCTACTGATAATTTGTGTAAGTGCAAGTGTGTGCAATTGCAGGATGACAAGTTGAAGGACAAGAACACGGTTGAAGTAGGATCATTTAGCCAGATCGAATGGTAAACTTGATGGAATCTGGGTGCACACACCACAAAATGGCATGATGACCGCATTTGAAATTCATATAGGAGAATTATATTAATCTAACTTGAAATGATTGATGATTGAAAAGGTAGACTTGTGAAACAAAATACATGTGAAATTCTTATTTAATTGTTTATCTTGATCTTGTGTTTGAGAATTTAAAAGAAAACGATAGTATGAATTAACATGTAATGAATGTATGTATCTCACAAAGGCTTATTTAAAGGATAAGAAAAAGCCACTTCATTTAAACATTATTGTTTGAAATAAAAATGAAAGTTCCTTTATATTTAAATGTTGATATATGTACATGAACACACACACACAAATACATATATATTTATATTTCTTAATAAATTGAATTTGAAACCAAAATTATCACTATCGAATTGATAGAAATTTAAATAAAATCATGAGAAAATCTCATGAGACATGAACACACACACACAAATACATATATATTTATATTTCTTAATAAATTGAATTTGAAACCAAAATTATCACTATCGAATTGATAGAAATTTAAATAAAATCATGAGAAAATCTCATGAGGTCGTGGCCTACTATTGAAATTAAGGCAAATATTCAAATTTGATGTATGGGGGTGGCTAAACATTAATGGCTATTAAGATTTGAAATGACCCCTTTAGTTGAGGCAAAGGAAAAATAAAGAAAGTTGCCATTTTTGAGAGGATATCATCAACACCAACTAAGAGAGAATGGCTAGTTCATCAAGCCTTGTGGAAAAATGCCGAAGGAAAAATCCTCATATTCAGAGGTATTTGATGATTTTTAATTTGAAATGCTTGCATTTTCCAATTTCGTCTATTCTTAAGCATAGATTATTTATATTGATGATTATTTATAATCGAATAAAATTTGTTCGCTGATTTTCTTTATGCAAATCATTTGATTTAATTTGATATATATTTTTTGTTGTGAGCAAGGCCATGTCAACCATTCTATGTTCGAACATGCTATGTGCATGCTTCACCAATGGCATGAAAGTCGATTATCTCTTACCGTGTAAGTTTTGTGATGTCACCACCCTTTAGGTATCTGTTGCATGTGATTTTTTTTAGCTCATCACATGGCTTAGTAGTGAACCGATAAGCCTGTGATAAGGAACAAAATAATTCTTAAATCATTATCACCCTTTAAGGGTAGGCAATGAATCTTTCATAGAAATTTTATGTTAAACCATGATATTCTATATGATAGAATCCTTTCAATGGCCACCCATATGGGTGTGAGAACCATCGCCTTTGATCTTGGATTGATGGGTATCATTGTACTATATTATTGTTGCCTCTTTGTAGTAAGCGATGGTGGGGTTTATGCCACCCCATTGATTTAATATGATATTATTATTCCTTGCAGTTATGTTATCTTTTACTATGTCACAGTGTTAGTATTGTATCAAGGTGCCTTGTTCATATAGGACAATGGCCAAAAGAAGTGTCATACTATCCTTGTGTTTGCATGTTAAGTATGTCAAAGTACCATTCCTAGAGAACAAACCCAAAACAATCATTTGGTCGAATGCAACTAGGTTGTGGGTTGTCATGCTTAGGCCATGCCCTTAATATATATATATATATTAAGCAACAATCAACCGACCATTGTTCATTCCATAGAATGACTATGCCATAAGTATGTTATATAAATGAATGCAGGTTCTTCAAACCCCGAGCAAAAATAAGAATGATCCCAGTTTTTATGTAGAATATTACTATTGTTAAAATGGCCAAAATGTCATTTTAGTTTTATTATCTTGCAATAAACAATGTCAATATCGTTTGGATGATTTTCTTGATATGTATATTTATAGAAAACTATTCTCAGAATGATAGAGCACTGAGTAAAAACATGAGAATAAAATTTATGTCTTTTCAAAATTTTGACCTTGATTACTTGAATAGCTAAGGGTCCTTGGATGAGACTCAAATAAGTGAAGTACTAGTTACCTTGAAACTGAAATTGTAAACTTTTGAAAAACTACACTGTTTGTTATAAACAACATTTGTTTTGTTATAAACAACATTTGTTTTGTTATAAACAACATTTGTTTTGTTATAAACAACATTTTTTTTTGTTATAAACAATAATTGTTCAGTTGCAAACAACATCGTTTTGTTATAAAAGGTTTTTGTTTAGCTGTAAACAACATTGTTTTGTTATAAAAAAATAATTGTTTAGCTATAAACAACATCATTTTGTTATAAAATAATTTTCTTAGCTGTAAACAACATCATTTTGTTATAAACAATAATTGTTTAGCTACAAAAAACATTGTTTTGTTATAAATAGTATTTATTTAGCTGTAAACAACATCATTTTGTTATAAACAATAATTATTTAGCTACAAACATCATCATTTGGTTATAAACAACAATTATTTTGCTATAAACAATATCATTTTTCTATAAACAACATTATTTTGCTGCAAATAACTTGTTTTGTTACAAACAACATATCAGTATGTGGAAAGCTATTCAAACATACTTGTCCCCAGTTCTTCTACTTGTATTTTTGACAAACGATATATCAGTCTGTAACATTATTTGTATGGAAGGAATATGATAAAATATTTTATTTCAAAATGTATGCACAAATTCAGAACTTAAGTTGGCACATATATGTGTATGCACATAGACCTTCATCTATGTACATACACATACTTGTGACATACCTTCCTTTTTTACTTATTAAATTCATTCCTAAATGAATACTGATTTACTTGAATGTAATCCAGTGTCATGTGTATGAAATGAATGAATAATGTATTGATCAGTTCCAATTGAATCATTTATCTAATTTTTATTAAATGAGGAAATAAGTAGACTGAATTACTTTTCCATAGATAAGCATGTTAAAAATATTCTCTTTGTTGAGTAGAACAACAAAACCTAAGTAGACTATAGTACCTCACAGTAGATGTTGCTAGAGGGTAGATAGTTGTTATGGAATAACTATGTTGTTGAAAGTTACCTTCCGGGACAAGTGCCGAAATGGAGTTTAGAGAGTAGGTTTTTGCTTTATCCAAAACCTATCGTTTATTGTTGCGACACAATTTTTTTTATGCTTGGCCAAGCAATTAGCCCATTATGTATGTATGGACTTCATGATAGCACTCTCTACCATTCCTAGCATAGATCTTGCATTTTTCTAATTCATAGATAGCTAGATGCAAGTTGATGTTGGGGCACACACCAAATTCCACCTTGCAGATTGCTCTCTTGCTAAACTTTCCATGCAGGGTTATGTATTCTTCAAGTTGGAAGAATTTCGGGGAAGCGTAATGTGGTTGGGCAGTAAAGCACTTCAACCATGTTCTCATCCACTAGTGGAGGCGAACATCAAGAGGAAACCTTGGATTTTTTCATGATTATCATGGTCTATGATGTAACCTTGATGTAAAATTTTATACATTGTATTTGACTATTTGGCCTTATGAGCCAAGTCAACTTGGATATATTGTAATTGACATTAAAATTGAATTTATATGTATTTGACTCATTTTAATTAGACATGTGTTGCTTTGATTGAAAATAGCTAAGTATTAGTTATGTCTTTTTAAAATTAAATATTCATAATATCATTTGCAATACTATAATTAAATAATAATTAGAATGGGTTATTACACTAACCCTAACCCTAACCCTAACCCTAACCCTAACAATAAATTCTAAACCATTATCCTAATCCGAGACCTATCTATAACCCTAACTATGGTAGTAACACTATCCATAACTATGGTCATAACCCTAACCCTAACAATAAAGAATTTCAGAGTGACATTACAAAAAAAAATATGAATTAATATTGGGAATAAGATTTGGAATAAAAATATTAGATGAATAAATTTTTGGATCAAATTATATCTATTAATCATATTTTAATGATTTTTATTAGTAAAATTTTATTTTTTAATTTATTTTATTTTAGAATGGGTGTAACCATAATTTTTAACTTATTCCTAATTCTAATCCAAATTCTAATAATAATGTTTTAGGATTATAATAATTAATAATAATAGGATTAGAATTCCAGGGTGGGGGGCCTAGCTCGATTGGCTAAAGCATCCTATTGAAGGAAAAAGGTCATGAGGTCTAGTCTCCCCCAAATCTGTGGTACTAGAGGGCATGTCGTGCAAGCGCCACTGGTCATGTGAATTTTTTTTTACCAGTCACGCTGCAATTTTTAGGGGGATGAATACCCGACTGATTCCTGCTGTCTAAAAAAATAAAAAATAAAAATAAATAAATAATAGTATTAGAATTAAAATTTAATTAATAATTATAATTATTTTAATTTACTTCTTATTTGTATTTATGTATGTTTTGAATTTAATAAAATTTGGAAAAATAAAAAAGTGGCAATGTCAAAGAGTTTAAGATTTAATTTAAATTTTTATTTTAATTGTGTAAAATCAAATCCTAGGAAGATGATCTTTAAATGATAATTCATGGATATGCTTTTTATTTTTGGTAAAGAGGTAGGAGATGCCTATATATATTAATATAAAAGATAAAATTACAAAATTATCCATGTTTACCACCTGAGATTGGCAGTGTCTTTAGCAATTTAAACACACAATATCCATATTTGAAATATCTTCCCTACGTGTATCAACATCATTGCTTTACACAACATTACAAAATAACTATTACCATCCCCTAAACTATGCCATAGACTAACCATACATGCCATACAGAGTTACTTCATTCCCATTCAAAAAGTACCCACATAACTATGCAATAGAAAACTATAAACACTAAAAGCAATACAAAATTTCTCAGAAATAACTGACTAGAACATTCATTCTTCCACATAAACTAGGCTATTTTCCCCTTGAATTTCCTCTGAATCAGAAACTTCTAGTACCTAGATCCTTTTCTTCCCAAAAAATTTCTTCAGATGATCATCTAAAGAAAAACTCACACCTTTTGTACCTTCCCATGTTTGAAATCCTCAAAAGCTCTTTTCCTCATACCAATTTCTAACAACGACCTAACACCAGGAGCTACATCTGCCTGAGAGGAAACTTGCAACTTTCCTAAATTGGGATTTTGTTTAGAGAATACACAAGCGTGAGATTTTAAAAATGCAATTGCAAAATACTTGTCTTTTGTAGCTGCTTCCATACCAAAACAAAAAAAATTGCTATTCTTCCTTAATGCCTTCATAAAGATTCTATCATAATTAAATTGGAGACCCAACTTCATTGCTTTGTAAATATCCTAGAAGCCTTGGCAATGTTGTGCATTTAGCACACACGCCCCGTTCGGAATGGGGACCCTCTTTCTTTTGCCCGCTCAAGCCATTTTGTTGACCACATCATTTTGCATGCCCCATTTTGGTGTCCTTGATGGTCAAAATGCCTCTCAAGTCTCATCTTAGGTTGACCATGTGTTTCCCCTCAAATTTTGTTGAGTCCTAAAGCTTCCTTAACATTTCACCCTTTGTTGACACCCGTGGGGCCTCCCGGGCTCGGACTGTCGAGATTCCCC
Organism: Sequoiadendron giganteum; assembly: GCA_007115665.2. Taxonomy (NCBI): domain Eukaryota; kingdom Viridiplantae; phylum Streptophyta; class Pinopsida; order Cupressales; family Cupressaceae; genus Sequoiadendron; species Sequoiadendron giganteum. The sequence continues at coordinate 215,562,966 of CM021101.1, forward strand.
TCTCGGGTTTCCTTGTTTGTTTTGCCCATTTCAAAAACTTTTGGTCTACACCTCCTCAACTCCCAGACCCTGGCTTCGTGATTTCCATCCAATGACTTGCATTAAAACTAGCATTCCGATGCACCTTCCGAGCCTGACCCTTCGGGTTTCCCTGCCCGAGTTTCCTTCAGATTTTCACCATTTTGGATGGCCATTGTCCAACGTCCTTCCGGTCTCCGGACCCCGGTGCCTACTTGGCCGTTGGATTCTCATGGTGAGTTTTTGGACGACATTTCTCTCACGTCACTCCGAACCTCGGGCTTCGGATTTCCCGTCGCCATCCTTAATTTGAATCCACCTACCTCACCAACCACCGTACCTACATTTATTAGGGACATTAGTTGCGATTAGGGGTATAAATATTGGGTCTAACATGTCAAGAACAATGAAGAAGTGCAGTGCCATCGCCCCTTTCGCGCTCGATCTATCCATTTGCCGTTCTTCAAGGATTCAACAGTGCTATTCATCGGGTCTTCGAGGTATGCTCACCGTCTGACAACCTACTTCATCTCTTGATGATTTAATGCTTAAATTATGGATAAGAAGGGAAACATTTATGTGAATCTAGTAGAGGGAACACCTTGCCACAAAACCCATATGTTAAAATTTCCAAAACATCCCTCCAAACTTAGAAAATTGAACTTGGAACCTTATCATCCTGTCGCTGTTCTTCAAACTAGGCGATCGCTCCCTCCGGGCCCGAGACCTTCGGCTTCCGTTTCCATTCAAACTTTAGACTTAAGCAACTTACCTCAAATGACAAAATTCCCCGCGGGTTCCGGCCTTCAGGACTCCGCCTCTAGGTTGCCGCTTTGCCTTTTCTATTTCAAATGGCGTTCTCACCTCACCCATCCGGGTCTCGAACCCTGGCTTTTCATTTGACGTGAAACCTTCGAAAAAAAGTAAACACCTCCAAGCAACCCTTGGGCCTCGGTCTACGGACTTCTGCTATTAGGCTTTCATCCTGTCTCAATCGTCCCAAACAATAAATTCAAACCGTGCTTCCGACCCCTGGACCCCGACATCCCATTTTCTGTTAGGTTTTAACAGATGAAGTCGTGAGGCGAAATCCTTCTCTAGGTCCGGACCGTCGGGTTGTGGATCCCGGACTTCCATCCCCACTTCGCCATTTCTTATGGCTATTACACAGTAGCCCCCTGGCCCTCACAATCCGGGCTCTTGAATGACTAAAAATTCCTAAGGCGTGGTTTTACGGTCTTCGGCCTTCTGGGTTCCGAACTCTAGAACTCTTCCTCCGGAATACCATTTCTCCAAAGCTATTTCAAACAGCTAACACTTGACAAACTTCCCTTGGTTTGATCCTAGATGCTTTAATGGTGACCTAAATGACCTCCAATCTGAAATAAAATGATGACCCATGTGCTAAAATGTGATCACCTTCCTCATGGACCCTTCATTATCCAAATCCAAGATTAAGAGAAATCATCCGGGTCTTCCCACTCTGTTCGCCCTTCGGAATAAAATTCTAACAAGGGAAGTCCGACCTCTGGGGCTCGGGTCATCCAATTTCCCTCTAATGAACCTCAGAAGATAATTTTGACTAAGTGTTAGACGTTTGAATTATAGATTACTCGATCTAACCATGTTTTGCAGGGATTTGGCTAATCGTTTATGATGTCATGCTAGATTGTACTTAACCTCGACCTCTATGTGTAGGATATATGGAATCAGGTGTAGAAACCTCGGGGGCAGCCAAAGACAAAGGAAAGATAACTGCCAAAGCTCCTTGAGGCAAGGAGGATAAAGACCAGATGAAATACCAATTTCAGGGAGTGTCGTTGCATTCTAAGGTCACAACCAGGTGGAAGGAAATGATTGACACAAATATTGGGCATGTCAACATTGATGAGTTCATACAAAGGGTTAGAATAAGCCCCAAAATAGATAATGCAAGACTCATCAGGAGCAGTGGAATAGCCAAGGCTATGACTTTCCCTCCCGCCTTGATTTCCCCTGAGCTGGTAATGGCCCACAGAGAGGCATATTAGCTAGAAACAAGGACTATTTTCAACAGAGATGGAAACATCCTAGCCGACATGTCGCCATTAGGAATAACAAAAACCTTCCACATTCCTATCTTCAGAAAGATAGAGTTGCCTACTATTCAGGAATGCAAAGAAATGTGGTATGAAGACCCCATAAGATGCAAGAAACTCATAAATCAGTATTGGCTAAAAGACAGATGGGGTAGTGCTGCAAAGGTTCCCCAAGAACACTTTCATAGTGAATTCTTAGAATATTACCATGATTTGATCACCATGCTGAGCAGAGTGATGGGCCTCCCTTATGCGGCATATTTTCAAGAATGGATGGTTTATTACATTGAATACATTCTCCATGGAAAGGACACCACATTCTACTGGGGAGGAATAATCAATGACTGCTTTCATGATCTATTCATTAATGTGAAAAAGACCTCCAGGTTCTATATGACCGCATACTTGGTATACTCACTAGCTGATAGGAGGCATTATAATGGGTTATTCTGAATTCCAAATGAAGTGCCTAGTAGAGAACTCAAGGATTTTAAAAAGTACCCTCAGCCACAGTTCAGGAACTTCAAGAAGGATTATTGCAGAGTGAATGATGCATTCATTGTTTATATCATCAGGTTGCTCGGGAGTGATTTTGAGAGGAGAGTCTCCCATTGTGCTAGGGGTTTTCTAAAAAATTATGCCCTATTTATCCAGTACCCGAAGTTCACATACATCCATGCCTAGGGCTTCTTAGAAAAGCTGAACAAGATACCTCGACCCTAATGACCGAATTATATTGTTGGAGCTCTCTTTGCAGCTGTGACACATTCACACCATTTTGAGTATCAAGCACCTAGTGGGGATCCCTTATCCCCTTACACTCGACCAAGGGATGTATGAGCTTAATACTTTTCAATGTGCAGGAAATTCAGAGAAGGAACTGGCAAAATATCACTTCAAATCTCACACGGCCAGGCCACGAATGGACCCATACGGTCATGTTAGAAACGTGATTGGACATGAGTATGCCCACCTCCACAATGTTGAGTATTTCTGGGCAGATTTTAAAGATGACTTTGAAGTGCAGCTAAGGCACTATATGCAAATGACAGCATACTTTGTGAAGAGGGTGAATTTGTTCCTAGTGCCCGATCAACCTGAGGAAGATGAAAGCACTGTAATCAACCCTAGGTACAACGCCATCGCCAATCTACCACTATTAATGATTGATTAGGATGAGTTGGAGATTGATGACCTCGAAATACTTACTAAGCCTATTGAGGCCCGAACAAAGGAGTGGATTGATGAGCGGGTTGCTCAATTAAAACAAGAAGGGGTTGTATTGACATTCAAGGGGCTCGAAAGTGAGCCAAGTGGTTCTGGTGGTGGGGAAACTTCTACATCATTTGGAGAAACATCTAAATCCCCCCAATCGGTTCATTTGAAAAACAGAAAGGAGACTGATGAGAAGAAGTCTGACCCAAAGGTGTATGCTAGGAAATCCTTAGAGGGTGAACCTCCCAAGAAACAAAAGCGAGTGGGCAACGTCACCTAAATTCTAGTAATCCAAGAAGATCTGCTCCATGAGGGAGAGGAGATGGGGGCTAATCAGCCAAAGTCTCTGCCTATTTCATCTGCTACCGCAACCACTGTTGTTACCATCACTCTTCCTATCCCACATGCAGTAGTTGTATCCTCTCCACCTGTGGTGGACATTTCCATCCATCTTGCTTCTACTTCTCCCATCCCATAGGTAATATTGGTTGATTCGTCCTCTGCCACTACCTCATCCATTTCTTCATCTTCCATGTCTCCTTCCTTTTCTCCTCTCACCGCCACTATTGCAACCACAATGCCTGCCCTTACCCTTATGGAATCGTTCATGAAATACATGCAAAATGTGCCCTTCGAGCTTGCAGGAATGTTTACAAATCCGACAGTATAGGTTGTGATAGCGCAGGCAATAATTAGCACTCCAGTCCCTCCTCCTACTGAGCCACCAATAATGGAAGCCACCATGCAAATTTATGAGGAATTGGACCACCGACAACAAATGAAATCGGCTAAGGAGTTGGAAGAAGAGGCATTTGACTATCATGAGCACCCAATATACGAGCATTGAGTAATCGATGAGGTTGCCTATGCATCTTCTAGTGATGATGGTGAGGACCTAGACACGAAGACAATTGAAGAAATATCCGATCCAGAGCTTGATGCCGAGTTGGTCAGGAAACACAAGGAAATTGAAGACAAGGAGGCTGAAAAACAACCTATTAGTGAAGAAGGGGTTGCTGCCACAGGTGTAGAGGATGATAAGTCTCCAATGAAAGAACGGGACCATGCACCTAGACATGATGAAGGGGTGTTCCCTCATGAAGAGTAGGAAGGTAAGCAAGAAGATAAGCTTGAAGGAGAGGTTGAAGATTATAAGAATCTAGAGATTGAGCAACCCAACAAGCATGGGCATGACGAAGAAAGGGATGCTGAAGGGGAAGGAAACCCTGATGAGCGCTTGCTTACCAATTCCCCTATCAAGCGCATAGTGTTCGTACAAGACTCCAATCTGGAGAAGGAGGATATGAGGACAGAGCGAAAGGACCTCATTGATAAGGCAATTGAAGTCTGAGAAGAAGAAAAGGAGGATCAATAGGATTCACCTAAAGAAAAGTCTTCAATGCCTGATTGGTTGGAGAGGCAGCTAGAAAAGAAGGCTCCCACTCCAAAGGACCCAAGGGCGAGGTTGGAAGCTATATTGGCTCGAGCCGAGATTAGCACCAAGAAGGAGAAGAGGTCAAAGATCAGGTCAAAGGTAACAAGGGATGCCTCCGGATCCAGAGTAGTATAAATAGCTACATTGGTGGTGGGAGAACCAGGAATAAGTTATAACATATCCACCATCGACTTGGGAGTGGCTACCAGGGAGCAAAAGGTTGATCATCTCTAGGAATTAGTCACCACGCTGGTTCATCTCATTCAGAAGGACAAAGTTTCCAAAGAGGAGCTTAGGGCACAGGTGGCTTATTTGACAACCTATATCCAACAATGGTCATCCGTAGAAGAACACTCAACCACATCCTCGACTCTGCCATAGTTGTTGTCAAAAGAGTAGATTGACAAGCTAGAGAAGAGAAAGAACTTGGACAAGACCATGAAAAATTGGTTCTGACAGCTCTTGGATGTTGGGAACACAGGTATCAATCTTCCTGTTCGAACAACGAACAAGTTCTTGGAGGTATGAAGGTCTCTTGAAGGTACGAAGAAAATATGCATTGAGTTCCCAAAGAAATATGGGGCTGCTTACCCAAAAATTTAGGCTATCCTCAAGATGCCAAGTGAAATTTGGGAAAATGAGTTTGCCTTCCAAGATAAGGATCATTGGTTGATGGATGTGTAGAAACGAGACTTCGATCATTGGAGGGAAAGGCTAGAACAAGTACTTGAAAGGGTAAATCCATATGTGGAATGGGCCAAGGAGGCCAGAGAAGACTGCCTCCGATATTTGAAGCTAATGATAGGGTATGAAATGCTTGCTATCCAGATCAATCTGGAAAATATAAAGCCTCACTTCAGAAAGAGGATGGAAGATGGGATGTCAGCTGATGTTACTACAGACTTCATGAGATTTTCTGCCTGAGATTTCACCTAATCCGAGCTGTTCAAAGATCACACTACTAAGTATGAGGAGGATTGGGAGAGGCCTATTGACAATTCCAAAGAGTGGAGCTACCAAGTGTTGAGATCCGACATCATAGAGGTCGATAAGCTCTAATCGGTGTTCTTAAAATTCATGGAATATGCAGCTTTGAAGAAGCAAGAAGGCAACCCAGTTATTGATGAAGAATTTCTAAAGGAGTAGTTGCAACAAAGGGCAATCAACAAAAGGACAAAAATTCTACAGTGTTGCCACTAAAGGAAAAAATAGGGATGTGGACAAAAATGTATTTTAAAATGCAATATATTGGGGGGTAGGTAGAACCCTAGGTTACAGTGAATTGTGGCCACAAAAATGTAAATCAATCTTGGCCACATATATTTCTTTTGGGACACTATAAATAGGGGGTATCCTCTCATTTTCAAAGAGAGTTGAGTTTTTGTAAAGACATGTTGCAGAAATTGCAATAGAAATACATTGATTTTGGTGTATTTCTAGATTTCTTCTCATTTTTCATGATTCTTCTCTCATAGTTGGATGATTTAGTTGAATTTGCTTTGCTGTTTTAGCTTCCTTTCAGTTAGCTTTGGTAAATTTAGTAATGTTGTTTCTTTGTTATGAAGATTTTTGTTGTGTAGATGCCCTCCTTGTCCATACTTTTGGCTATTTGCTGCTGGTAGATGGTTTTGTAAAGTTAGTCTGGACCTAGATTTGAAACTACTTTTAAATATTTATCTTTGTTCATGCATATGTATGGTGAATGAATGGTAAAATATCTGCAGTCCTTAGAAGATAGCACATATTTCATGAGACTGTGAGATTTCTAGTTAAGTGGAATTTTGTTCTAAGGAAGTGTCCACAGTAGAGACCTCCATGATTATTGTTCATTGGTAGTTGCAAGTCTAGGAACCCTCTCTTCTTTGCCCTTTTTTCCTATTTTTAAGAAGTGACCTATGCTAAGGTTCATTGCACATTGTAAAGCCAAATCTTAAGTCAGAAATGGATTTCAAAATTGTTGTTTTAACCTGCAGCAAATGTACAGTAACTTACCCACCTCAAAAAATCCGTTTGCAAATTCAATTCCCCTTCTAGCTTAACTCATGTAAGTCTGCCCTGTGATTACCAACAAGATCACATCAAACATCAACTAAGGTATCCTATGCAAGTCATGACCTCACACTCGAGAGACCTTGGGGTGATTTTCAACAACTTGCTAGATATTTCCTTTCAAGAGAGGTGATACCCCTATGCATCGCCTATGTTGAGAAAGTGTGCAAAAACACCCATCAATAGAACTGGCACTAGAAGTAGGGCCTTTCGTGATCGAAGCTGGATCGAATTGGGTCCTTCTCACTTGAAATATTTCATAGAATACTGAGGTCTACACCAAAGAAAGGGGAGTTCCAAGAGCTACCACCCCTTACCCGAGCTAAGAGACCTAAGAAAGGGGAAGCCTCCGCCTCCAGTGTATCCGACTAGCCCATTTTGATTTCACCATCATCCTCCTCTTCTATCCATTCACCACCATCTTCTCATTCATTCTTGGTAGCATATTCTCCTGCTCACCTGATCCAAATAGCCTTCCAGGCTGCCACTTCCCAAGGTCTAGATGTTGCCTTCCAGCCCAACGCAAGCCCATTTGTAGGAGTTGTTCCATCAACTACTGCTGCCCCTTTGCAATCACAAGTCAATCTAGCGCAACCACCTCCACCGCCCCCTCTGATGGCGTGGTTGGGCAACAATTCATCTCCTTTGGCCTTCAACCTCTATCATGACATGCCAAAGAACCCCGAGAGCTTTTTCTTGAAATTCAACCCCAGGGATCGACAGAGGACAGCAGAGGAGCATGCCAAGATTTTTTAGATCATTTTGAAGACTATGTAGATCATACATGAGGATGTGGCTTGCCGGGTCTTTCCCTACTCCTTGGGGGAGGAGGCCTTCTATTGGTACGCCAACTTGCTAGTAGGAACTATCAACACATGGGACCTTCTGAAGAATGATTTTCTTTAGAAGTTCAACACTCCAATAAGCCCTGCAAAGTCGTATCGTCATTTTATGTCAGTTCAAAGAAAATTCAATGAACTGATCAACTCCTTTAATGATCGATTCCATAGAGCATACACTCAACTGCAAGACCCGTATGTGTTCAATGATGCTACTATTTTACTGGTCTATCATGCAACATTCGAAATCTTACTGCAACATTAGTGAAGACGATGTGACCACCGCCTGCCATATTGGTAGATGCATATGTGGAGGTTGCCATTGCTAGTACCAACCTGGGGCAACACATTTCTGGTCCACTACCTTCTTTGGGGAAGGTTGCTCATCCTTCATAGATTCAAGGACTTGCTCAAGCTCCGCAACATCAAATGCCTCTCATGAATTCGGTACTGCAGCTGCCCATAGTACCGCACCCTAGACAACTAATGAATCAAGCACCCTCGGTTCCTCACTATTTGCTGCCCCAGCAACATAAAGTCCATTCTCAGTGGCCCCAAGTATCAACATATCTCCAAGCATCTGAATTTTTTCTCGCTCACCAAAATTAGCCAATGGCTCAGCCGGTGTTCCTCCAAAATGCAGCCCCAAAGCCGAACAACACAGAAAAGGATTGGATTGAAGAACTCATAGAAATGATCAAGAAAATGTCTATGGAGATGACACATTTGAGAAACCATAACAATCAGCTACAAGCTTCGCAGAAAAGTATCCAAGCCAACCTCAACCATGATAGTCGCGGCAGCCGTGAGAACTAGGATAACCGTGGTGCCAGCACATCGTCTGGGAATAATTATGATAGCAATTAGAATTCGGGGCATAACTTCAACATAAGGTCTTTCCCAAGGTAGAACCAAACATGGAACACGAGGCCCAATAGTGGTGGTGTTCTCACTCCCCTCGATCAGTCCAGCAACAATGACAAGACTACAATTGGAGTCTTCTTGGCCGAGGCTACTTTATTCGACTGGTGCCGCATACACAAAATGAGCTGACATTCTGAATTGGATTATCCAGAATTCTAGACGGCTGCTGAAATTTTTTAGGTTGAAGTCCAAAATGTTGTGGATAGCTCGGGATGTAGAGACATCATTCCTTCCGAACCATATGATTCCCTTGTGTTGGTGGTCAACCAAGCTCCTTTCCCAAAGGTTGAGTGCAACGTGCTGGAGCAAGAAGGCGCCAATACAAGCAACAACGATAAGGTAGAAGAGGTAAGTTTTGAAAGCCCTTTGGCTCAGCTTTTTGATTCAATAGAAAATGGTCCTAAGGACAAGGGAGATCCTAGGGAAGATGAAGTCCAAATGTTTCACCAAAGGACTACCCCTTACGACCTTAGGAATAGACAAGCTGGTGGTCCTTTTACAACCTCCACTCCACCTAATAATTTCAATACCCCTCCTGACCCAAATGCTATAAAAAATTCGGGATATCCTCATGTCCCCACATGGTACTTTAAGAAGAATAGACAACAAAACCAAAACCAAAATCAGCCTACTAGCTCCTTCCAAAATACCACTAGCTCCTTCTAAGACATCGCCTATGATGAAGAAGTCAAACAAATGGGGGAGTATATTGCAGAAGAATTTAAGAAGGTTAAGCTAAGTGTGTCCACCTTTGAGCTACTTAAGGTCCCAACTATAAGAAATGCCTTCTTTAGAATGATAAATGGGACTCTGTCGACCGGGTTAACTCGAGAGGTGCCTTTAAAGAAGGTTTCCTTTCAGGATCAACAAAATGAAGCAATTGTGTGATAGATTTCCAATAAAAGGGATGATCCGCCTACAAATCACTAGGTAGATAGGCAGCCCACGAAAGAAACCGATCAGACACAAGCCCAAAACAAGGGTAATGATAAGGATAAGGGTCAAGTTGCCCAAGTGGATGTTTCTGAAGGATTGTTTTTGGGAAAATTTGAAACTCCTCCCTTCTTGACCACCATCCGGGTGTTTGTGAAGAACCTCAATAACTACCTGCTGGACTTGGGAGCTTCCGCCAATGTCATGACCCTAAGCGTGTGTAAAGCTTTGGGAATAGTCCCAACTCCCTCCCAACGTAAAGTGACGTAGCTTGACAAGACCAAGATCAAAATAGTTGGAGAGATTAATAGAATACCCATGCAGATTGCTGTTGATCCCAAAATTCAACAAACCATTTACATCCAAGTTGCTGATATCTTGGACACCTATAGCATCATTTTAGGAAAGGATTTCACAAAGGCATTGAATGGATGAGCCGCAACCGACTACTCTCATTTGTGATTTCCATGGAAAGGGATGCCGAATCAGATTTGAATTGATCAGAAGCCATGCATTAGGTTCATGATCATGAAATACAATAATAGAAATGAAGTGTTGTTTGCTAAAATGGAATTGGGGAATTATTCTCCACTGTCATACTCAAAAGAACAAGAATGATTGGGAGAAGATGAAATGGGGGAGGTCCTTCTTGTGTTGTGCAGTCTACTCACCAACCTAGCCTATACCCCTCACAACACATAAATGCTGATAGAGTTAAATGACGAAGAATTATGCAAGGATGATAATCTTAGATTGCTGGATGCTTTCCAATATTTTAGAAAAAATGTGTACAAGACTAGCTCAGTTTGGGAGGTAGAATGAATTTTTAGGAACTCTTGTTGCCTAGTTGGTGCAGGGTACATAATGCCGCCCATTCAGAATTTGAATGTCGTTTATGTTAGACAACAATTGAGAATATCAAAAGATGAAACACTCTGGAGGAGAAAGCTCGACCAACACCGCTAGAACAAACATGTTCAAAACCTATGCCTCCTCAGAAGGTTACTGAAATGAGGCCACCATCAAAGTCAGAAATCAGATCTGTCAATTCTAGGGTTAAGGACTCTCTTGGGTTTTGGATGCTGTGCTTTGACGGGTCCAAATCCAAGCATGGGGCTGGAGCTGGCTTCAAACTGATCAGTCCCAGAGGTAAGTTGTATTTCGATGCTTATAGGCTTCAATTTTATTGCACTAATAATGTAGAAAATTATGAGGCATTGGTCTTGGGGCTCCTCATGGCATTAAGAAAAGGTGTTAAAATGTTGCAAGTCCTCAGGGAGTTAGAGTTGTTCATAAAGAAAGTAAGGAAAATCTATTCTTGTTATGAATGAAGAATCACTAATTATAGGCATAGGGTATGGTATTTGATAGAAGGGTTACATGCTTGTAATATCCAGCTGATCCCACACTCTCAAAATCACACCACCAATGCCTTAGCCCAGGTGGGTAGCACCTTGCAACCTTTGTCATTTTTTGGCCTTAAAAGGTTTGCAGTCGAGCTCACCTCCATTCCATCCATACTAGACAATGTCGCCAATTTTTAGGTGTTTAATGATGATAAACACATTGTGGAATTCATTACTAGCTCTGATGTGTTTTTTGCCTAGATAATTGATGAGGCTGAACCTGAAGAGGACAAAATTGATATATAAGGGGTCATCAATATCAAGACCAACACTATCCCATGAGGGATGGTCCAACTCAAATGCATATTTGATCTAGATCAAATCAGAGATCAAGATTAGGAGGCCAAGAAAGACACCATCAGTGGCTAGTGTGATACCTACAACCTTAGAATGGTTGGGGATGCAAATAATGTATTTATTGGCAAGGTGTGCACACCTGAGGAAAGAAAAGGAATAGTGGATGCTTTGTAGAAGTACCACAATGTCATTGCTTGGAGCTACAAGGATCTCAAAATGTATGATACATCAATTATCACCCATACCATCCCTCTTAGGTTAGATGCGAGTCCATTTCAACAACGATAATGCCCTATCAATGCTTTATTGGAACTAATTATATACAAGGAAGTATAGAAATTGATGTCCACCAGGATTATCTTCCTGGTTCAACACTCCACCTAGGTTTCCAACTTGGTCCCAGTAAGAAAAAATAATGGAGAGATCAGATTGTGCGTTGACTTCTGCAATCTGAATAGAGCTTCAGATTAGGATACCTATCTAGTGCCATCATTAGATGAGGTGCTACAGATAGTAAATGGTTCTCAGATGATGTCATTCTTGGATGGGTATTTAGGGTACATCCAAGTCATGGAGCAGTATGAATACCGACACAAAATGGTGCTCACCACCAAGTGGGGTACATTTTCCTATAGATGGATGCCCTTCGCGCTCATCAACGTCGGTGCCACCTTTCAACATGCGATGGATATTACATTCAAGGATCTGATCAAAAAGTGCATAATCATCTACATGGATGATTTAATAGTGTTCTCAAAACAATGAGGTGATCATGTTGTCGACTTATGTAGAGTTTTTCAAAGGTGTCATGAGTTTTGGGTTTCCCTCAATCCAAAGAAATGCATCTTTAGGGTGACTGAGGGAAAGCTGCTAGGGCATGTCTTACCAGAAAAGGGGATCTCCATTGATCCTGAACGTATTCAAGCCGTCATGAGGATTCAACTACTAGGCAACAAGGAGTTAAAATATTTCTTTGGAAAGATCAACTTTGTCCGTAATTTTATAACAGGCTTTGCTGAAATCGTCAAACCGCTCAATGCTATGTTAAAGCAAGATGCCAATATCGAGTGGACTCCTGATGCAAAGCAAGCCTTTGGAGAAATTAAAAAATAAATTGCTGAAACACCGATGTTAGTTAGCTTGAACTATCTGAAGCCTTTCTAGATGTATTCATTCACTTTAGATCATTTGTGTGCCAGCATCCTGACACAGAAGGATGATGCAGGGAATGAGCATCCAATCGCCTTCATGAGTACCCATTTGAAAGACACTGAGCTGGTTTACCACAATGTAGAAAAACAAGCCTATTCCCTTGTTAGAGGAGTAAATAAGTTCATGCATTATATCTTGCACAACGAAGTGTTCACCATAGTTCTTGACCCAACAGTAAAGATGTTGCTTACGTAGAATAAGCTGGGTGAATGAAGGGAAAAATTGATTACATTGTTGTAGGAATACGATATGGAAATCCAACCAATGAGATTGGTGAGAGGGAAGGAACTTACCAGAATGATGGTAGAAGCAATTATTGAGGCTGGACCTGAACTCATATTGCAACAATACCAGTTGGAGGATGTCTCTCCAAGAGAATGGTACGATGACACAGTGTATTATCTTCTACATCATAAATGTCCACCCCACTTGCAGGGAGTCCAAAAGTGTGCACATAGATTGAAAAGCAACAGTTACATGTTGCAAGGGGCCATGTTGTACAAGAGGAATCATGAAGCTATATATCTGAGATGCCTTGGTCAGGAAGGAGTAGATCGTGTCTTGAAAGATTTTCATGAAAAATTTGGCATGGGCCATGGTTTCGGCTTGTCTACAACACATCGGATACTGAGAGTAGGATTTTATTGGCCTACAGTCTTCAAGGATTCCCACGGCCACATCCGCACTTGCCATGCATGCTAGACCATGAGAACCGGAGAAAAGAATGCTACTGTCTCATTGCAACTAGTCCTAGAGGTAATACCATTCACACAATGGGGTCTTCACTTCATTGGTCTAGTAAGCCCTCCATCATTTGTAGGACATAGGTACATTCTAACCACTTATGATTATTTCACTAGATGGAAAGAAGCAATTGCACATAGGCAATGAGCAATGGAGGTAGTAACTAATTTTCTAGAAAGTTTAATTTTGAACCATTTTGGTTGTCCTTATGCATTAGTATGTGATAATGGTCTCACATTTGTGTCCTTAAGATTCATTGGTTGGGCCTTTGACTATGGAATTGCCCTCAAATTTTCCTCCAACTATTATCGCCAAGGCAATGGCCTTGTAGAATCTACCAATAAGAACTTGATTACTGTGATCAAAACATTTCTTGAGAGAAACCCCAAGGACTCACATACCCAACTCCTTTTTTCCCTTTGGTTGGATCACACCCACCATAAGGATATCCTTAGAGATTCCCCTTATCACCTCGTTTAGGGCTTAGAGCCTATTTTCCCGATACACTTGAAAATCCCTACCCTCCAGTTCATCAATGATTTTTATGGAGGGGATTGTAGAGAAGCTCGCCTGGTTGAGCTGTTACATTAGAAGAGGTACGAGACTGTGCAATGAAAAACTTCGCCAAACATCACGATGTAGTCAAAAGATGGTTCGATCACCGAGCCAAAATCAAGGGCTTCTGAATTTTTGATCTAGTCCTATATTGGGACAAGGCCCATGAAAAGAAGGGAGGACATAACAAATTCGACAAGCTTTGGCTTGGCCCCTTTCAGGTTGCTGAAATTCTAGGAGATAATGATTTTTGCTTAACAACCTTAACTGGTGATGATGTCCCTTTTTCCATCAATGGGTAGCATCTTAAGCATTACTTCCAAGCCTGAGATCTCCTAGAGCTGATCATGTAAATACTTGTATATAGGTTAGGGTAGGTTTCCTTGGTTTGATTTCCTACTTTGTTTTATCTTGCTCACTTCTCGATAGTTTTGTTTTGGCATTGATGAGAGTCTCCCCTTGTTTCTGCTGTGGTGGCTGTGCATGCCTTGATGAATGATTCACTTTGTTGCCCACTCTTGTTTTGTTCTCTAAATAAGCCTTCATTCCCCACTGCCGATCCCTAAAAGGCCCTAAGCATTGGTTTCCTCTTTTGAACTCTTCACTAATCTAGGATTGTATCCTCGTTTGAATCCCATGCGCCTGTCCTAGATCATACATGAAACACACCTTAAAGGTTACTGAAGAATTATGTGGTGACTATTGGGAGGGCTGGACAAGTGAGAAATCTAAAGTTTGCTCCAGTGACCATTGTGATTCCCAAAGCCATAGTGAGCTTCAATGCTTGCATGGTCAAGCAAAAGAAAAGAAAAGAACTACAAAGCAATATCAGAAAAGAAAAGAAAATACAAAATCGTGTAACCTTATGGGTGTATGGATATCTCTACTGGGGCTATGGATGCCTAGCTAGCAGTAGAGCTATGTTCATGGGGTCACAGTGACAACTCCATCGGGGCTATGGATTCCTAACTGGCAGTGGAAAAATATCCAGGTTATTTTTGGGGTTAGAGGAATTACGTAGCTTATCCGTCCAGATTAGTAGTTTTTCGTGCGATTTCTGAGGAAAGGAAATCAACTCACCATGCACACACATCCATGATGAAGCCATGGTGTGATTTAACCTCGGTTCTTCTCCTTAACTTGTTCTTAGTTCAACCTTGGAAACTGGCTTCTGGTCTACGTAACTAGAGATTCTGGGTTCATAATGAATACTTCTCTTTAGAATGCCAGGAGCATTCTCCCCAGTGGAGTCACCATTTGTTGTGCCTATTGTGTGAGTTAAAATTTGTAGATTAATTAAATAGTAAACTAACACACCAATAAGACATTATATTGAAAGAAACTAATCTAGAAAACATAAATGCAAACTCTAAATGACAGAAACTCCTTCAAATTTGTCCCATTGTCCTCTATCTTCAGTGTTTCTACAGAAATTATTTTCTCTGAGTTGGTTTAAGCAACAGCTCAGTAGAATGACCACTCCAAGAATGAGTATTATGCAAACTAAGAAATATAAACTCCTATGCTAAATGATTGTAAGATGATACAACTTATTATGCAGCTAATGAACATGGTTAAGCTATGAATTGAAACTAGATTACTGCGCTTGATTGTTGGAGATATTTCACTATAATGATCTTACTATGCAACTAAAATATATATTTTGGAAGAGCCAAGAGGTTGTATTTATAGATTTTCAAAAGGCAAAAGCTTTGTTAGCAAGCTTCAATGGTTGAGATTTATCCTGGAAGAATGGATGGTGAGAGATGGAGAGGTTGAAGATAATATAGCTGTTGGAGAGAAAAAGATGGATTGTGTTTTCAACCCACAAAACCTCTTCATTCAAAAATGGAGACAAATTTCCATTTGTCATGAAGTAGTTTTTTTTGTTGAAGATAATTGCTCAATTAAATAATAATTTTATTTAATTTCTTGTGACATGTGCAAATGGAAGCTTCCAATTAAATATAAATATTTAATTATATTTTTGGAGAATATAGAAGCTTTCTTAATTAAATATGAAATATTTAATTAAGTGTATAGTTATGGGTTTTGATATTTGAAGAAATGTATTTGATTTATTTAATAAAGTAATGTGATAATTAATTAAAATAAATAATGGTATTTATTTAATTAATTAAGAAGACATGATTAAATGATAATAGTGAATGATTTATCGAAAAGGTGAACATTTATAAATAAATTATTAAATTTATTTAAATGTAGTTGAATCAAGAAGATTAATTAAATAATGCGTATTTAATTAATTTACCAGGGTAATATGATGTGACCATTTTTAGATGTGTACATTTTTCCCCTTTTTGAAGTGATGTGTTTTATGCATTGCTTCAAAGAATTTTCCCCTGAATTTGGAAATTTAGCGATGCTATATGCCCCCTCAGGTGATGAATCAGATAAAGATGAATTTTGGAAATTTTTACTCATTTTCTATCTGATTCATCTACCGATAAAGATGATTTGATGAAAACCCCTATTGAAAGATTGATATGAAGATGAAGAACTTTGATTTTGCCCTAATTGATGATGCTTTTTCAATTGATTCAACATATGATAGTGAATTTGTGATGATTGATTTATGATGACTGATAAGAATGATAAGATAGATTGATAAATTTGTTTTCATGATTGATGAAAAACAAATAGTAAGATTGATAAATTTTCATTCATGATTGATGAAAAACAAATAGTAAGATTGACAAATTTTCTTTCATGATTGATGAAAAACAAATAGTAAGATTGATAAATTTGCTTTCATGATTGATGAGAAAATAAATAGTAAGTGATTGATAAATTTGTCCTCATGATTGATGAGAAAACAAATAGTAAGTGATTGATAAATTTGTCCTCATGATTGAAGATGATTGATTGATTGAATGAGTTTGATTAGAAGAAGCAATGTGATTGATTAGAAGAAATTGAAATAAATGATTGGATGCATTGATGTGAGGGACAAGAAAGGATGATAAGAAATAGGAGATTGGTAAGAGAAAATAAGAAGAAAGAAACACAAATAGATTAAAAAATAAGTATCATGTTGCCCCAGTTAAACTACAAGCCAAGATGGATTGGTGATGATGATGATAGTGTTGTTGATGGAAGGATACATCCCGATGATGATGATGATGAGAGTGTTGTTGATAAGGGAAGGATACATCTCGGAACAACACAAGGATAGGGAAGGATACATCCCGATGATGATGATGATCAAGGCTTTCAGTAAGGCTATGAACAAGACCAAAGGTATGATTAAATAATTTGTGCTAGATTGAATTGATTGATTAGATGAGATTGGAAGAAATGATTGGATAGATTGATTGAGATGATGCAAACGAGATGTGATGGATATGATAGTGATCATGCACAAACTAATATGGATGCAATCTATCTAATATGCAAACTAAAATGCAAATTTGTCATTTTGTGAGCTGCTTTATGCTTTCTGTTTCATCATTGAGCTTATAATATGTTGGAAGTTAGTACAAGCATCAAAGGGGATATTCACAAAATTGATGACCCGAGTACTGCTTCCATGATGTTTGATATAGCAAATTAATACAAGCATCAAGGTATAATTAAACCAAGATGACCTGAGTATTGCTTGCATAAATAGACAAGAGTTAACCTTTTCCTATGCAAATTCCGAAATGTCATCAATGATACGTTATAGAGCATGTCCCACAACAAATTTGCATAGTAATGATCAACTCACAGAGAAAAAACAAAGAAAAATCATACTCCTTCCTTGCGACTCTAGCTCAGTACATCATTGAGCCACTCTAGAGATATGATATCATCAAATTAAAAAAAAAAACAATTCAACTTACGCTTTAAGTGTTCCATTCATTGTATTCAGATTAAGATCATCTAGTTTGTTTCAGTTTCAATGAGTGACATGTCTCAAAGCTATTTTGATCAGGCATGATTGGATATTCGATTGTTGATCTGATACTTGACGGATGTTGCTTGTTTGTCTGCTCAAAAGGTTCAAAAGTTGATTGCCCCCAGCGAGTTCAGGATTTTGCCCCCCAGTCTAGGGTGAGACACAACCATTTTATTGATGAAAGCATACAATTTATTTATTGATTTAATTTTGGATTTTGGGAAATATTTTGATTTTTGATTTTTTTGATTTGATTTGATTTTATTTTGATGTATTTGATTTTTGGATTTTTGCAAGGACATTTAAGATGGAATGGGATGAACAATTGAAGAAACAAGATGCCTCACAATATAAGAGAAGATGAATGATGGAGGATATGGTATGGAATATTTGGATGAAGTGAATAGAATAAGATGCATCATGTTCAAGAAGATCCTTAACCTTGTCAAGATCAAAGGTGAAAATGAGGATAATGACCATGAATGATAAGAGGAAAATGGAAGATAGTATATGGATAGGGAGATGGATATGAAAGATAATATTTGAATGATAGGGAGATGGAGGAAGGGTTTAAGCATCAAGCTTGACAACTACTATCCCTTAAATATGTGCTCTAATAGACCATGGGAATGGGAATTAAAATTATAAATGCTGGCATGATAGTAGAAGTTAAGGTCTTATGCAAAGCTTTGAATTAAAGAAGGAGAATGGGGAATGGATGTTGGATAATGGATAGGAGGTTGGAAGGCTTGGTGATGGATAGACGGAAAATATGGAAAGATTAACATTGGAACACACCTTGAAGGGTGATGGAGTGATGGAGTGATGGAGGAAAAGTAGATTTGGAAGGTGATATGTTTTTAGATGGGAGATGGGGAAAAGCTTTTAGATTAGCAAATTTGGATGCCAATTTTGATTTTACTACTTCTATGAGACTTTTAGGAATCCACATGACTTTTTGATTTTGATATTTACTTTATGGGCCTTTGTGGCCTTTTGAGATTTTTCTCTTTGATTTATGGACCTTTGCGGTCTTTGAAATTTTTCTTTTGACTTGATGGGCCTTTGTGGCCTTTTGAATTTTCCTTTTGACTTGATGGGCCTTTGTGACCTTTTGAATTTTTATTTTGATTTTTGATGGGCCTTTGTGGCCTTTTGGATTTTTCTTTTGCTTTGATTGGCCTTTGTGGCCTTTTGAAATTTTCGTTTATTTTTGCATGACTCTTCAAGGAGACATGTTGATCCTTTGATACATGTGGATTTTTATATTGAAGCTTTTGACATTTTGCACCCAAAATTGCTTCCAAGAGAAATGTGAGGAGTGTATTGAGATGAATGATATGAAGGTATGATGGATGAGTTAATGTAGGAAGAATTTTTAAAGTGGATGAAGGATGTGTGCCTTTGTTATTATTGAAGAATAGGAGATGGAGAAATGTGGGACCCTAATATGGATGGAAGGGTTGATGAGCTAGGGTTGGGATGATAAGGACCAAGGATAGATGGAATGTTTGATGGAATAGGATAAGGAACTAGGATAGAGGGAGTTTTTGGTGGACTAGGATAAGGACCTAGGATAGGGGTGATCCCACAATAGTGGTTTACAATTTTTTGCCAAACTGGACACTGAAATTATTATTATTAACTAAATCTTCACATCCGAGCACCTATAGTGGCTAAACCTATGAGGAATTTGAAGATGATACAAACTAGAGTCTCATCAATTTTTTTTTGTAGATTCTAAAATATATTTTTCAAAATTTTTGGAATAAGATTGCACTTCTTTTTCTATCTCCCACGAAAATTGGTTTTTTTGAGAAAACAACGTTTTTAAAAAGTGATGCTCATCGTATACAACATAAATTTTTTTGTATGAAGGATAAAAGTATAATTTTTTTGAATTTAGATTTGTAACTATGATATCTAGCACTTTCATTTGGTCTCATAGTTTTTTATTGAATATTTTTTCCTTAATAGAGTTTCAAAGTCAAACCAATTGCAATTCGGACATAGGCAGACTGTATACAACATAACTTTTTCTGTATGTATCGAAATTCATTTTTTTTTAAAAATGGATCAAGGAAATCAATACCCAGCACAAAAATATCTTAAAAAAAATTATTTTGATAATTTTCTATTTTTCCACATGTGCAAAACAAAGAGCTTGATTTTCGGTGAAAAACCTATGTTTAATAAAACTAAAAAAACACATACATAATAAAACCAAAACATATTAAAATAATATTCATGGGATAGCTAATTTTGAGGACTACCATAATTATTTGAAATAAATTTTAAATGAATTAATTTGATCCCCCAAAAGGTAAATCAAAAGTGATTTTTTATCAGCATTTTGATAGGTGTAAAGGAGACTCATTTATAGGTATGGTTTAAAACTAGCGAGGTTCTATCCAAGGGGGTTTGATCTAAGGTGGTTTGATAAAATAATCTTCAATTGGAATCCTTAAAATGGAACTTTTAAAAGGCTTAAATCATTATATTTTCTAAAAATATGTGATTTGAACAAATATCAATTCCTTTCAGAAATTGTAAAGCAACTTTGTGGGATCACCCATAGATGGAGAGTTTGATGGACTAGGATACCTAGGTTGAGCATGAGGTATATAACCAAGGTAGTGAGAATATGGTCGTGCTTGGACAGGAAAAGGTTCTAGGAGACCTTGTTCATGAAGGCCTAAGTCTTTGCCTTTGTAATTCATAATTTCACGCATTCATTTACCCATGGGATATGAGTTGTTTGTGAAACAAGATGCGATTCCATTTTGAGGAGGATATGATATGGATGAAAGGATAGGTGTTGGAAGTAAACTGGAGTGTATAAAGGTGGAGGATCACAATTTATAGGTGAAGGGTTCATGGATATCTTGAATAGGTGTGATAGGCTCTTGACATGAGGATGATGGAGGATTTTGATCATGAGGAGAATTATGAAGGGTGATAGGATCTTGACATGAGGATGATAGGATACTTTGATCTTGACTAAGAAAAGAATCATTAGGTGGAGGATATGGAGTAGCTTGATAATCATATGGAAGGGAATATTTGGATAGGATGGAAGAATTTTCATGCTCCTAGGATGTGATTGAGTCATTAGAGGTATGGATTCATAAGATGGGGTGGAGGGAGGAATTGGAAGAATATTTTGTTCTTGAGATGGAAGAGGATTATCATGGGTGAATAATGAAAGGAGGGATCATCATATGATTCTTGAGAGATGGGATCTTGATCAAATATTGGAAGGGTATTTAGAATTTTGGTATCATAGGATGGAGTGGAAAGAATGTTTTGATCAATATGTGTAGATTGAAATGAATCATTGGATGTATAGAATGTGATAGAAGAAGGTGATTGAATGGGATCATTGACTTGGGTGGAAGAACCATGAGGTTTATTTTGAATTATGGGGGATGAAGATAAATGCATGACATGACAAGATTGGTCAATTTTATTTAATGGTTTAGATTTGGGCTTCCCATTGATCCTTTGCAAAAATTCAGAAACATTGAATTTGGATGATGTTGTTTTTGGAGGAGAAGAGGTTATGTTCATATTTCCATCAAAGGACTTTTTAGTTGTGCCCCCTTTTATTTCCTTGATTTTCCTTTGGAGTGCTCTTATATGTTGGGTAAGAGTACTAAGATTGTTTAAGGGAATTTCATTATTTTCAGGATCCTCTTTAATTTTCTCCATATTGTAGTCAGAGGGAAATTTGGCACCTTGGTTTTCCAATAAAAGAAAGTATCCTTCTTTATTTTTCTCTAACATTTTTTCCATAGCTAAGAGAAACTGTGGATCTTGTTCAGCTTCTTGAAGCATTTCTTCTGTTATCTCTTCATTTGAACTATTTCCATAAAGCCTATGAATAAGATTTTCTTCCCTATCACCCATGTTTTAAAGTGAATCCCTTCTTTCGTCTTCTTTGTTTTCAGGACTTTTTGGAAATAGGCATATGCTTACACCAAATTTCAACAACTTTGCTCACAAAATGAGAGAGTGCAATTTGTGGGATATCTTAGTCAGAATAGAATAGAATGAGAATTCTATTGATATGACTATAGAAATTTCTAACTTTTAGCTTGTGATTCCCTGGTTGGAAGGATGATGATCCTGTTATGGGAATTAAACTAGAAATTAAAAATAAAGGTGATGTTGCACTTTGTGATGTTTTGATCATAGTTTTTGAAAATAAGGATTTTTGTGGGTGCCTAATGTTTCCAATTTTTGCTCTATTATTGATTTCCAATCCCTTAACATAAATTTCACGGTTTGATTTGTCAAATTCTTGTGTTTTCTGGATGATCATATCTGAATTAATGTTTCGAAAACACAACATGCAATAGGAAGACAATTGTTTTTAAAGACATAAAATCTAAAACATTGAGTGTATGTTCAAGGATCGAGCATGACCCTTTTTGCTTTCCAGTGGTATTTGAATAAGAAGACACTTCAAGAAGACTCACTCTTAATGGTCAAAGGGTCATCATAGGAATCACAGCCCACAACTTAAAATTGTGTCGACTCACACAGCCATGTCACCCCCTAGAGGGTGCCCGTGTTTTTGTCTTTTCCAGGTGCGTACTCAAGGTTAGATTTCTTGATACCTTGAGCAAACAATCCATGGCGATTATATGGTGAGTGTCTTGGGGGAAGATTCTTCCCTCCCCTTACACTGTGATTCAAATGATGTTTGGATACTGACGCGGTTGACTTTCTACACTATGGTTTGTAGTAAAGGTTTCCGTTCAGCGTGGAAATAGATAAACTCCCTCAGGAGACCTCCCAATCTTTAGAACAAAGATTTTGGGGATGGTTATCTTGCTCACTTCTGTTGAATATGGGTTTCCCCAAAATTCACTTTTGATTAGAGTGGGTTGGAAAACCTGGCTTTGGTTCTTCCCACTTAGGTCGTTCCCGTAGGGTGAGTACTTTTTCCCACTACGACAGGCCTTCTAAAGGATTTAATAAAACATGAAATGAAAGAAATGAAAAAGGTAAGTCTGGCATTCTGATCACCCAATAAAGGGGAGAGCATATACCTATTAACCAACAATCACAACAAACAAATGGTTCAGTTTTAAATCCAAATGATGATTTTTTACACTAAGTGAAGATGTTGCTTCACAACAAGCATTGGATTCATTTTAACCAAGATAAAATAATGTTTGGTGACTATCCTAGGGTTGATAAATTCTAAATTTAAGTGTTTATCCTAGGATTGGTTCATTTTAATCCCCATACATCAATAAAACCACTGGCTGCGGTCACGTCGGATCCAAACAACAATTTAAGAATGAGATTATAATTGTTCCCAAAGTGTTTAAAAAAACTTGTTACAATCATGTGATAATTATTTTTCTTTCATTTTCATGCTCCATGGTCCTTTAAAACCTACAATACAATATCTAAATGTTAGATGGGATCAAGAAACAAGAATATATGAGGGTTAGATAAATGATTAAGTATAACAACCCTAAAATTTAGACAAAGTTTCATTGTGGTTTGACATTAAGTGAAAATTTAAAATTTTAACTCTATCAAAGTTGATAAACACCTACAAAATTAGCTAGCTTATGAAATTCTACCCCATTTAAAAAAAAAATCTCCAAAAAAGACCAAAATATGACCAAGATATGGCCATTTTAAGATTGACTATAAAAACACTAAAACAACTTGTATGCGCTAAAACACAGATGCGCTAAAACAGGCCGTCTATGCACTAAAACAGTCCATGGATGCGCTGAAATAGTCCATGGATGCGCTGAAATAGTCCGAGGATGCACTAAATAGAGGCTCATATCCGCTAAAGCGCAACTCTAGTCCGTCACCTATCAGAAAATCTGCAATAAAAAGTTTAAAAACGGGGCGAGGCCCCACGGTGGGCGCCAAAAATGTGTGAGTTAAAATATGTAGATTAATTAAACATTAAACTAACACACCAATAAGACATTATGTTGAAATAAACTAATCTAGAAAACATAAATGCAAACTCTAAATGACAACAACTCCTTCAAATTCGTCCCATTGTCCTCTATCTTCAGTGTTTCTACATAAATTATTTGCTCTCAGTTGGTTTAAGCAGCAGCTTTGTAGAATGACCACTCCAAGAATGAGTATTATGCAAGCTAAGAAATATAAACTCCTATGTTAAATGATTGTAAGATGATACAATTTATTATGCAGCTAATGAACATGATTAATCTATGAATTGAAACTAGATTACTGTGCTTGATTGTTGAAGATATTTCACTATAATGATCTTACTATGCAACTAAAATATATATTTTGGAAGAGCCAAGCGGCTATATTTATAGATTTTCAAAAGGCAAAAGCTTTGTTGGAAAGCTTCAATGGTTGAGATTTAGCCTGGAAGAATGGATGGTGAGAGATGGAGAGGTTGGAGAGAATATAGCTATTGGAGAGAAAAAGATGGATTGTGTTTTCAACCCACAAAACCTCTTCATTCAAAAATGGAGACAAATTGCCATTTGTCATGAAGTAGTTTTGTTTGTTGAAGATAATTGCTCAGTTAAATAATAATTTTATTTAATTTCTTGTGACATGTGCAAATGGAAGATTCCAATTAAATATAAATATTTAATTATATGTTTGGAGAATATAGAAGCTTTCTTAATTTAATATGAAATATTTAATTAAGTGTATGGTTATGGGTTTTGATATTTGAAGAAATGTATTTTCTTTATATAATAAAGTAATGTGATAATTAATTAAAATAAATAATGGTATTTATTTAATTAATTAAGAAGACACGAGTAAATGATAATAGTGAATGATTTATAGAAAAGGTGAAGATTTATAAATAAATTATTAAATCTATTTAAATGTAGTTGAATCAAGAAGATTAATTAAATAATGCGTATTTAATTAATTTACCAGGCTAATATTGTGTGACCATTTTTAGATGTGTACACCTATAACACACATGCCCTTTTCAGAATGGGGACCCTCTTTCTTTTGCCTGCCTAGGCCGTTTTGTTGATCGCCTCATTTTGAATGCCCCATTTTAGTGTCCTTGATGGTTAACATGCCTCTCAAGTCTCATCTTAGGTTGACCATGTGTTGGCCCTCAAAGTTTACTGATTCCTAAAGCTTCCTTAACATTTCATCCTTTACTGACGTCCGTGGGGCCTCCCAGGCCCGAACCATTGGGATTCCCCTCTCGGGTTTCCCTATCTATTTTTCCTTTTTCGACGGCTTTCAGTCTGCACCTCCCCAACTCCCGGACCCCAACTTCATGATTTCCATCTAGTGAGTTCATTAAAACTGGCATTCTGTCGCGCCTTCCGGGCTTGACCTTTCGGGTTTCCTTGCCTCGGTTTCCTTCATATTTTTGCTATTTTGGACGATCGTCGGCCAATGTCCTTCCAGTCTCTAGACCCCAGCACCTGCTTGGCAATTGGATTCTCATACTGAGTTTTTGGATGACATTTCAGTCACGTTACTCCAAACCTCGGACTTTGGATTTCCCACCACCATCCTTAATTTGAATCCACCTACCTGACCGGCCGCCGTACCATCATTTATTAGGGACATTAATTATGGTTAGAGGTATAAATATTTGGTCTGACATGTCATTTTCATATGTTAGGAACAATGAAGAAGTGCAGTGCCATCGCCCCTTTCGCACCTAAGCTATCCCTTCACCGTTCTTTGAGGAATCAATAGGGCTATTCATCGCTTCTTCGAGGTATGCTCACCATTCGACAACGTACTTCCTCTCTTCATGATTTAATGGTTAAACAGTGGATAAGAAGGGAAAAATTTGTGTGAATTTGGCAGAGGGAACACCTCACTACAAAACCCATATGTTAAAATTTCCAAAACATCCTCCCAAACTTGAAAATCGAACTTGGAACCTTATCTTCTCGTCAATGTTATTCAAACAAGGAAATCGTGCCCTCCGGGCCCAAGACCTTCGGGCATCATTGCCATTCAAACTTTAGACTTAAAAAACTTACCTAAAACAACGAAATTCCCTACGGGTTTCGGCCTCCGTGACTTTGCCTCTGGGTTGCCGCTTCGCCTTTGCTGTTTTGAACAACGTTCTCACCTTGCCCATCTGAGTCTCAGAACTCGGCTTGTCATTTGACGGGAAACCTTAAAAAAAAATTAAACACCTCCAAGAAACCCTCGAGCCTGAGTCTGCAGACTTCCGCTATCAGGCTTTCTTCCCATCTTAGTCATCCTGAACAACAAATTCAAACCATCCTTCCGGCCCTCTGACCCCCACATACCATTTTTCGTCAGGTTTTAGCAGATGAAGTTGCGAGGAAAAATTCTTCTCCAGATTCAGACCGCCAGGTTGCGGGTCCTGAACTTCCATCCCCACTTTGCCGTTTCTTATGGCTATTACACAATGCCCCGCATGGTTTTACGACTAAAAAAATTCCTAAGGCATGGTTTTACAGCCTTCGACCTCCTGGGTTCTAGACACTAGAACTCCTCCTTCAGAATGTCCTTTCTCCAAAGCTATTTCAAACAACTAACACTTGACATCCTTCCCTTTGTTTGATCCCAGATGCCTTAATGGTGACCTAAATGACTTCCAATTTGAAAATGAATGATGACCCATGTGCTGAATTGTGATCACCTTCCTCATGGACCCTTCATTATCCAAATCCAAGATTGGGAGAAATCATCTGGGTCTTCCCAATCTATTCACCCTTTAGAACAACATTCTGACAAGGGAAGTTCGACCTCTAAGGCCCGGGTCATCCAATTTCCCTCTAATGAACCTCAAAAGATAATTTTGACTAAGTGTTAGACATTTGAATGATAGATTACTCGATCTACCCATGTTTTGCAGGGATTTGGCTAACCATTTATGAAGTCATGCTAGATTGTACTTAACCTTAGCCTCTATGTGTAGGATATATGGAATCAGGTGTAGAAACCTTGGGGGTAGCCAAAGACAAAGGAAAGAGAACTGCGAAAGCTCCTCGAGGTAGGGAGGATAAAGACCAAAGGAAATACCAATTTCAGGGAGTGTCGTTGTATTCTAAGGTCACGACTAGGTGGAAGGACATCACTGACACAAATATTGGGCATGCCAACATTGATGAGTTCTTACAAAGGGTTAGAATAAGCCCCAAATTAGATAATGCAAGACTCATCAGGAGCAGTGGAATAGCCAAGGCTGCTGGTTTCCCTCCTGCCTTGATTGCCCTTGATCTAGTAATGGCCCACATAGAGGCATACCAGCCAAAAAAAAGGACTATTGTTGACAGAGATGGAAACATCTTGGCCAACATGTCACCATCAAGAATAAAGAAAACCATCCACATTCCTATTTTTAGAAAGATGGAGCTACCTACTATTTAGGAATGCAAAGAAATGTGGGATGAAGACCCCATAAGATGCAAGAAACTCATAAATCGGTATTGGCTAAAAGACAGATAAGGTAGCACTGCAAAGGTTCCCCAAGAACTCTTTCGTAGCAACTTTTTCAAAGATTACCATGATTTGATCACCATGCTGAGTAGAGTGATGGGCCTCCCTTATGTAGGGTATTTTCATGAATGGATGGTTTATTTCATCGAGCACATTCTCCATTGAAAGGACACCACATTCTACTGGGGAGGAATAATCAATGTCTGCTTCCATGATGAATTCATGAATGTAAAAAAGACCTCCAAGTTATATATGACCTCTTACTTGTTATACTCACTGGCTGATAGGAGGCATTATATCGGGTTATTTTGAATTCCAGACAAAGTGCCTAGTAGAGAACTCAAGGATTTTGACAAGTACCCTCAGCTATAGTTTAGGAACTTCAAGAAGGATTATTGCAGAGTGAATGATGCATTCATCACTTATATCATCAAGATGCTCAGGGGTGATTTTGAGAGGAGAGTCTCCCATAGTGCTCGGGATTTTCTAAATAATTATGTTTTCCTGTTTATCTAGTACCCCAAGTTGACATACATCCATGCCTAGGGCTTCTCAAAAAAGCCGAACTTGCTGCCCCGATACCCTAATGACCGGATTATATTGTTGGACCTCTCTTGTAAGCTATGACACATTCACACTATTTTGAGTAGCAATCACCTAGCGAGGATCCCTTATCCCCTTACACTTGGCCAAGGGATGTATGAGCTTAATACTTCTCAATGTGTAGTTAATTCAGAGAAGGAACTGGTAGAATATCACATCAAATCTCACATGCCCAGGCCACGAATGGACCCATATGATTGTGTCAAAAAAGTGATTGGACAAGAGTATGCTCACCTCAACAATGTTGAGGATTATTGTGCTGATTGTAAGGATGACTTTGAAGTGCGACTAAGGTACTATATGCGGATGACCACATACTTTGTGAAGAGGGTAAATTTGTTCCCGGTGCCTGATCAACTTGAGGAAGATGAAAGAACTATAATCGACCCTAGGTACAAGACCATCACCAATCTACCACTGCCAATGATTGATTTGGATGAGATGAAGGTTGATGACCTCGACATACTTACTAAGTCTATTGAGGCCCGAACAAAGGCGTGGATTGATGAGCGAGTTTCTCAATTAAAATAACAAGGGGTCGTCCTAACATTCAAGGGGCTCAAAAGTGAGCCAAGTTGTTATGGTGGTGGCGCAATTGCTACATCAACTAGAGAAACATCATAATCCCACCAATTGGTTCGTTTAAAAAAGAGAAAGTAGACTGATGAGTAGCAATCTGACCCAAAGGTGTACACTAAGAAGGCCTCAAAGGGTGAACCTCCCAAGAAACACAAGTGAGCGAGCAACGTCACCGAAATGCCAGTAATCCAAGAAGATCCGCTCCATGAGGGAGAGGAGATTGAGGCTGATCAACCAAAGTCTCCACCTATTTCATCTACTGTTGCAACAACTACTGTTACCACCACTCCTCCTATCCCACACATAGTAGTTGTATCCTCTCCACTTGCGGTGGAAATTTCCATCCACCTTGCTTCTACTTCTCCCATCACGTAGGTAATATCGGTTGATTCATCCTCCGCCACTACCTCACCCATTTCTTCATCTTCCATGTCTCCTTCCTATTCTCTTCCCGCTGCCACTACTGCAACCACAATGCCTTCCCTTACCCTTCAAGAATCGTTCATGAAATACATGCAAAATGTGCCCTTTGAGCTCTCAGGAATGTTTGCAAATATGACAGTACAGGATTTGATAGCTTAGACAATAATTAGCACTGCAGTTCCTCCTTCTCCTACCAAGCCACCAACAATGGAAGCCACCATGCAAATTTCTGAGGAATTGGATCGCTGACAATAGATGGAATCGGCTAAGGGGTTGGAAGAAGAGGAATTTGACTATCATGAGCACCCAATATATGAGCATCGAGTAATCGACGAGGTCACCTATACATCTTCTAGTGATGATGGTGAGGACCTAGACATGAAGACAATTGAAGAAATATCTGATCCGATGCTTGATGCCGAGTTGTTCAGGAAACTCAAGAAAATTGAAGACAAGGAGGCTAAAAAAAAACGTATTAGTGAAGAAGGGGTTGTTGCCACAGGTGCTAAGGATGATAAGTCTCCAATGAAAGAACAAAACCATGCACCTGGACATGATGAAGGGGTGTTTCCTCATGAAGAGTAGGAAGGTAAGAAAGAAGATAAGCCTAGAGGAGAGGCTGAAGATTATAAGAATCTAAAGATTGAGTAGCTCGAGGAGCATGGGCATGATGGAGAAAGGAATACCAAATGGGAAGGAAACCCTGATGAGCACTTGCCTGCCAAGTTCCCTATCAAGTGGATAGTGTTTGTACAAGAATTTGATGAGGAGAAGGAGGATACGAGGATAGAGCAAGAGGCGCTCATGGATAAGGCAATTGAAGTCTGAGAAGATTAAAAAGGGGATCAACAAAATTCACCTAAAGAAAAGTCCTCAATGCTTGATTGGTTGGAGAGGCATCTAGAAAAGAAGGCTCCCATTCCAAAGGACCCAAGGGCGAGGCTAGAAGCTATATTGTCTTGAGCCTAGATCGGTACCAGTAAGGAGAAGAGGCCGAAGATCAGGTCAAAGGTAACGATGGATGCCTCTGGATCTAGAGCAGTAGAAATAGCTACACCGGTGGTGGGAGAACCAAGAATAAGTTATAACATATCCACCATCGACTTGGGAGTGGCCACCAAGGAGAAGAAGGTTGATCATCTCCATGAATCAGTCGCCACAATGGTGCATTTCATTTATCAGGACAAAGTTTCCAAAGAGGAGCTTAGGGCACAGGTGACTAATTTGACAACCTATATCCAACAATGGTCATTTGTAGAAGAACAACCAAGCACATCCTTGGCCTCACCATA
Source organism: Sequoiadendron giganteum (assembly GCA_007115665.2). NCBI lineage: Eukaryota > Viridiplantae > Streptophyta > Pinopsida > Cupressales > Cupressaceae > Sequoiadendron > Sequoiadendron giganteum. The sequence goes on from CM021101.1 coordinate 215,592,898, forward strand.
GTTTCTATCAAAAGAGTAGATTAAAAAGCTAGAGAAGAGAAAGAACTTGGAGAAGACCACAAAAAAATGGTTTCAGCAGGTCTTGGATGTTGGGACCACAGGTATCAAACAACGAACAAGTTCTTTGAGGTACAAATGTCTCTTAAAGGTGCGAATAAAATCTGCATTGAGTTCCCAAAGAAATATGGGGCTACTTACCCAAAAATTGAGGCTATCCTCAAGCTTCCAAGTGAAATTTGGGAAAAGGAGTTATCCTTCCAAGATGAGGATCATTGGTTGATGGATGTGTGGAAACGAGACTTTGATCATCAAAGGGAAAGGCTGGAAAAAGTACTTGAAAGGGTAAATCTAGATGTTGAATGGGCCAAGGAGGCCAGAGAAAACTGCCTCCAATATCTGAAGCTAATGATAGGGTATGAAATAACTACTATCCAAATCAATCCAGAAAATATAAAGCCTCACTTCCGAAAGAGCACGGAAGATGGGATTTCAACCAAAGTTACTACAGACTTCATGAGATTTGCTACCCGAGATTTCACCCAATCCGAGCTATTCAAAGATCACACTATTAAGTATGAGGAGGAGTGGGAGAGGCTTATTGATAATTCCAAAGAGTGGAGATACCAAGTGCTGAGATCCAACATCATAGAGGTCGATAATCTCCAATTGGTGATCTTAAAATTCATGGAATATGCAGCTTTGAAGAAGCAAGAAGGAAACCCAGTTATTGATGAAGAATTTCTAAAGGTGTAGCTACAACAAAGAGCAATTAGCAAAAGGACAAAAATTCTACAGTGTTGCCACTAAAGGACAAAATAGGGATGTGGACACAAATGTATTTTAAAATGCAATATATTGGGGGTAGGTAGAACCTAGGTTACAGTGAATTGTGGCCACACAAATGTAAATCAATCTTGGCCACATATTCTACTTTTGGGACAATATAAATAGGGGGTCTCCTCTCATTTTCAAAGAGAGTTGAGTTGTTGTAAAGACATGTTGCAAAAATTGCAATAGAAATACATTGATTTTGGTGCATTTTTGGATTTATTCTCATGTTTCATGATTCTTCTCTCATAGTTGGATGATTTAGTTGAATTTTCTTTGCTGTTTTAGCTTCCTTTCAGTTAGCTTTGGTAAATTTAGTAATGCTATTTCTTGGTCATGAAGATTTATGTTGTGTAGATTCCCTCCTTGTCCATACTTTTAGCTATTTGATGTTGGTAGATGGATGTGTAAAGTTAGTCTGGACCTAGATTTGAAGCTTCTTTTTAAATATTTATCTTTGTTCATGCATATGTATGGTGAATGAATGGTAAAATATCTGCAGTCCTTAGAAGATAGCACAAATTTCATGAGACTGTGAGATTTCTAGTTAAGTGGAATTTTGTTCTAAGGAAGCTATCCACAGTAGAGACCTCCATGATCATTATTCATTGGTAGTTGCAAGTCCAGGAACCCTCTCTCTTCCTTGCACTTTTTTCCTTTTTTTGAGAAGTGACCTATGCTAAGGTTCATTGCACATTGTAAAGCCAAATCTCAAGTAAGAAATGGAGTTCAAAATTGTTGTTTGAACCTGCAGCAAATGTACAGTAACTTCCCCACCTCAGAAACTCCATTTGCAAATCCGATTCCCTTTCCATCTTAACTCACGTAAGTTTTCCCTGTGATTACCAACAAGATCACATCAAACATCAACTGAGGTATCCTATGAAAGTCATGACCTCACACCCGAGAGACCTTGGGGTGATTTTCAGCGACTTGATGGATATTTCCTTTCAAGAGAGGTGATACCCCTATGCATCGCCTGTGTTGAGAAAGTGTGCAAAAACACTGATCAACAAGAAATATTTAAGGATCTTAAGCGACAATAAAAATCCTACCAATCCTTTCCCTTTAAACACATTATAACCGTGGAAAGTTACTACCAATGTATTTCCCTAAAGAAATTAAAACTTAACATACCTCTGGGATATTACCTCTAAATCCTTAAAAGTTTAATAAATATTCAATAGGTTTGAAAGAAATATGGACAATGCTTGTGACAAAAAAAGTACTCAACATGAATTAGGATTAATCACCTCCATTCTGATCATCGTTTGAATGCTCTTTGCAACCTTGGGACATTCCATTCTAAAGATAATTAAAAGATCCTCCCTTGTCAAACTATCTTCGAAGGGATTCTCCCAACTTTGCACTTGCATATAGAAACAAAGGTTCCATGCTTGGAATTCCATCTTCCCAACACCCTAATTATTTAGAAAAATACTCCACCATCTCCCAATGTGGTCATGGGTCCACCTTTCATAAATCGTTAATAGGAATACTCTGCTTGCTCTATTTTTCCAATGACATCAAACTTCACACACACCAAAGTTAGCATAACCAAGGCATAAAAAATTGATTAACAAGCATGTTTATATAAAATACCAACTATCAATCACAATTCATAGCCACAAGGACTAACCAAATGATTTTTAGTGAAGGAAACAAAGCACATCGATGAAGATGTACACACTTCCCCATTTCACACCCCTTCATATAAGCTGGCACATTTCCTTCTATGAAGAATTAAGTACCTGCACAAGCCAAGCAACATTAGTAATGGAATCAATGGTTGTGACTTGTCCTTATCCATCATGTGAGCTTGCATCATGATCACATAGGCAATCTCATGTAAATTATTGAGTTTAGGCTCATGATTATTTTTTTGTCGAATGCTCATCATGTTTCTTTATTGAATTAGAACCCTTCAAATATCCCTTGTATTTTTTATCATAATTAAATAGAATTCACCATTCATTGCTTTGATTCAATTAGATCTTGTAAAAGTGGATATTCTCTTCCTAATTCCCTTATGTCCATGCACTTAAACTCTTTCCCTTCACAACCTAAATTTGAAAACTTGTCTGCTTCTTTATTACCTTCCTGATATATGTGTGATATCTACACTTCCTGAAACACATCTAACAACATCCATACTCTCGTCAAAATGTATTGAAGCCTCCAATTATGTATCATTCTTACTTTACACACATTTATTATAATCAATGAGTTCCCTTGAATATGCAACTTATTTAATCCTAAATATTTTTCCAATTGTAGACCCTGGAGCAATGCTTTAGCCTCTGCCTTATTATTTGTATCATTTTCCAAACTTAGTGTTTGTGCCACTACAATAGTGCATTTTCTATCATGAATACACATACCCACTCCTGACAGTTCTGGATTCCCCTTCGATGCCCCATCAAAATTTAGTTGATGAAAACCTAAAGAAGGAGGTGACCATTGAACCTTAGATCTATCTTGCTTACTCCCACAAGTGCTTTGTTGACTCCCATTAGAAGTCTTTGATATATATTCCCAATTTCTCAAAATCCAATTATCCCAATTAGTAAATATAGATGAGATACCCTTATTGCTTCAGACATATGAGTTGACCACTTCTGAAATCCATTTTTCCATTTTGAATTGAATCTGTTGTAGAGAATGACTTTGCTTATGGAAAATCCTTCTATTACGTTTCCACCATATACATCAAATAACTATCGATGGGATTACTTTCTAGATGCAAGCATATAAAGATGTTTTGTATAGGATTGGCTAGCTCGAAAAAAGATCCTATAAAGAATTAGGAAGTGGGAGATAAATATGCAATTTTGACCTTATGAAGCACCAACATTCTTGAGCTAATTCACAGCTAACAAACAAATGATCCACAACTAATAAATATTTATGGATGTGATTTAATTAGTTTTATTTTATTATTTTAATAGTGTGAATCCAAATCTCTATAAAATAGCTAATTGATTTTTGTAGATTTTCTTTAATAAAAAAATAACAATTACAGACATTAAAAAAATCACCCTTAAAAAATGTAAAAATAAGTAACGTTTATTTATTTTAGAAAGATTTAATGAAATGACTTTATAAAGAAAAAAATGAAAAACCATTCTTAAAAAAAATATTAAAAAATAGTTTACCTTGTTTTCCCTACAAATTTGCCCATAACACCCCAAACTTTTTAGCCAATTATGTTCAAGAGAAATAATTTTTATAATTTTTAAAGTTAAGTATTTAACATGTTCACTTAAAAAAAATTATATTTGAAAAACATAAAGTTCTAGTTTTTAATTGGTCCAAAACTAACTTATTAATAACTAATTAACAAAATGAGCTGAAGAACTCATTGCAATAGGCAAGTACTAATAAGAAGTGGGACCAAGTTAAAGAGAAATATTAAAAAAGGAAAGAAAAGAGTACTATAAAAAGGTATGTAAGTACCTTATCTTACCTTAAACAACTTTATTATGATTCAACATCTCCTATGACATCATCATCATTATCATATGTAAATCATGGTGCATATTTCTACAAGAACTTTTTATCGATGAATATCACCGAAGTCCCAACAATAGACAACCTTCAAATTTTTTGAGATAAATGTAAAGATAAATAAATTGAGGAACCTACCCTTCATTACATCCTTAGATAAAAATAAAATAAGGATAATTAAAAGGATTAGAAAAATAGTAATTATATTAAGGAGTGGTTAAAAAGGAAAAGTAATAGGGGAGCATCAACAAAGAATAGAAATACCTAAGAAGAGGTTACAGAGTGTTGAATATTATAATGATGAAACTCCATAAGGGGAATTACTAGAAAAAGAGTTGGAATTTAAGGTAAGAAAAGATCAAATAAATGTGAAGGAAGAGGAACAAAGAGAACAACCATAAGGAATGACAGTGGGGCATGTGCAGGATCATGATGGGTCAAATAATGACGATAGAATAAAAAACATATTTTTAGTTAGCCAAAATCATGAAATGAATGTTTGAATTTTACGTGGGTTGGGTAAAAAGTACATTTTGTTATTGTAAACACCAAAGAAAAATGGATAGATCCATTATTAATGAATATCTGTTTTTAAAATCCAAAAATAGATCCAATTTTTGGTCTAAAAATTTATTTGTTTTGTTCTCACTTTCATTTCTTATATATAATGTATATATGACATATAATTATATATATTATATATCATATATATTATTATATATTATATATACTATTATATATCATATATATATTATTATATAATATAAATTATTATCATTATTTTATTATATATTTTATTATTATTTTATATAAATTATATGTTATAATAAAATATAAATTATTATGTATTATAATTTAATATATAAATAATATATAATATTATAATATTTTATATATTAAAATTTTAATTAAATACATATTATTATAATATAATATATATTTTTTGATATATAAATTAGGCTCAAAGGGGGCCTAACCTCAAATACATCATTTAAGTTAGCATTGCAACCATTACAAACTTACAAAACATGACCAAAAAATGCTTATCCTATCTGCCACTATTTGTCGACTTCCTTAGCAGCTTCCCCAATGTCATCATCCAGCTCTCTGATCATATCTTCTCCACTTGAGATTGTTGGTAGGGCCAACACCACTAGTCCATCCATTAATTTGTTGACCCCTATTATCTCCTTGAGGAGGACAATATTTCAAGACACTTCAAACATTCTTACCTCCTGGTTTTCCCCTACACTCCATAGTAGAAATGAGATCCACGAGCCATTGATTTGAAGGGTCAGTAAGGGCCACACCCCAGTCCTGGGTCTCAAACCTAGACCCATCACAACCATATCCAAATAAAACTCCATAGCTTCTTGCCACCTTTCTTTGACTAGATGCCTCAACAAGAACCACACTACTATAATATCCTCCCTCGCATGGAGAAGCCATGCCATAAACATGGAGGTGATGTTGAAATTAACCCTGAAGTGATAGGTTGATAGAAAACACCTAGCACCCAGTATATGCTTCACCACCCCTAGTGTCTCCTCATCCATGGCATTGAACACCTTCTTGAGTTAGACATCTAAGATTTCCCCACATAAGGCTATTTTTTGTTCCTTGGCACCTAAGTAGATGGCTGTCTACATTTCCATATGAAATTGGCAATGGGTTTCACTCCTTCTTTAAGCCACTGGCTGCTACCATCCACACCATGGAATTAATAATTCTCCTGATATGTAGCATTAAAGCCTCTTGGCACCCTACATCCCACCTTCATCCTCTACTATTGTGGGATCATCAATATTAAACACTGGCATCTTATCGTGATTTTTATGATATTAATTGTACTTTTTGATAATCAATCAACATGGACATTCCCCTCTATATATTTGAGAGAATTTGAAATCATTCAAATCAGCTAAGCCATCTAAGATTCGTATGAGCCATTTATTCAACATCCAATAAGGGTTTCTCTTCTCCTTATCACGTTTATAATGATCATGGAATCTCCATCAAGATATATCTTCCTCAGACCCATTCGTTTGCTTACGCTAATTCCCAACCAAGCAACTTGGATTTCTGCTTAATTATTTGTTCCATCCACCAATTTTTTTTCCCACTTCCCATTGTGGTCCCTTACTATGCATCTCGCACCTGACAGGCTTAGGTTGCCCTGAGTTGCTCCATAAAAGTTCACTTTTACCCATCCTACATCTAGTGAATACCATTTAACATCAACCCTTGGGTTAATGCGAAGATCATTCATTCGACTCCCATAAACGAGGGTTATATAATATAATAATATTATTATATATAATATAACATTATTATTATATATAATATATATATTATTATTATATATAAATTATATATTATTATATATGATTTATATATTATATATTATAATAATATCTAATATTATATATATTATAATATATATGTCATAATATTATAATATATAATATAATAATATTATTGTATATAAAATATATATTATTATATATGATTACATATTATAATTATTATAATATATAATATTATAATATATAAGACTATTATAAGACCTTTTTTTAGATTGCAGGAATTAGAAATCGGGTAGCCACCCCCTATAAACTATAGTACCCATGGTAAAATTTTATGCATGGTAAAAAAATTTCATGTGATTGGTGACACTGGCACGACACACCCTTCGGTACCATGGGGATGGTGGGGAGACTAGACCTCATGACCTCTTTCCTACAATAGGATGCTTTAGCCAATTGAGCTAGGCCCATTGCCCCTAAAATATATAAGACTTATATATGATACAGATCATATAATATAATATAGTACATATTTTTAAAAATAAGCTTTTGAAACTAGAGAGTTATTTATAATTAAAAACTCTCAAAGTTATATATATTTAAAAAAGAGGTATATACTAATATATATTTTCTTATATATTATAATCTATCATATAAAATATTGTATCTTATGTCATATATTTATTATATATTATTATATATAATATAATATTATTATTATTTATGTAAATGATATGTTATAATAAAATATAAAATATTATTTATTATAATTTAATATATAAATAATATTATATATTATTTATTAGAGAATTAATTACATGCATATTATTATTTATATAATATAATTATTATTATATATAATATAATTATTATAATATATAATATAATATTATATATATTTAAAAAGGGGTGAAATTTTTTAATTCCAAAGAAAGATAACAAGTACAACAAAAGTATCAAAGGATCATAATCATCAAGTAATATCTGAAAGCTAGGACCATAATAGAATACATGCAAAGAGGGCCTAGGAAACAACCCAAACTACACACACCACAACCAAGAAGGAAACTATCCAGACCTAACACAAAGATACAAATTTTGATCTTCCTAAAGAGATTGAAGTAGAGTTTGACTTTTGTCCTGATCCAACTAATCCCAATTCACCACATTCCATGCCCCCTTCCTTCAGAGTCTCATTTAGCCAAGTAATCTACAACTTTGTTCCATTCCCTAGGGATATAAAAAAAAGAGATAGTATCAAAGTTTGAAGCTCAAGATGGACAATTTACTTCACAATCAAAATCCATGAAGAATCCTAAAAATATCTCTTGTTAAGAAAATATACGAAAATCATGGAATTCATTTCATAAATCACCTTCTTCTAGCCCAACTTATAGGCTTTCTCCAAATTCTTAAGAATAACTCCATCTGATTATTAGAGTGCATTTCCATAAAAATGGAAAAGAAAAATTGAATAGATCCCTTACTATTGTGACCAACTCCTCTGATCCCAACAATTCTTGGATTTCATCGAGTAGATCCATCATTATTAATTTTGAAGAAACCCTCAGGAGGAGGACTCCACTTACCCAATCAATCCACCTTCTTGGAATGTTTCCACCTATTTCCTCGATGAGCCTGAGAACCCAAGGGAAGAGAAAGCTCAAGGAGAGTAGTAGTATGCATTTTTGATGAAGACAAAGGCTCCCCTAGGTCAAATTTAGACTCAATAGTTTCTTTAAGCATACTCTCAACTCTATACCAAGCCTGAAGAGCCATCCATCGACACTCTTAGAAGATGCATCGAGTTTTCTCCAACTAGATTTTCCAAATAATAAGAAATGATCCAAACTCCAAATATGCCACCAAAAAAGAGACAAAATATGGAGAAGGGCCCAATTTCTTGCAAAAGTTATGCAAAGAAAAATCATGCATAAAAGGTCTCCTCCAGATCATCCACCAAAGCCTCCAAATTTATATGAAAATAGTATACTAAAAAAATATGATTAGTACTTTCTTCACTGCACCCACATAAAAAACAAAGAGCCAAACCACAAAAATCCTCTTTTCCTAATATTTTCTCGAGTGATCCATTTGTTATGACTCACCAACCACAAGAACATATTACACTTAGGCCATCCAATCCTATTCCAAATATGTTTCCACCAAGGGCACACTCTCAGATTACCATACTAAGAATCCAAAATAGCATACCCTTGAGCCATTGAGTAAATACCCCTTAGAATCATGTCCCCAAGAAAGAACATCCCTTTCCTCTAAGGAACAACAATACCTCTCCACAAGAATAGAGACTAAAGTATTTCATTCTTCTTGAGAGCCACCTCAAAGCTAGCTTTCTAGATCTCACCATTGATAAACCAAAGAGCCCCCCAAAGAACAAGAATATTAAAACCTATCCACACTAGACTGACCAACAACCACAAAAACATCACATAAGGGTAAGAGTTGGGGAAAAGAAGAAAGAATAGGTGGATGACCATCCCAAGAATTAGTCCAGAAGAGACCATGCTCACCTTTTTGAATAATCTAGAAGTGTTGGGGATACGGAGACGGTTCTGTCCTCATAGAACATGTCTAAGACAATAGTGCCTTAGTGATTTTCATCTTTATCACTTCAAAGACACAAACAACTATTCCATAAAGTGGAAGTAGGAACAGTTGATCCCCCATTGATCCTCTGAGAGAATTAAAAGAAAAAATTATAACAGATTCAACACAAGCACAGATTCAAGATAACATAATCTAACAACATGAAAGACAAACATGTAGACACATAGATATACGTGGGGATAACCTTTTCAAGTAAAAAACCCCACACTCCAAAAGATCGAGCCATTGTATTATTCAACAACAAAAAATAGTTACAATACAACCTCAAGCTCATAGCCTATACATGAGTCACATCTAGTTCATCTGGAGAAATATACAAGAAACACAAAACATAAAATTCACATGATTACAATGTCCTCAATGACATATCATGTAGATTGCCTTTAGCTCCTCACGAATGACTGTGACAGCCAACCTGATGGATAGCCCAGCCACACAGCCTCCATAGGTTCACATCTTCATAGAACTAAGAGACAAAGTGTTCACAGTCAGGACCGTTCGAACACTATCTCTATCTCTCTCTCTCTATTCACTCTCATTTTCTTTTCATGCACACGAGATTACTTAATCTCTTACCATGTGCCAACCTGTTCTGCCTGTCCAAAAAATCAACTATCCTATGGATATACACTGACATATCTTTTTGCATCGGGTCACCCAGGCATTCAATTCCTTGCCTCAATCGGGTCCTGTCTTCACTTGAAAATTCGGCCTGCAATAACTTTCATCACTATTTTGGCACCTAGCCAATCAACATCCTGATGCTAAGCTACGTGTCACATTTCTGTTCGTTCATTGACTTTGACCTCTGGTCAAACTTAGTCAAGCCAGTCAGTCGAGCTTAAAGCTCAACTCTGCCATCTACTGCATAATTGCATTGAGTCCAGACAACCATCGCGGTATGACGGTGAGCCCACGTCGACCATTTGGCCTCCAACCGCGCTACTGCCGAGCTCAGTCAACTCGGTTGTGGTAAGGTAGTGAGATCGCTCAATCTCACCATTGTCTTCATCTTTGATTGCCTCGCGCTACCGGGCCCTGACCACCAGACACCTGCAGCAAAGTGGTGACCCTTAGCAAAGACCGCTAATGGTCAACCACGCTACTGTGGGGGCCACTAGGCCACCCCATAGTAGGGCGGTGACCACCAGGTAAATTGCCAATGGTCTTACCATGGCACCATGGCGAGACATCTCACCACCCATGGTATGGCGGTAACCACATTCGTTGACCACTAGCCATCCACCGCAACCACCTCGGCTTTCCCAAGCACCGTATGCAGTAAAGTGGTAACTATGACCAGACCGCCGTCCTTCAACTGCTAGCTGCTACTGCGCTACCGTTCCACCAATGAGCAACTCCTATGGTAAGGTGGTAAGGCCTTGCTCTACCAACATGCCACCAATCGCACTACCTCGCCACCTTCGAGCAACCCCTACGGTATGGTGGTAATCGCCATGCCAACTATCGCCACTCACCGTGCCATCACCAGTCTAGAAGAAGAATATCGTGGTAAGGCAGTAACACTGCCCAACTACCAGACCAAGCAAGGTTGCTCGCGGTAAAGCAGTAAACTGCACAACCACACCACCAAGGAAAGCTTGTAGCGGTATGGCGGTAAATGCCTGAAACAGGGTTCCAAGGAAAAATGGAAGTCCAAGCCAGAAAGATGAGGCATAAATATCCAACAAGAAGAATCCTTCCTTAATGAGAGCGGATCCCGTTTTAATATTTCTCTAGATCATAGATCCCTTACTAGTCAATTCCATTCATGGAATTTCGTCATAAGCAACTCCTAAATATTTATAATTAAGAATGTGAGCCCAAGGCTACTCCAAAAATTTGTACCAAACTATAATATAATTTTGTAACTAAATATTGATTATTCAGCTCTAAATTCTTAAGACCAAGGCCACCATTCTCCCTCCTTTGGTTTGTAAACCTGATCCTAACTCAGCAAACTCCAATTTCGATTGTCAAAATTTCTTGCCCATAAAAATTTCTTGGCAAGGGAATCAAGCTCCTTGAAGAAGCTCTTGGGAATAGAAAGCACCATGAACCTATATAGAGGGAGAGCCTATAATAAAAAGTAAAAAGAGTCAACCTTACAACAAAGGATAACCACTTGAGGGTCCAGTGGTTAATCTTTGATTGAAATTTTTCTAGGATCTTCTGCCAATGAATTTTTTTCAAGGCTGCTCCAAAAATTTGTACCAAACTATAATATAATTTTGTAACTAAATATTGATTATTCAACTCTAAATTCTTAAGACCGAGGCCACCATTCTCCCTGTGGTTTGTAAACCTGATCCTAACTCACCAAACTCCAATTTCGATTGTCAAAATTTCCTGCCCATAAAAATTTATTGGCAAGGGAATCAAGCTCCTTGAAGAAGCTCTTGGGAATAGAAAGCACCATGAACCTATATAGAGGGAGAGCCTATAAGAAAAAGTACAAAAGAGTCAACCTTACAAGAAAGGATAACCACCTGAGGGTCCAGTGGTTAATCTTTGATTGAAATTTGTCTAGGATCTTCTGCCAATGAATTTTTTTTAAGGCACCAGCACATAGGGGGATACCTAAATAATATATAGGAAGTCATCCAATTTGAAAGTGATGAATTTTGGAAATTCTATTCTAGATCAAAATAGGAGTATTAAAGAAGAAGATACTAGATTTTTCCTCATTAATCTATTGACCAAATGTAGCTAGGTATATATCTAGAGCTTTCCTAAAGTTAAACGTCTCATCAATTTTAGCTAGACCCATGAGATTAGTATCATCTGTAAACTAGATATGAAACTGCGAATCCAAATCCTGTGCCCAAATCCAATCATGAATGAGGCCCATTTCCTTATGTTGTTTTAACAAACTCCCAAGACCTTCATACATTAAGATGAATAGATAAGGGGATAGTGGATTCCTTGCCCAAGTCCCTAAGTTGTAAAAATGATAGGCGAAGGGATCCATTAACCAAAATAGAGAAAGAGGAAGAGGTCGCACAATTCATGACTCAAGAGATCCACTCTGAATGGAATACAAAAGTCAATAAAAACCATTGGAGGAAGGACCATTTGACCTTTTCATAGGCTTTAGACATATCCAATTTAATGAACATGACCTTGTCCTTGAAAGAAGACATGGAGTGGATAGTCTTAGCTGCTACCACTATTACATCAACAATTTACCTCCCTTTGACAAAGCCTCCCTATTCTAGGGAAATCAAGGTACTCAAACAATTATCAAGTCTTTCAAAAATTATCTTAGTGATAGTCTTGAAGGCTACATTACACAACACACTAAGATAAAAATAATGTAAAGAATTGACATCCTCTTTTTTAGGAATTGAAGAAAGAAAAGTTGATTTAATTTCCCTGATCATCTACTTGTTAGCATCAGAGTATGAAAAAACTTCTAACAAATCATATTTGATGGTATCACAAAACTCGTAAAAAACTCTATGTGAAAGCAATCAGGTCTAGGGGCCTTATCTTTCTTCATTTGAAACACAATCCTTTCAAGATCCGCCAAAGAGATAGTCACTATAAGCTCAAGGTATTCATCTCATTTGAGACCAAAGAAGGAATACAACCCAAGACAAAATTCTCCCCAGCTAGAGCATGTGAACCATTTTCTATGAAACGAGAAGAGTAAAAATTGACCACATCCTCCATAATAGATTGGTATGCATCTATTTTTTCCCATTGGACCAATACGAGAGAAGCAATAATATCCCCACTTCTATGTTCCTTTACTAAATTATGAAAAAAGATAGTATTCTTGTCCCCTTCTTGAAGCCAATGAATATGAGATTTATGCTTCCAAAAAATCCCCTCCTATAGTTCCTATTCAACAAGTTCCCTAGAGCATCTAGTTTCCTTTTGAAGAAAATTCATTGTCATTCCCTCTTCCTTAATTTTGAATGTGATATTATCCAAATGTTCTTGCACTTGTTTCTTCATAAGAAAGAGGTTACCAAAAGTTGTTCTATTCTATTTCTTAAGCTTGGACTTTACAAATTTGAGTCTCTTGAAATAGGAGAACACGATGGTGCCAAAAGAAGTTCTCCCTTAACCACCACTACTCCACAAGCTGGTGAAAATTATGGATGTGGAGCCACATAAGATGGAATTTAAAAGGAGAGGATTTTTAGATAAGAAGAACAAAGAAGAAGAGAACTTGATCAACCAATGATCTGAACCTTTCCACCCATAATTTCAGAGGAAGAATTCCAACTATTACCAAGCCAAACTTTAGAATTAAGAAACCTATCAAGTCTCTTAGAAATAGACCCCTCCCACACCTTCGATTATGCTAAGTAAAAGTTCCATTTTTGGGTTTTACATCCACCAAATTAAGAAACAAGATGTTGTCATGCAACAAGAAAGAAGAAGGCCCCGAATGACTAACTATGCTTGATAATTCTCCCAACTTGAATATAGAATTAAAGTCCACTACCAAATTCCAAGGAAAAGAAGGGGAAAGAGAACGAATAGACATAATATGAGACCAAAGAAGAGTCTTACCTGAAAAATTATTAGGCACATAAACATTGGTAAGAAGATTGACCGCACCTAAATCAAAGCAAGAAAATAATGGATAAAGTGAATTCCTACTAGCCAACCACCAAAGAGGTGTGTCTTGTAAGGATCCTAGAGATTAGCAACACCTCTAGTAGATCCTTGGAAGCCCACACCTTGACATAAACCCCTCCTCCAAATTTTGGGTGAAATATTCATCATGTATTCTATAGGAAGTTTAGTTTCCTAAATGAATAAAATATTAGGTTTGTGATCATGAACTAAATCCCGAGTATCCTTTTGTATAGGGATGCTACTCAAAACCCTAACATTCTAGGAGATCACAATAATTTATGAGAGGAGGAAAAGTGAGTGTCTAAAGTATTAACAACACTAGATTCCACTAAATACTCTCCCATAATCTTCATCTTCTCCAAGTCCCTTTTCCTCCCCACCTTATCCATTTTATCAACTACTTCTTTCTTTGATATTTTCTGGTGGATTCCAAGTAAGGATGTTATTCTTTTCTTCTTATAATTATTTATCCCCATATCAGTCTCTAGTCCAATTATCACATTAGTATCTAGTGCTCTTGAGGGAGTTCACCTAGGGGGTTAGGAGCCAAATCAACCTCTAGATCCCCCACAATCTCCTAGTAATTATCCCTAGGCTCAACAATAAGTGGAGTAACTCCTTCCTTTAAAACCACAAGCATGACTGACCTTGGGATATGAATCTAAGGACTAGGTCTATGTATTAAAAAACCCCAGACTCAAAGGTATGATCATGTTCCATTGAATCCAACTCCTTAAAATTTTCAATAAAATCAAACATATTACTAGAGGTCCCCCTAAGCATGGATTTGTTCTGACAGTTTGACACCTTTTCCTTTGACCAAGATTTCATAAATATAAACCCATTTGAATCAAGCTCCTCATTTTGAACTGGGGATTTGCCTTTTGCTTTAGAACTAGTTGCATGCATCCCAAATAGAGGCTCTTGTATTTTAGCTCCCAACATAGGAAAATTCCTTTGCAAGAGTCCACTCATCATAGGAATGATAATGAAAAGGAAGGGCATCATAATCTACCTATTAGATCCAACACATGCTCCCTAATCTGATTTTAAGAGACCTTGATAGTGGATTATTTAAATTAATCTCAACACAAAGGTGAGTGAAAGAGGTAACCCTATAGTCTAGGGTTTGATGGGATGTACCCAAGGGATTCTCTATAATAGTAGCAATAGAAAGTGATGTCCTTATGGTAGAACTCCATTAGAAGTCGAGGTAGCCAAATCCACACAAGAATCTTAGATGAAATCTCTTTTTCCATATCAAAACCTAGATGCCATGGTTTGATAAAAATTACTGCCTAATTATGAAAATATGGGCCACCTTCGAAGATCATATTGTTACATTGATGGTTGTCGTTGCACCAAAAGATCAACCTGTTAAAGCTACAACTGCTAGATTTATGTAAGATCCATAGGAGGTGGTTAAGCCATGTCACAAACCCAAGTGTTGTGCTAGATAAGGAAGACCAAGGGACACACCATCTTGCAACAATCCCCCCAACACAAGTGAGGGGTTTGAACTTGTGACCTTGACTTTGATACCAATTTTTACATTGGTGGTTGTCGTTGCACCAAAATATATACCTATTAATGCTCAATACAACTACCAAATTTATGTAAGATCCACAGGAGGCTGTTAAGCCATGTCACAAACCCAAGCAATATGCTGGACAAGGAAGACCAAGGGATACCCCATATTGCAACACATATTCCAATCTGCTAGCTAAGTGAAGACCACAAAGAAGAATATGTTAACTCCCAGGATGATTTCCATATCCCCTTCTAGGTTCTAGTTTTTATAGGTCCAAGCCTCCAAAAAAGGAAAAGAGATGCAGACTCCCATGAATTTATAAATTAGTGCATTCTTAGATAAATACATCACATCATCAACTGTAACATCCAAATTAATCACCACCATTAGGTGATCTTTGGTTCTTTCCAAACACCCATTGGGTTTTGAGTGTGTCCTCTGAAATTGATTATTCTTGGATTCCTTTGCCACATACAAAAGGAAATTAACTGCATCCTCATGTCCAAATGATGAGGAATCCCCACCAATAATATCCTACTTAAATGAAAAAATGGAGGTCCCCTAGACCCCCAGAGACACCATAAAACTTTCCATAGGTTGAGATCCAAAAAAGTACATGAAAAAGTTTAAACACAACACAAAATAAAATTTAAACCCCCCAAAAATAGCCTTGGGTGGCCAACATACAACTCCACACCCCATTGCAACTATCCCCACACCACCCCACACATTCACTTAGCTCCAAAAGGTTCCCCAACCTCAACAGACCAACACCAAAGATCGTTGGCCTACATTCAAGCCATCACCACTACCTCCACACAACCAATCTCCATTTGATCATTTTCTATATATGAAGAAACCTTATATAAAATATATATTATCATATATAAATTATATATTATATATTATTAGAATATTTGTGTTAGAAAAAGGGAATCACCTTTGGAGATTCACTCTTTAGGGTTTGACACCTTTTTCCAATTTATTGTTAAGAAAGGGGGAGATGGGATGATATTTTTGTGAATGGGGGTTTGATGGACTTGGAAAATATATATGATTGACTTATAGTTTGAAAGGTGAGTCAAACATCCCTTGACCAAATCTAAGAATACAGGGATGAAATGCAAGGCAATGACTAGGATAATAATGTAAATTACTTTTTTGATGCAAATATAGAAAAAAAAAAGAATCACAGAAAAAATTGGACAAAAAAATACACTGAGCAAAGTATTGAGCACTTGTGGTTCGAATTTGGGGCTAAAAATGGAGGACTAAGTCACCCAAGGAAATAGTGTCCTCATTGACCAAATTCATATATGTTTTTGTAGTCCTTGAGAGCTAGATTAGAGGTTCTATTTCTCACTTGTTGCACTAGTAGATCACTGACACATCTATAATTCTCTAATTGAGTTTGTGTTTGTTGTCAAGGTGTAGGGTTTGATTGCAATGATTTATATTTTACCTTTAAGCCTAATCTTCTTCATATCTAAAACCTACACATTCAAAGAGAGGGGAAAGTTTGGGCCATTTAGGGGCTTGCCTTAGTCAAACCTCGTGTTAGCATTTCCTCTTCCACAATGGCAATGCTAATGATAAAGGATAAATGATAGGAAGGAATGATGAATCAACAATGGATTGAAACTCATCACCCTTCAATGGATTTTTTGAAGGACTGTAGTCATAAAAATATCTTCAAGGTTTAGATCTTTCTTTCTTGATTTTCTTGAATTTCTTGGATTTCTTGGAGACCTACAAAAGGTTAGCCTTCACAAAAAAATATGATAACATAAACATGCATAAAATCACATATGATTTGGCATGATGCTTGGGTCTTGAATTTATTTAATAAATCTTCTAATGGATGCTCTTGACAATAATTTCTCTAATGATTTTCTAGATCTCCCTTGTTAGTTTTCAAATGATACAATAACTAGGTATTTATATGCAATTATTCCAGTTTCCCATAAATTAAATCGTGATAATTGACTTTGGAATTTTGAATTTCAAATAATAAAAATGTTGACACCAACATATTTTAATTTGGAGCCAAAATAGGTGGACTAAGTTTCCCTAGGAGAATATGTCCCAACCCTATTTTCTAGAAATTAAGGTTTCGGGGGCAAAGTATTAAATAAATGCATTTGTTTTCCATTTGCAATTTATTGGTAATTGTTTTTTTCTGTAGAAGGCTAGGGCCTATCTAGTTATATTATTATTAAAATATTAAAAATATACATGCAAGCTAGAATTATAGTACTGGTAGAGAGTTATCAAATTTAACAAAATAAAATTTGCCTCCAACTTAGATGCAAGGAGGACTGTTCTATAAAAAAATCCTTAGGATATTATGATGCAAGGCAGGGTATTGTGCAAAACACAGTCATTAAAAAAAATTTTAGGCTATAACATATTTTTCCATATTATATATATATTAGGAAATTTTCACTCTCATTCCTCCATAGGCCCTATGTTTTTCGACATTTCCGCCCTGCTTGCATTGAGGTCAATACTATTGTCACCTTGTCCTTCATTCATCTCTGCCCTATTCTATAAACCTGGTATGTCCCTCACCATTTCCATTTCTCTTTGTCTATGGCGTATGTGGTGTGATAAGAGAAAGGAAACTGCAAAAAACATTTCTTTGACTTTATCCACCATATGAAGACCAAGTTCATGAGTATGAAGATTCAAAGTCTTATCTAATAACCATGGGTCATCATCTCTCAGGACTTTCTTTATAGCTTCATACACCTCCATGCATGCTATTTTACTCTTAAGATAGTATTTTGGAAATATTCCTCCCACATAAGCTTTCCCCTTGTCTAGATTGTACCCTTGAACACATTGCAACAACTCTACTTATTTGAAATAATTTGGTTGAACCAAATCCTTAACCATAATTGATAGAAATTGAAATGATTGCAAAAGGTCCATTACATTTGATAGATAGATATAAAGTAACTAAGATATATTATACAAAGATGAAGAAACATCAACATCAAGAGAGATAAGTATGGCAAAGGAAAGGCTATTTAAAAAAAAATGGGTTATGAAGGACAATAAATTGTTGGAAAAAGGAAAGAGGGAATTGTGGAACCAATTCAACCTCTTACTCTTTATTCAAAGGATAAGATAGGACTGGGTTACTCAAAAGAAGAAAAACAAGAAATGACTAAGAAGGCAGTTGAAAGATTCCTTCAAGTAAGAGATAGCTTTGAAACAAATTATAATGAATATGAATGGGATCTATATTTTGATATATCTTACATAGATGTCCAAATCGATGTCATAAAAAAAAATGCACCTACATGTGAGGAGGGACAAAGCTCAAGGTCTAGATCTCTTGTATTAGAAACACAACATATCGATGACTCAAGTGAGGATGAACAAACATCGAGTGAACTAGATAATCTTGAGGAGAGTAACATAATTGACCTCGAAATCCCTAATGACAACTCTAATGACATAACTGTTTGAACCCTTACAGCCATCAACCCAATCCAATCCGATGAATTCTTGCCCTTAGTCCATCCCAAACTTATCGACTGGTAACCCATTGAACCTCTAAATTTACCCATCTATGCAAATGATGATGCTATCATAAATTTCCTTTGTTATGACGAACCTGATACAAGTTCTATTCATCAATCTCATAACAACGGGGATTGACTGGAGGGTGTCAAATCTTCTAGTTGCAAAAATAAAAACAAGAATAATGGATATAATGGTGAAAACCCTTATGTGGCAGTATTAGATCTTGAAAAGAGAAAAATAAAGAATGCATCAGATGGTGAAAAATTATTTGAGGCACTAAAAGATGGGAGATTTGACACCCTTCTAGAGCATTATCATGAAAGATAATTAGTTTTGGTGGAGCCTACACAATCTGTAAACATTGGTACTGAAGAAAGAGAAAAGATTTTACATTTGGCATAATCTATGATAGAACAAGAAAGACCCAAATTTATCAAATTCTTTGAAGAAAGAAGCATTAATTTTGCTTGGTCATACTCCGATATGCTAGGTTTAGACCCAAATATTTTAATGCATCATTCGTCTTTGCCTACTAGAATCAAACCTGTAAAACAAAAATTGAGAAAGATGCATCCACACTTCTCACTAATGGTAAAGGCTAAGTTGAATAAGTTATTGGATGTAGGATTCATTAGCTCTATTGATTATGCTAAATGGATATCAAATATTGTGTCTGTATCAAAGCCATACAATAGTATCAGGATATGTATAGATTTTAGGGATCTAAAAAAGGCATGCCCCAAGGATGATTTCCCCTTGCCTAATATTGACATCATCATGGACTTAATAGTAGGGCATGCTATGTTATCAATAATGGATGGTTTCTCCAGTTACAAAAAAATCAAGATAGCAATGGAAGATTGGGAGAAAACTGCATTCACATGTCCATGGGGAACCTTTTTCTAGAATGTCATGCCCTTCGGTTTGAAAAATGCAGAGGAAACTTATCAAAGAGCAATGACCACTATCCTCCATGATATGATGCATACCTTTATGGAGGATTACATAGATAATATTCTAGCTAAATCCTATTCCAGAGAAGGACATTTGGATATCTTGAGCAAAATTTTCACAAGGCTAGAAAAGTTCAATGTCAAACTAAACCCTAAGAAATGTGTCTTTGGGGTTACATCAGCAAAACTCTTAGGATACATAGTCTCATAAAAAGGTATTGAAGTAGATTTGGCAAAGGTAAAGGCAATAATGGAAATTCCACCACCCAGAAACATCAGTCAACTAAGGTCACTACAGGGAAGGTTACAATCAATTAGGAGATTTATCTCCCAGTTAGCAGAAAAAAGTCACCCATTTAATCATCTATTGCATAAGAATGTTATGTTCAAATGGGATCACGGGTGTGAAAAAACTTTCAACCAAATAAAGAAATATCTGATGTCGCCACCTATTCTCATGCCACCTACAGAAGGAAGACCTTTAATACTATACACTGCAACAATGGATATTTATTTAGGAGCACTGTTGGCACAAAAAGATTATGAAGGAAGGGAATAAGCCATTTACTACATCAACATAACTTTGAATGGCTATGAAATAAATTATACCTTCATTGAGAAACCTTGTTTTGCGGTGGTATTTTCTACCCAATAGTTGCAGCATTACATTTTGACTCACACAATTAGGCTCATAGAAAAATTAACCCATTACAGTATCTACTCAGTAAGGCTTCTTTGACAGGTAGATTGGCCAAATGGGTCATGCTTTTAAGTGAGTTTGATATTCAATATGTGGAAAGAAGAGCCATCAAAGGTCAAGTGATCGCTGAAAAATTAGTCAAAGCTCCTTTAACTGATGATCATCCTATGACAATGGATTTTCATGATGCAAACATTCTTATAGTAACAACACAACAATGGATACTTTACTTTGATGGATCATATACACAAAGAGGATATGGTGTGGGAATTTTGTTCATCACACCCCAAGGACACACCATCCCAAAATATTATAGACTAATGTTTCCATGTACCAATAATGTGGTAGAGTATGAGGCATTAATCATTAGCGTCAAAGTGGCAATTGAATGGAAAATCATAGAATTACAAGTATATGGGGATTCTCAATTAGTCATTTATCAAGTAAATGACGAATATTAGACGAAAGATGAGAATTTGATGCCCTATAAGCAGTTGATAGATGATCTCAAATAATAATTTGTTAATATCAAATTTGAGAAAATTCCAAGGACAAGAAACAAAGCGTCAGATGCTTTGGTGACAATTGCTTCTCTTTTACAATTACCGGAGAAATGTGGTCATTATGAGTTTATGGTAGAACAAGTATCTAATCCTTCTTATAATAGTTCAAAATCCCAACCCATATACCATTTAGATACCATTGAATCCTCCATCTATAAAAATACCTATGCATACCTAAAAGACAACATCCTTCCTCTTGATCTTTCCAAAAACCAAAAATGCAACTTCATCCGTGAATCCGCCCAACATACTTTATCGTCGAAGTCTAGATGGTACTCTTCTCTGATGTTTAGAACATAACAAATCTGAGATAGCCTTAGATGAGGTTCATGAAGGTATTTGTGGAACTCATTCAAGTAGGATAACTCTAGCAAAGAAACTCCTTTGTTTAGGGTATTATTGGCCAAGTATGGACAAGGAGTCTTATCAGTTTGCCAAGAAGTGCCAAAAGTTTTAGATTCACAGTAATCTGATCCACGCGCAAACTCAAGAATTACACCCATTCACATCAACATGGCCATTTTGTTAATGGGGACTGGACTTGGTAGGAAAGATCAATCGATCTTCATCAAATGGACACAAGTTCATAATCACAGCGATAGAATACTCAACAAAATCGATAGAAGCAGTTACTCTCACAACTATCACTAGAAAACATTTCTTTCCATTCATATTGAACTACATAATCTATCGGTATGGAATACCTCAATCCATTATCACTGATAATGGATGACCATTTAAAAACTAGGATGTCAAGGAATTGTGTGAAAAAATTCATATCCAACATCATTTGTCAACACCGTATTATCCTCAGGGAAATGGCCAAGAAGAGGCCTCTAACAAAACAATTCTAAAAATACTGAAGAAAACGGTTAACAATGTTGGATGTGATTGGAATGTTCAACTTAATCCTGCACTATAGGCCTATAGAACCAGCATCAAAATGCCAATAGGAGCTACACCATATGCCTTGGTATATGGATTAGAGGCCATACTACCCATTGAGGTAGAGATTCCATCACTCTGTGTGTCACTAAAAGGAATCATTTCAGATAAGGACTATAGAGTATCTAGGATTCAAGAACTGGAACTGTTGGATGAGCATCATCAACAAGCTGTCAATCATCTAACGACATACCAACAAAGAATGTTAAGGAGCTACCATCATAGGGTAAAACCTAGAGTCTTTCAGGTTGGTGATTTGGTCCTAAAAGAGAACCCTAGAAATCAACAGGATAGAGAAAAGAAAGGGAAGTTTTAACCTAATTGGCTAGGTCCCTTTGTCATCATATCAGTGTATGGATCAGATGCTTATCAACTATCAACACCTGAAGGGGGTTTATTTGATGAACCTCTCAATAGTATCCATCTCAGAAGATACTACACCTGAATCACCTAGTGCACGTTTCAAACTTCTGAAAAATGGTTTCCTTGATGAAAACCTAGCAAACAGGCATCTTCGTAATAGAAAAAAAAAGAAAAAAAAAGAGATCATAAAAATATGAAAAAGTGCAATAAAAACATATAGTGAAAATCTGGAAACAGGAGATATTTGTGATTTAACCAGCTTTCACCATCTATTGGGATTCATGCAATAGTCATTACTTTCACCATCACTTTGCATCCATTATCATATCATTAAAAATAGTCATGTCTCACCCTAGCTTGAGGGAAAAATCTACACATCACTAGGGGCAATAAAAGATTGAACTTATCAAAATGCAACAAAAACAATGATCGAAAGAAAACCCAAAATGGAACATCAATCACCATTAGAAACACATTGGACATCTGTATCACATTAGAAAATCCAAAAACAGAAGGGTCAATGTCAAAAAGTCAAAAACATGAGTCTGTGTCAGTCGAACTACATGGTCTTTACGTGTATAACATAGGCAAGGCTAATCTTTTATCAGCCCCCGAGGCCCCTAAGATAGGTCATTAGGTTAGGTTCGGTCCAAAATTTTAGAAAATCACAAAAACATCATAAAATCAGGATGGATGATCTAATCTGAATAATGATTGAAACACTTTAAGTAAAAGTTGGATATGTTGTTTTTCTTTTTGTTATCATTTCTTTGGAGTAACTCAATGATGTAATGAACTAGAGAAGCTAGGAAGAAGAATGGTATTTTCATTTGTTTGATGTTTGTGAATTAATTATTTAATGTGTGAATTGTTGTGGGACGTGCTCTACAAATGTATCACTGATGACATTCGGAATTCACACACTAAAATGATTGATCCTTGTCTATTTACATAAGAAATGATGAGGTCATCTCAGTTTAATTATACCTCGATGCTTGTGTTCACTTGCAATATAAAAAATCATGGAAGTAGTATTCAGGTCATCATGGTCTAAATTATACCATTGATGCTCGTACTCACTTTCAACATTTTTAAAGCTCTATGATGATACAAAGCACAAAAGTACTATTAAAATACCAATTTTTGCATGTAGATCTGCATGATTAAATTAGATTAAGTTAGATTAAATTCATAGTAGTTTTTGCATCTCCAAAGGGTTTGTTACAAATTCACATAAATGATTCAAATTGATGATAAATATTTTCTATTAAAAGATTGAGTATACTTGACATTAACAAAAACATCATCTAGGTCATATAGTTGCATCATCATTTTTACTTTGCATACATTAGAAAATCATTTAATTATCATTTTATCATTCGTACATTTGAATCGAATAAATTTTGCATTCATATCATATCATATCACATAAACATTGCATAAGAAAATCTCAAAATTTTTTTTATATCATCACATTTTCATTCATCCATAAATCACATCACATATCATGCATTCATTCAACATATTATATATCATTTTATCCACTTAATACATCATATCATTACACTTCCATCTATTATATCATCTCAACACACCATTTTCATCCATTTCTTACATCATATGTTTGCATTTACACCAAAATTAAAAAAATATACACATCCCATTTACATCGCATATCATATATCATTAGAACACATAATATTCATAAATCACATATATAATTACATCATACATCCATAAAAAATCCACACATCATCATTATGCACATCATAATTAGAACATCATACATCATATAGACTGCATTTATAACATCATAATTAGAATCATCACATGACATATAGAACATTGAAACTAAATGCATCCATCATAGAATTATAATAGAACCATCATAGATCGATAAAAATATATTGCATATCATAAAAATCGTATAAATCATCAATGTCAAGTATACAATGAAGTCTGAAATAAAAGAGATATATCATCAAAACTAGTTGAATTGAAGTATACATCATGTCTCAAAAATATCATAGAATCATATTAGGCACCTAGAATCTGCTGGTGCCAGATGGTGCAGGAATCTCAGGACCAATACCTCCCCCACTAGAAGCACCAGGATCTCTCAGATCTCTCTGTGGAGGTTGCATCACACCCTCACTAACTGTCCGAGTATGTGTCCTGCTTGATCATGAAGGGGCATAACTCTCTCTTCACTCAGAAGGAACGAAATCATGATAATGGCCTCTGTAAAACTTCACCTCTCAGCTGACATAGAGAACCTCATATAATTGCCAATAATGGTACCATCGGCAACCCACTGTAGAGTCTCAGTAGTTGCCTGTGCCCACTCTACAATCTGCCTGGCACTATCCCTCTCTGTTGTCAATTTGGAAATCTACATTTGCGTAGGTACCAACATTCCCTATACCTGTACCAAGGCCTATGCATGCGTTTGTGCCTATGTCTATAGCTTCTTCTGAGTCTGCACAAGTAAACTTCGAGCCTGCACAAGCTGCCCTTGCAAAGTTTGAATCTGTACCTGAAGGGTGGCAATCTTTGTCTGATGCTCTGAGGAAGATTTCTCCACTGCTTGCCTCTTACAAGGCATAGTAGTGGATGGACCTGTACTACAAGCCACAACCCCTCTACCACTATCCCCTCCATCATCCCCACCATCATTGCTGCTCTCATCACTACTACTATCCTCACTATCCTCACCACTACCCTCCTCCACACTGATATCCTCCTCTGCCTCAATAGCTACAACTATCTCCTTCACAACATCCTCCTCTCTCCTTCGTCGTCAACTAGGGGCAACAAAAACGTCCTCCTATCCAGGTAGTGGCCCTGGCTCATCACGAATGGTAATTTGATGACATGGATTTAATGCAAGGTACTGTGCATACTCCATAGTCACTGGTGCCTCTACAATATCACGGTGCATGTCCCAAGCTAAAGGCTATACATGGTATCCCTCGACTATGGCATCATAAGATAGAGATGGCGCCCAATCTATTGTATCACTCTGACATCGAGCATAATGTGCAATGCCTTGGGGCATGCCCTGAACAATCCCATACTGTCTGTAGACCCTCCGCAGTAGGAATCTCTCCAATACGAAGCGGGTCCTACCAATCAAGTACATAGAATCACACAAATAACCAAGCACTGCATCATCCTCCTCCCAATGATCATAATCTAGATAGGGGCACCATGTCCATACCTCTAAATCATCCAAAACACGCCTCCAATACTCCAACTTACCAATCCTGGCCTGGGTAAGTCGACCTCTATATCTAAAAACATGTGGCCTAGTAGCAGGCCTATCACGAACTGGAAATGGTCACATGACATCAATATGCTCCCATGCCCAATCCTGAAGCAAAGAGACTCCCACTGATAGGCTATGCCCTCTCAAATATACAGCTGAATGTAAATCGTGATATAGATGTGCTAGCATGCACATCCCCCAAGCATATCTAGTCCCATGCATGACCATGCTCTCAAGTACATGGCCCCAACCAAAAGAGAATCCCTTTAGCTCGTGATCAGGACAAAGGAAACCTCCAATAAATCCAACAAGCATTGTTGGCAAAGTATCATAAGCATCATCCATCGTACACAACCCAATCCACAATCCTGCAATGTGATCATCTTGAAAAACTCTACGAAGAGCATTTGTCCCACTGACCTCCTATGATCATACGCTACAATCTCCCCAATAAATGGTATTCATAAAATACATCATACATCCTTTGGAGTAACTATCATCTCACCAGTGGGTAGAAGGAAGGTATTGTGGTCACTGTGCCACCGCTCAGCTCATGCTGTGAGGAGACCCCGATTAATCCTTATCTGGGGCATGTCAAGAAGAGAAGCAACTCCACATCGAACAATAATATGTGTCTCATCTAGTGTAAGATATTGAATCAATTCAAATGTCCATGGGAAACACTCTCAAATCTGGAGGTTATCCAGGACCTCCTATCATCATGAAAAGTTCAGAATCAGTACACTTTGTCAAATTATCACATATCAATTATCCTATCAAATCTAATTAGCTCTTGGTATGAATTTTGATCAAAATTCATGGGCAAGCATCATCAAACCTCATCTATGATGAGGTCATCATTATCAATCTTAAATTGTACTTCACCTAACATGTCAATTTATCAAAATCAACCTCGCCTATCATGAGGTTCATCATAGTTAAGATTATTCCTCACCTATCATGAGGATAATTCTTGTCTATCAATCATCAACATCATATCAAACCAAATAGATAACATGATCAAAATTGATCAAAACAAGGAAAAATTTGACGAATTTATCAACTCTGATTTAGATGCGCTAAAATATAAGAAGCGCCACTTCATCAGTCATAAGTACTAAAATAGGCATTCCAAGTGCTAAATATCAATAAGGCCATTTTATTGCTTGGAAGTGCTATAAAAGACTATCAAAGTGCCACATCAATCAAAGTGCTATTTCAGAAGGTCAAAGCACTGAAACAATAGCTCGAAGTGCTAAAACCCTCTAAGCGCTAATTTAAACTATTGAAGCACTAATTTATCCTATCAAAGCGCTACTAATTTTGAAGCACTAAACTAGCCTATCAAAGCGCTAAAATAGACCCTACAAGTGCTACACTGGAGTGCGAAGCACTATAGCACATACTTGAAGCGCTAAACAATGGAAAATTAAAAATACGGAAAAATGCACGAAAAATGAAATTGCACAAAATACGAGGAGGATTATAGGTACATACCAGAGGTCTGTAAGCGCTCAGGCATTGGTGACATTGCACATGCTTGAACCGGTGGGTGTGGTAGGGAATCAACATCCTACTCCAAGTGGCTCAAATATGTCTCTCTCACAAATTTTTCAAAAGTCAAATGCACAAATGAGTATGAAAAATGACCTTTTTGACCTTTTATTAGGTTCTTAGAGGTGGAATTTTGTGGGATTGTTAAAATTTTAATTAATTTTATTGGGAGATTAATTGAAATTCATCCAAGGGGAAAAATTTCTACATTTTTAATCGGGAGATAAATTATTTCACCAACGAATCTTAATCAAATGATAAAAAAAATTGAAAAATTCTGAAAAATCCAAAAAAAATTCAAAAAATCATCAATTTTCTCTCGAGGGGGCATATATCCATCATCACCTGAAAATCAATGTCTGGGGCATACTGAAAATTTTTCGTTGATACTAGCAGCAACAACAATTTTTTTTTTGAAGCAATGTTTAAACACATCACTTCAAAGAGGGGCAAAATGTATATACCTAAAAATGGTCTGGACAATCTAATTAATTAAATACAAATTATTGGATTAATTAACCTTTTATTCTTCTACTATTAAATAAATAGAAATATTTATTTATATAGTTTCACCTTTTATTTCTTCTATCTTTATTACATTATTTCTTCTTAATTAAATAAACAAATTTATTTAATTATCATTATTAAATTCTTCTATTATCTTAATCACATCATCAACGAAATTAAATAAACAAATTTCCAACTCTATTTTATTTAATTATCACACTTCCTCCATATTTATTTAATTAATAAATAAACTTTTATAGTTTGTTTTATTAAATTAAATATCTTCTTACCTAAATTGAATAAATCCAAATATTTAATGGAAATGCATTCTACAACTATTTCCTATTTTCACTCAAAAGTTGCACAGATCAAATTAGATATTATATGTCTAATTTATGTCTAAATTAATTGATTCAATCTTCATGGGCAAATTTGGAGACAAATTGAGGATAAATTTGCAGACAACTCCTATGAGAAATTGGTGTTTTCATGGGTAGGAACCATTCCCAAAATCTTCTCAGTCTTCTCAATCTCTCACCATTCAATCCTCTAGATTGAATCCAAGCCTCTACTTTTTTGCCCATGTGCAAATCTGCTGCCATAAATCTATAAATACAACCTCATTCAACAAGAAATGGATCCCAACTTTGTGCAATCTTAATCTACAGGAAATAGAACAATCAAGAATCATAGCAATAGCAATAGCATCATAGCATCAGTAGAATCATGATCATGGCTGCATCTTAGATTATTATAGCTTCATCATCATAGTTTCATGTCAATTTAGTTTACAATATCAGCATATAAGATTAGTTTCTTGCATTTTGACAACTTCTCATTCTCTAGATTGTCATTTTAATAGTCATAGTGCTTACATGATCTGAGAGCCATAGTTGTTTAATAAATCTTTGGATATAGAGAGAAATATGACACTTTCAATGGATTTCTGGTTT
Source organism: Sequoiadendron giganteum (assembly GCA_007115665.2). NCBI lineage: Eukaryota > Viridiplantae > Streptophyta > Pinopsida > Cupressales > Cupressaceae > Sequoiadendron > Sequoiadendron giganteum. Next base: position 215,621,637 of record CM021101.1, read on the forward strand.
TTAATAGCTTAATTGTTGATTAAATTCATTGATATAATGTCATATTAAGATGTGTTTTTAGTAATTTTACTCATTACTTATTCACAATTACAGTAGTTTATATGGATTATATCATATTTGGTGGTAGCAATGATGTAATGTATAAAATATTTGGTACACACATGAAAGATGAGTTTGAAATGTCCATGCTACGAGAAACCACATTTTTCCTTGGTCTAAAAATAGAACAATTAAAAAAAGGGATATTCATATCTCAAACCATGTATGCAAAATAAATGCTTAGGAATTTTGGCATGGAGGATAGTAGACCAGTCAGTACTCCCATGATTACTGGCTACAAGTTGAGAAAACCAAATGAATCACCTGATGCAAATCCAACTTTGCATAGATCAATGATTGGAAGTCTACTATATTTAAGTGCATTAAGGCTAGATGTAATCCAGGTAGTTTGTATGGTTGGAAGGTTTTAGGCTGCACCAAAGGAATCTCATGTCAACATTATGAAAAGGATCTTCAAGTACATTAAGAGTATTGTGGACTATGGACTGTGGTACCCCAAAATCAAGGATTTCACCTTAACACCTTATACCAATGCTGACTAGGTAGGTAGTGTGGATGACTGAAAGAGTACTAGTGGTGGTGCTTTATTTTTAGGAAACAATTTGGCTTCATGGATGAGTAAAAAGCAAGATTCTGTCACTCTTTCTAGAGTAGAAGTAGAATATGTTGCAATAGTTGCATTTTTTACTCAAGTCTTATGGATGAAGTAGACATTAAAATATATCAAGATGGAATACAAAGAACCTATCTCTATTATTTGTGACAATTCAAGTGCTATCAACATCTCAAAGAATCCAATGATGCATTCAAGAACAAAACATACATCAATCAAGTATCGCTTCATCAAAGAGAAGGTTGTAGATAGGGAAGTTAGTATCGAGTATGTTCCTACAAAGGTGTTGCAAGAATTAAGGTGTTTTCATTGATGTCAATTGGTCAATTGGTTATCAACTGGTTGCTATTGTCATTGATATCATGGATGTAAGTTATTGGTTGTATATGTCGAGGATATTGAGAAAATTGCAATGAAGAAAGATTAAAGGTGTTTTGTGGTTGCTCCGGGTTTTTCTTTGATATTTTCTCCTATATTTGTGTGGTTCACATATGTCGATCATGATTGTTGGAAGCTGATATATCTAGATTTTTTCTTTCGATTCATTGCACAGTGCAAGTTATGTGCACCGGTTGCGAATTATGGTTATTTATGTATCTAGCTAAGGTCTGAGAGAAATGTTGTTGGTCTGGATTTCTTTTTGGTCAAATCTTATGAATTTTGGTTCTAGAGTTAAGTTTCTATGACTGTTTTAAAGATAATTATGGTGTTTGGAAGGATTTGATCATGCTAAGAGTTGTGTGTGCTTAATTATTCTATGTGTTGAACACTACCTTCAAAGTTAATGAAAGCTGTTGGGACCTATTTGGGTCCTCATCAAGCATTTTTTTGGGTCACCCTCATTCTAATTTCACCCTAGGATATTTTGGCATCAACCTAATTTGAATTTAACAATGGATGGCTGAATTTTTATATGTTTCAAAGTTGAAGATGCTATAAATATAGGATGAGTGAGTGGTGAAAGATATACAAAGAGATAATTTCAAAGAAATAGAGAAGATAGAAGCAAAGTAGAAGTGAATCAATGTGTGTGTGTGTGTGATGTGAGTGTGGAAAATTAATGTGAAGTCTAAATGTTGAGTTTTTGGATGCAATGAGTTGAAGGTGTACTCTATCATGCATGCATGTCTACAAGTGGTTGATTAAATTATTGTGTAAATCTCTTTTACATTGAGATTGTCTTCTCTTTGTAACATATCTCTTCTATCTTCTTTGTATCTTTCTGGTGGTGATCCCTCCAGGTGGTTAACCATGTTGGATAGTGAGTCCTTGTTTTGGTAGTGAGCCTTTTTCTCAGGTAGTGATCTTTTTTAATGAGATTTTATATTCTCTATAGTGTGAGTTAATCCTCACCATGGTTTTTACCTCATTGGGTTTTCCACGTAAATCTAGTGTTACTGTGTTTCTCTGATGGTTTTCAGTTTTTGCACTTGCACTTCAGGTTTAATCATTTTAGCAGTGTTAAGGATTTGTGATTGATCTAAGTTCCAATGAATGATGTAAAAGTTTAAAATTACTACAACTGATTCACATCCCCTCTTAGTTGTCTTGTTCAACAATTGGTATCAGAGATTGGTTCTTTGGAGAAGAGCTTAACTGCTTAAGGAAGGTCCAGGATGTTTGGAAAAGTTACTCATGATTATCCGAGGTTCGATGGAACTAATTATGCTATTTGGAAAATACTAATGGAATAATATCTGAAGTATTGTGAATATGATGTGGAGAAATATTACAAGAATACTTACACTCCTCCTACTAATGGTCTGAGTATGACTGATGAGATCAAGGCACATGAAGTGAACAATAAGGAGAAGTACATTTTGAAGAACAATGTTGTACACTCCAATTTGATTAATTTTTAGAATCTGAAGATTGCTAAGGAAGTTCATGATTCTTTGGAAAAGGAACATGAAGGAGATAAAAGGGTCAAAGTGGCAAAGTTGTAGAATTTGGATGCATAGTTTGAGCTCTTACATATGTATGAAGATGAGAATGTTAAAGCTTATGTACACAGGTTGGATGAGGTAGTAGCTAGAATGCAAGTACTTGGTGCTACAATGGATGAATCTAGGATTGTAAAGAAGATTCTTAGAACTCTCCTTGATGCTTACAATGAAAAGGTATATGCTATTGAAGAGCATATAGATTACAGGACATACACTAAAGATCAGTTTTTGGGAGCTCTAACATCTTATGAAATGAGAAATCCAAATTTATTAAATGGATGCAAATCAAAGAATGCTTTTAAGGATACAAAAGCTGAAGATTTGGATGAATAAAATCTTGATCTAGTGGAAGCTAAGTTTGTGAGAAGGATGAAGAAAGGCTTTGGCAAGTATGAACGTAAGTTACCCCTTAAATGCTTTAGTTGTGGAGGAATGGGACATTATGCTTCGAAGCGTTCAAAAAGAGCTAAGAGGAATAAACAAAGATATGAGATAGAAAAGAAAGGTAAGAAGATAAATAGAGAATATTATGTGAATGAGGATGATAATATATATTTGATGAGGAATCTGATTATGGAGATCTTGATAATAATGAATGCTTGTTCCTAGCTATAAAAGATGAACCTACTTCTAATTTTGAAAAATAGGTGAAAGAATGCCCTCTAGAGAAGGAGAAAAATGAAGGTACTATAATCTCTACCCTACATTCTAAACAAGAAAATAACTATTGGGTTGTTGATAGTGGTTGTTCACATCACATGACTGGTGATAAGAGCAAGTTTTTTAAACTTGAAAATAATGACATAGGCTTAGTTATGTTTGGAGATGACATTGGTGCTAAGATTTGTGGGATAGGTTCAATAAGTTTTGATGGAAAATATAAGATTGATAATGTCTACTATGTTAAGGGTTTAAGGAATAATCTATTGAGTGTTAGATAGATGTGCAATAAAGGATTTAATCTTGTATTTAAGGATGAAATATGTGAGATCGAGAAAGATTCTTGAATAGTGACTACTTTAGGAAAGAAGTTTGAAGGAAATTTTTATCAACCTAAGGGTGTTGATGGATGATGTTTTATGACTTAGATCAATGACATTTTGTTGTGGCATCAGAGAATGTGTCATATGAATTTTGAGAAATTGGTGAGGATTAGTGCAGTTTAGGCTATGAGAGATTTACCAAGGATTAAAAATCCTATTAATGCTATTTGCAAGAATTATCAGTTTGGAAAACAAGCAAGAAGCCATTACAGATCAAAAGAATAATCTACTATTAGACTACTAGCTTTAATTCATATAGATATTTGTGGTCCTACAAGAGTGGGAAGTCTACAAGTTGAAAGGTAATTTATGTTTTTGATTGATGATTATTCTAGATATACATGGGTTACATTTATTAGAGAGAAATTTGCTGCATTAGATGTTGGACTAACCACCGACATCTCCCTTTGGGTTTGCAACATGGTTTAATTGCCTCCTGTGGATCTTAACTAATGCTTGTATTAGACATTGATAGGTAGATCTTTTGGTGCAACGGAAAGGCCAACAATTGGTATCAAAGCCAGTCACAGGTTCAAACCCCTCAGGTGATGCTGAGGGGTGATTTTTGGACTAACTTCCAGCATCTCCCTTCAGGTTCGCGACATGGTTTAACCACCTCCCATGGATCTTAATTGATGTTGTATTGGGCATTGATAGGTCGATCTTTTGGTGAAACAACAAGGCCAACATTAGATAGATTCAAGAAATTCAAAGCTATGGTTGAGAATAAAGTTAATTTGAGGATAAAATTCTTACGATCTGATAGAGGTGGTGAATTCGCCTCCCATGAGTTTAATAGGTTTTGTGAAGTGAATGGAATAAAAAGATAGTTATCTACTCTGATAACTCCTCAGTAGAATGGAGGTGTTGAAAGAAAGAATAAAAAAATTCAAGAGGTTGCTAGATCAATTATCATTGAGGCTAGTATACCATAAGCTTCCTAGAGAGAAGCTATTCATAATGTTGTTTATGTATTCAATCAAGTACAAGAGAGAGAAAATAATGTAAATACCCCCTATGAGATATGGTGTGGAGGAATTCTTACTATAAAGTATTTCAAGGTATTTGGAAGAAATCTTATATTAGACGAGATGAAGAAAATTTAGGAAATTTTGATGCAAAAAGTGATGAATGCATTTTTCTTAGGTATTCTACTAAAATCAAAGTTTATAGATGTTTCAATAAAAGACTGAGGAAGATTGTAGAAAGTACAAATATCAAGGTTGATGAAGCAATGAAGAATTCAATTGATATTGATGGATATGTATTTGATGAATGTGATTGTGTAAGCATTGAAGACATTATGGAAGAACATGAAAGGGATGAGCAAGAGAAGAAAAATGAAGAAAGAGAAGAAGCTCCAGTGGTGTCTCCTAGGACAATTAGATATGTGTAGAATAATCATTCTGAAAGATAGATTATTGGAGACAAGACAAAAGGAGTATTGAAAAGAAGCAAAGCTGTTGCTGGTGAGGTAAATCTATGTTTAATTTTTTAGAATGAAATGAAGACTTCAAGTGAAGCATGTAAAGATGAACATTAGATGAAAGCTATGAAATAAGAACTTAAAAAAATTGAGAAGAATCAAACTTGGGAATTGGTCCTAACACCAATAGATAAAAACATTATTGGATCAAAGTGCGCATTCAAAAATAAGTTGAATGAGAATGGAGAGTGGTCAGAAATAAAACAAGGCTTGTGTGTAGGGGTTACTCACAAGTAGAAGGCATAGATTTTCAGGAGACATTTTCTCTGGTGGAAAGAATGGAAGATATAAGGATGTTCTTAGCATTTTCTACACATAAATATTTCAAGGTCTATCAGATGGATGTCAAGTTTGTATTTTTGAATGGTGAGCTAGAAGAAGAAGTCTACATGGAACAACTGGATATGGTTTCTAGATTGAAGAAAGATTTATATGGATTGAAGAAAGCTGCTAGAGCTTGGTATGCAAGGTTAGCCAGGCACTTGATTCAACAAGGTTTCAACAAAGGTACAATAGATAGTAATTTGTAATTTAAAATTAAAAATGACAAAATCTTGATTGTGGTTTTGTATGTTGATGACATTAGTTTTGGAGGAAATGAGACTAAGTGCAAGATGTCTGTAGAAGAAATGAAAAAATAATTTGAGATGTCTATGTTTGGAGAGATGAATTTCTTTCTTGGGATACAAATTAATCAAACATACAAAGGAATTTTTATTTCACAATCTAAGTATGCCATAGAGAAGTTGAAGAAGTTTGGGATGGATGGTTCCAAACCAGTGTGCACTCGTATGGTGACTGGTTGCAAATTAGGTAAAGATGATGATCCACCTAAGGATGATTAGAGAAAATATGGATCTATAATTGGTGGACTATTGTATTTGACTACTACTAGATCAAAAATCATGCATGTTGTTTGTCTTGTGGCTAGATTTCTAGAAGATCCTAAAGGAAACACATGTTGATGTTGTTAAAAAAATATTCAAATATTAGAATGACACTCTGGATTATGTCTTATGGTATCCTATGGATACTGACTTTACACTAAGTGCTTATACATATGAAAATTGTGTTGGATGAGTAGATGATAGAAAAATTACAAGTTGTGGTGTATTCTTTCTTGGTTGAAAATTTGTGGAATGGTAGAGTAAAAAGAAAGATTCAATTTCCTTATCTACTACTGAAGTTGAGTATATTGTTGTTGCATCTTGTTGTACACAAGTTCAATGGTGAAACAAACATTGAAGGATATGACAGTAGTATATGATTATTCTATTTCTATATTTTGTTATAACATAAGTGTAATAAACATTTCAAAGAATCAAGTGATGCACTCAAGGACAAAGCATATATCTATCAGGTATCATTTCTTGAGAGATAAGGTTGTGGAGAATGAAGTACAAAGCTTGAGTATGTCCCTATGAAGGATCAAATTGCTGATATATTTACAAAGGCTCTTCCTAAAGATACTTTTGAGTATCTTCGAGAGAAGTTAGGGGTTATTTCCCCTCCTTTCTTGAACTAGATGCATATGGATATGTATAAGTTTGATGGGTCTATGGATCTATATTTATTCTAGACTGATGTTTTGATGGCTACCTCTCAGGGGTAGTAGGCAGTGTCATGTGTTGTCATTGTATGAGTATTCTATTTTTAATCTCAAATAGGAAATCAATGTAAAATATATTTTTCATTTTCCATTGATTTCAAAGGGGGAGAGAAAGAATGTGAAAAAGAGAAGAGTATCATGCGAAAAATATTATCTAGTAAGGGGGAGAAATATAAATCAAAATCATGTGAAGTGTGTTCATAGCTAGTATGTTGTCTTTGATGGTTTTTCACATCATGTGTTGCCATCAACGACAAAGTGGGAGATTGTTACAAGAATATATGTTTTGTCATTGATCTCAACTTGTCAATTGGTTATCAATTGATTGTTTTTGTCATTGATTTTATGGATACAAGTTATTGATGTATATGCCAAGGATATTGAGAAAATTGTAATGAAGAAATATTGTAGGTGTTCAGTGGTTTCTCCAAGTTTTACTCTAGGATTTTTTCCTATGTTTTTGTGGCTTATATATGTTGATAATTCTTGTTGGAAGATACTATATCTAGATTTTTAGCTTTTAATTCATTGTACATTGTGAGTTATGTTCACTAGTTGTGAACTGTGGTTTTCTATGTATTTGGCTGTGGTCTAGGAGAAATGTTGTTGGTATAGATTTCTTTTTGGTTAAATCTTATGACTTTCAATTCTAGAGTTAAGTTGTTATGATCATGTTGAAGATAATTTTGGTGTTTGGAAGTATTTGATCATGCTAAGAGTTGTGTGTGCTTAATTGTTCTATGTGTTTTATATTGGTTTGGCTAATGTTGTGTTGAACAGAACCTTCAAAGTTAATGAAGCATGTTGGGACCTATTTGGGTCCTCATCAAGTGTGTTTTTGGGTTTACCTCATTCTAATTCCACCGTAGGATGTTTTGGCACTAACCTAATTTGAATTTAATGATGGATGGCCGACTTTGGATATGTTTCAATGCTAAAGATGTTATAAATATAGGGTGAGTGAGTGGTGAAAGATGTATAAAGAGATAAGTGCAAAGAAATAGAGTATATAGATGTGAAGTATATGTGAACATGTGTGTGTGTGTGTGATGTGAGTGTGGAAGATTAGTACATAGTCTAAATGATGAGTTTTTGAATGCAGTGAGTTGAAGGTGTACTCTATCATTCATGCATGTCTACAAGTGGTTGAGTAAATTGTGGTGGAAATCTCTATTGCATTGATATTTTATTCTTTTTGTAACATATTTCTTCTATCTTCTTTGTATCTATGTGGCAGTGAGCCCTCTAGGTGGTTAACCCTATTGGATAGTGAGTCTTTATCCAAACAATGTGTCCTTATTTTGGTAGTGAGCCTTTTTCTCACACAATGAACCTTTATAATTGGTTTTGATATTATCTATAGTGTGAGTTAATACTCATCATGGTTTTTACCTCATTAGGTTTTCCACATAAATTTGGTGTTACTATGTTTGTGTGATAGTTTTCAGTTTCTGCACTTGCACTTAATGTTTAATCATTTTAGCAGTATTAAGGATTTTTTATTGATCTAAGTTCCAATGAATTATTTAAAAGTTTACATTTTTTATAGATGATTCAACCCCCATCTTAGTCATCTTGTTCAACAAAAGGAATAAGTGGCTAATATATTAACAAAGCCTCTTCCCACAAAGCAGTTTGAATACTTGAGGCGAAATCTAGGAGTAGTCTCTCCCGCATCATATCTGTTGATGGGTTTTTTTGCACCTTATCAACACAGGAAACACACAAGTATGCTACCTCTCTTGAAAGGTAGAAATCTACAAAAAATTTACAAACTACTACCCCAAGGTCTCTCAGGTGTTAGGTCATGACAATGCTTGGAATAGTTTAGTTGCTTGATGTGTTTTGCTGGTAACATAGGGCTGACCTTTATGGTTTACAAAGCATGGGAAGTTGGGTCTGCAAATGGAGTTTCAAAATGCTATAAGGGAATGAATAGTGGCTGCCCACTCAAAATAACAAGTTGAAACTCACCATATTCATTAGAATTGGCATTTTTTTGATGCTTTGAATCCTACTCTAAAAAGGAGTTAAAAGAAACAACAAAAGAAAAAAGGGTTAAGAGAGTTTTTCTAAATGTAAGCATGAATGAACAGTAACAATGGTGGTTGCTATAGTGGACAAACTTCCTAAAATGGGTTTTGCTTGACCAAGAGAACCTACAACTACACAAAACGGGTGCAATCTTCTAAGGACTGCTAATTTTTTAGATTGCACATGCACATCATGAACATGAAATTGAACTAAGTTGAAAAAATTAAATAAGGAGGCCCAAGCTAACTTTGCATAGCAACTTGTCATCAAAAAGTTCCAAAACTATGGGCTGAAAATTCATCAAATACCATAACAACAAACACCATTATCACATCCATCCAAGAAACTAATAAATAAAACTAACAACAAAGTTGAATCATGAAAGAAAGATGAAAAAACTCAAAAGAAACACCCATAAAACAATTCAATGCTTCTCTTTATTGCTGCAAAATGCCATTTGCACCAATTATCCAACCATTTGCAAATGAGGAGAAAGCCCCTATTTATAGTTTTCCAAAGCCCAAATGAATGGCTAGGATTGATTTGCATCGTGTGGCTCAGATTTTCTTTACATTAGGGTTTCACCTACCCCTATTATATAGGAATTTAAAATATATCATTTGTCTTATTACTAATTTGTCACCTAGTGACCTGTCACTATAGAAAATTTGTCCTCTAGCTAATTTCCCTTTTACTATAGCTAAAAATGCTTGAAGTCTATCCTCTATTTGATAGTCTTTGTATAACCCTTCCAACCAACTAGATATATCCTTTTTCATTTAATGTTATTGAGAAGCAGACAAATTGCCCTTGATCTTGCAGAACAACTCCTAATGGATCAAGATATTTCATGAAAGGTGAAATAGCTCCTTGATTTTGACTTTAGTGGATAACTTTCTGATTTCATTATACTGGCTCCTCCAGTATAAATTTCTTTATTTTCTTTTTTATAGAAGTTGTTCTCCCTTTGGAAAGCATCGATAAGTGGATGTGCCTTCCCTTTTGATGGTCGACCTACATATCATAGAGGAACAAATTAAATCCCTAATGTTCAATATTCAAAGCATGAAAACATAATGATATTATTATAAAGGGAGCTTTAGATAGCCCTTTAATGAAAGAAATAACACTAATTGCGAAGCTTTATTTTCTTCAAATCACCTTTTAAATCATTGAAAGAACTCTATCTCTCCACCTTCCATTTATTAGATGTTAATGTAAGAACGAAGTGAGTGCCCAAGACAACAATAGTAAAAAGGTGGCCAAGGAGCATTGAATATCCCAAGGCATAGTAATATTATCCCCTTCGTGTTCTGCCCAGGATGGTTAGACCCCAATCAAGTGTTATACAAAAGTAGGGCCATGGCTGCCCAACTGGTGAGTGTCGCTTTGAAAACATAGGTGGGAAAATGTGGGAAGGCATAGCGAGATGGACATGGCAACAATGGTGGAAACCGATGGCCTTTGAGGATGTGGAACCCACATTTCCCAATGATCAACCCTCAAAAGACTCCTCAACAACACCATCACCCATGAAAAGGAGACAATCCTCCCTCCTTTCACATCACCAATAAGACTCCAATGTATATGCTTTCACCATGCTACAAATATTGTGAATTCTGCAAAAATGCAAACCTCGTGGGGTAATGGGTGTGGGTGGCCATATTGATAATGTCATCATTAATGATGGGATAAGCAACAACCTCCGAGGATGTGGAACCCACATAACGTAAGTCCTGCCCCTGTCCACCAATCTTAAACTCTTCGAGTATTCCATGATTATAATGCACAATTATACATAGCCTACTTCATTCACCTTGGGGTGGTGTTAGGAGAATTAATGGGGTCGACCACTCGTCATGTCCATATTAACAAGTAATCACTAACTGAGATAGTTGATCAAGTAGACCGCACACATGGTAATAGTTTGTGCAACATTTTATAGCTGCATGTTTTAACTTGTAATGTTCATGTGATCATGCCAATGTCCCATGATTGACACTTTATTGATCGCACCTATGACCCATTGGATCTTTCTCACTAGCACCTAGAACATTCATTCATCTCACAACATAATCTCCCTTTCGAGGTACCTTCCAACATGTTGCCATTTTAGATGTGAGAAAATTTTGAATGAATGCCCCTATTCATGAACCCTTGGAGTATCCACCTACCAACCTTGCCTCAACCTCCATCAGATTTAAACTGGCCATCATTATTGACAGAAAGAAAAAATTTGCAAAGGATTGTAGAAAATATGATGAGGGTGGTTGCGGGAGAAATTTCATGTAGAGGGACAAACGTTGGTGGAAAATTGTAGGAGAGCATCATAGCAAAGCCATTATGAGAACCATGAAGAAACATTGACCAACAATCATGCGGAACCCACAAGCTCAAAATCCATCCCCACCCACGACATTAGAAGGTGGTCATTATCAACAGATAAAATGCAACCGTGTGTTAGGATATCCTGAGCCTAGAGTTTAATTCATAATATGGGTCATAGCATTTAACGGTGATGTAGGAAACTCTTTCATTTCCCCTCGAGACACGATAGCAGAGAGCATCCCTCTTAGAAAGGCGGGGTTTGCAAATGGCATGGAGATCATCATTTGAATAAGTGATGCAAAAAGTAGTGTAGTCTCTGGCCCACATCATAGAAGGCATCCTTTGCAAGGAGATGGTCTTTCATAGCCCTTCTATCCTATTGCTCATACCCATATGCTTTCATTTTATCTTAGAGATCAGTTATTGAGTGCATCTTCATCAAGCTATCGATCCTCTATTAGAACTTAGAGGCTTTCGTGAGGCCATTCAATTATCAGCCTGTGCAAGTCACAATCCTTTGTCACTTGAGAAGAATGGTTCGTGTAGATTTCATATACCTAAATTCCTTTGCGATAGGAACATGTGGAGGGATCACACGCTATGGACGTGAATGAAATGCCGCTGAGTTGATTCAAAATGATGGTCAAGAAGTGTGCAGGACACCAACACCTCCCCACTTTTCATTTATAATTCTTTTAATATTTTGGTCCTTAATTGTTGGTGAACCCTCCTCTGCACCATTAGTAGTTGCACCTCCCTTATTTTGAACATGCTACATTGATGGAGACCCTCATAGCCTTCACAGGCCACAAAATTATTGGTTACCAAGTTCTTTCTTATGAACAACCTTTAGGCTCGCTCTTACACACCATTGAAATATTCTCATGATAAACTCAGTTCGCATCCCCAACTTACTTTAGCCAGACTCCCCACTGAGTGAAGTGGCTTCCTTAATTCACTTAATGTGACAATTTCACCCACCTCCATGATAATTCATTTATGTTCGTTCCCTTTGCAGCTTGGAATCATTCACCATCTAATCCCATCGTCGAAGTTGGGATACCTTGATTATCCACTGACCTCCCACACCATTCCACTTGTGACCAATCTTATCTCTTTTGCAATGACTCCCATTAGTCAACACTTCCTCATTTGCTAGTTACAAAGGATCACGAGCAAGTCTTCACTCAGCCCCTTCAAATCTTCCATAGGTTTATCAACATCTATGATTTGATGATTATAGTTTAATATGTATGCTAGTGTCATCATAACAACAAGGATGGTTATAGTATTTGGAACCCAGTGGTCTGTAGAAGGTAGAACCCATGGGAGTGGTAATTGAAGACAATCATGAAGGGAGTGCCATAAACAATGGTATCAACATTGACAACTCCCACACTAGCGAAGCCCACATAGGAGAAGGCCAACAAAGGGATGAGGTGAAATAGATGTGTGAAGAAGCCAATGAGGAAGCAATTTCAGAGAGACAACCAAGGGGTTTGCAAGCTTTGTAGAGGAAGAAGTCAGAAGACGAGTGAGTGTGAGTGGCAGTTATAGGAATGATGTTCGACACCAACCCTCAACCATAGCGAACCCACAGTTGGAACCCGCAAGTGACAATGATGCGGGGAAAACACCCATAGGCATCATTCTAGTAATACAAGAAGAGATATGTGGGAAGACGTGGCAGGATGGCCATTAAAATAGCGGTGTTGGGAACATCGAGCTCTACATGTAGATTCCCATAGGCCATCCACCGTAAAAAAATTTCCCAACACATTTCTCTTTTCTTAAATGATTCCTTGCATTCCAAAATGACTAGGTGCCTTAGCAATAGATAGTCAACTCCTCAACCCAAGTTTCGGGATTTCCATAGAGGAATGGCTTGATGGAATAACCCGTTATGACACTCGTGAGAGAACAACCAAATGAATGAAAACCATGGTGTTGGGTATAAGTGTATGCGGGTGAAAAGTGTGGGCGTGTTGTGTATGATTTCCATTTTACAATAGTGAAATGACAGATGGCGGTTGCCATATGGAAGCTCGCAAAATATAATGATTTTGGTGGGTGGTAGGTCCATGAAGCAGGGAGGAAATGAAGGTTTTCCATTGTGAAATGGTGTGGTAGTGACGACCTCCCATGGGTGGTGACTTGCAAGAGCGAGCCCACTGGTGAGCTTTGACTCGAGAATCCACCCATAGACTTTAAATTTTATTGCAAGGAAATTGTATGTGTGGGTTTCGTGAGGTAGTGTGATGTGGGAGCATGGTAATTTAAATAGCAAAAGTCAGACAAAGGCAAGCTATGGATAAAGGCCCACAATCATCAGGACTTAAGCAATTTTGAAGCAAGTCGGGCCTAGTTTAGTAATGGTGATGACAAGATGGAAATACCACCAACAAGGCTCATCATGTAGGCAACAGTCAAGGGTTGGATGTTGTGAAAGTGGAAAAATGGGAATGGAGACCCGCAAAGGGTAACCCGCAACTGCAGGTCCATGATACATGAGGGACGCTACAATGAAGATGAATGTGGGGTCTGCCATGTAGATGAATGCCTAGGTTTGGCCGCAAGCGAATGACAGAGCATAGAAATGAACGGGAAGAGGAAGCCTACAGATCTAGGTCTATGGGCGGTCAATGGAGGTCAGGCGAAAAGCCAAGGGAAGACCGCATGAGCTAGCCCACGAAGGCAAATGACTTAGCAAAACCTAGCGAGGTGATCTGGGCCAATGGTGATATAATAATTTATGGCTTGTGATTGTCTTAGTCTTGGAAATATGGGTGCACAAAATGAGGCAAGAGCGAAAACAACCAATCGGGGGCAAAAAAATCCGTCAGGAGCAATAGAAAGGGGGTCCCTGCCTTCGGTGGGGTGTGTATGCAAGATATGCACAACAAGTGGTGACTTGCTAGGGAAATGTTCCAGATAATTTCAATGAAAAATTGGAATCACAAACTTAGAATCTCTGGTTCTGATCTTCATGCTAGGGCAAACAAGCTAGACACTTGACCAAAGCATCAAAACCACTAGCTAATGCAACCTTCAGTATGCTAAAAATCCAAGTGTGTGCAAATGTATTAATTCCCATCCTTAAACCAGTACAAGAACCTAAGCTCCATCAAGTTAAGCTACGTAATTGATTCTAACTTTAAAATCATCTTGGACATTACGTCACTCCCAGTCAGACGTCCATAGCCCTGACGAGGTTGTCATTGTGATTCTACTGAACATTGATCTACTATCAGTCGGGCATCCATAGCCCCTGTAGAATTATTCATATCCTCCTAAAAGTTGATTTTTTTTTCTTTTGATTTTCATTTCCTTTTTGTTTCTTTCTTTTCTTTTGATTTTTCTTCTTTCCAATTCTTTTCATTTCAACCCGCAAGGAATGAAACTCACACTCAGGGCTGAGAATCATAGTGGTGCTGAAGTAGAATTTTAGTTTTTTCACTTAACTTGTCTTCAGAAAAGGAACTATAATGACCTTAGGATTCTTAAAGTATGTGAGATAAGTCAGATTTAAAAATACATCAAGAAAAAATCAAGCTGGTAACTCATCCTCTTTGAATCAAACATCCAAATCACTTGACACTAATAGAATACATTTACTATCCACTCTAAAAACTTGATTAGAGTTTATCGAATAAATACATAGAAGAGGCCCAAGCAATAAAATGGTTGTTTTGTGGATGAACATGCCCAACTAAAATGAAAGGGACCTCGAGCAAAGCAGTAGCAGAAGCAAAACATAAAGCAAGCAAAAGGCAAATAGAAAGCAAACACCCACACCAACCAAAGTGAGAAAGTGAAAGAAAACAACAAAGAAACCATTCTAAAGAAAAATAACCTATGGAAAACCAACCAAACCCAAATGAAAGCCGGAAAGCAAAGCTATGTACACAAATATACACTACCCAAAAATAACTATGTAGAAAGATATTTACAAAGGACAACATTTAGGAAAGGAAAACTAGTGTTTACGCTCATTGGATTTCGTAATGCATGCAGAAGTAGGCATGTGATTCTTATAGTTCTTAACCACGCACACTCATCCTTATACTAGGAAAAATAAAGCTTAACATTGCAACATTCAAATTCAATCACATATTCTTTGAAAATCAGCAATTGACGAGGTTCATTAGACTCATGGTTAATCCATAAACAAGTTTGTATCCCCTCGTTCCCATAATGAAAATGATAAAAATGAACATCCATTAGAGCAGGGAAGGATAAAACTTGGGTTCATTGTGTGAAGATAGTTGTATTAGATGGTTGAGATGGTGCATGGTCTCGTTGGTCACTACGTTGGTAGCCTTAGGTGGATGCAATGGATGGTGCAACATCCCCCTTGCGTTACAAATCTGTAGATCACAATCAAACTGATCAAGCAGTACACATTGAGAATAATTTTTTTCAAATAAAAGGAACCTTATACCTGATATTAGGCTTGTATAAGGATGAGAGAACGAGGCAGCAAACACCTCTTCCAAGTTACCAGTGGTACCTGTAATATTTATTGACTATTCCTCAAGGAGATATAGTTTGTCTCATCAATCCTCTGTTGCCCAGACCTCCACTTGATTGTTGTCTTCAAGAGGCAATGTGTTGTCCCATCTCCTTCCCTAGGTGTTGACTTTAATTTTACGATGTTCATTGTCATAGGATGATGACATGGATGAATTTTTCCTATTGCAACCTTCTAAACATGTAAGAGGATCAACAATGATCATGGCAACAAGGATCCTAGTTACATCTTGTAGTTGGGTCGGTGTGTCATAATTGTTGGTAGCTATTGAAACACCCCTATCTTTGTCTTCTTCTTCTTGCAATTTGTGTGGCTCACCATGATGTTCACTTGTCTCCTATTGATAACTGTCATTGTAGATGGAGGAGTTCCTCTCCCAATCTGGAAGCTCTAATGTTTCACCATCTAGAGGTTTTGGTAATATATGTTCATCAATGCCCACTTCTAAAATATATTCCTCCTCAGCGTTGGCATACCTCCGAAGTAAGGTACCAGATGGAAAGAATTCATCAATTCGCGGTACCTCATTAAGGGGGACAAAATTTACTATATGACTCCTCTCCAAGGCCTCTTCATAGAGCCCATCATCCATTGTATACAAATACTCTTCAAGAGGAGAAAATTCTTGATGACATATGGAAAATTCTTCCATGTGTTCCGCTCCATCGTTTGAATGCTCGGGACTGTGTTGTTCTTCTTGTGTTGCTGTCCCAACACCCTATTGATAGCTGAATTCAGCTTGATTATCACTTGGTTTGGGCTCTTGGTCCTCTAATTCAATCCTTGAAGCTTCCACAGGAAGTGGTGCACTTAGTTGCCTCACTTGTTCTTTGACCTGTTTGATGGCCTCTTGACATAGCTCGCATGCGAATTTAGAATGCATTGAATCATGGAGCTTGCACCATCGCGGGATCAACAAAATCTCCAAATCTACTTGATGTCTTAGCTCAGAGCAATCCCTTGCGAGTCTTGACATGAGTTCATTGTATCTTTCCACCACCGGATCCTCATCATCAATAGTTAGGAAGGGAGTTTGATGGTTAACAATTGTCACCTGCAGTTGTTCCCACTCCTCTAAATATTCATTTTTAGATGCTTGATCACTGTCATTTATGAAGGAGAGGTCATCTAATCTGATTTCACTTATGCCTTCATCATCATTTTTTTCGATCCCAAGAATGTCAACCTCTTCTTCTTCATGTTCTTCAACATTTGTGTTGGCTGCCCCAGCATATACTGTTGTAGATTTTTTTGATTCTCCTTCCATGTATAGCCTTTCAATCACCAAGTGTTCTTCTTTCTGAGTGAAGGGCTACTCTTCACCGATGAAGAAAGGATTTTCTAATTCCCTTACAACTATACTTTCATCAAAGTTTATTTCTATGCCAAAGAAGTTGGCTCCTTCCTTTTGATTCTTATCCTCAATGTTTATTTCCCAAGCACTTGCCTCTATTGAGCTTCTTGATCCAATTTTGGTATGTTGTCTTCTAGATGTTGACAGCTCGCATGCCTCAATGAATGGCTCTTTTTGATTGAGAGACGGTTGTTCTAACTTTCCCAAAAAACTCCTAGCTTGGGTGATGACATCTGCACATCATGGACAAGTAAACTCTGAGTGGGGTGCATTATGAAATCTGCACCAACTAGACATCAATACTTCCTCCAGTCTTAGTTCATCCTTGTTGTTTGAGTGTTGTTAAATAGGCCCTTTGAATTCATTGGCTTCCATGTTAGAAAATTCCCCTTTTGGATCATCAAGAGCCAAGGGCTGGTAGACTTACCAAAAGGGAATTTCTCCTTGCAAGACCCTCTCAATTCTATCCAAGAATGTGATACATTTCAATTCATTGTGTCTACATGTGCTATGGATTCTACATTTGTCTGCCAATGAAAATTGTTGCAATGGCCTCCTCAATATCCTATTTAGATCTTCATGTAGCTGAGAGATTTTGATTTGAAGTCGTTGTTCCATCTTAGCTCAAATGTTTCCTTGTCTTCAAATTTCTAATTTTAAATTTCCATCATATTATGAGATCTTTCCCTATCTCATAATTTTCTTGAAAGTTATTTACAACTTCCAACTTTCAACTTTACAGCCTCAAGCTCAGCCAACCCCTCCCTCTAGCGCCTATTTTGTTCATGGGTGTTTTTTCACCTTCTCAACATAGGCAACACACAAGTATGCTACCTCTCTTGAAAGGTAGAAATTTGCAAACAAGTTACAAATTACTACCCCAAGGTCTCTTAGGTGTTAGATTATGACAATGCTTGGAATAGTCTAGCTAGTTGATGTGTTTTGTTGGTAACACAGGGCGAACCTTTATTTTTTACAAAGCATGGGAAGTTGGGTCTGCAAATGGAGTTTCTATTGGCTTATGGCTTCTAGTGTTGTCATTGATGGCAACCTAAGCCATTCATCTAGTCCACAGTCTGGTTTTGGTTTACATCGGTAGAATAAAATGAAGAACAACACATCTAGTTAAAGAGAAAGATGTCAATCTGAATACTTCATCAGACTATTATTTTGGATTGTGGATCTCATAGAAAGGTTTTTTGATGTTTTTAATACCTTATTCATGAATTATCTTGATGTGCATTCACTAGTGTATGATCTAGGAGATCTAGTGCACTAATTTTTTTATTATCTGTGCTAGAAGGCCGACCTGGAGAAATTAGTCATTCCGGATGTTTAAAAAGAAATTGTTCAAATTTTTTTGTGCTTGAATATGTTTATTTGGGTCCTCTCTATGTCTTAATCAAATTTGGAGGATACACATAAAGAATTAGTGGTGGATTTAGCTAACAGTTGAAAAGTATTTTATGTTTTATGTAAGTCATCATATGAATGATAAAATCCTTAACAACGGATATACATATGAGATCGGTAGTATAATTTTTATATAGAAAATGGGTAGTATATGAAGTATACGAGTGTGATGCAAAAATCAGTAAGATAGTGCTCTGAATTCATATGTGTAGTATTTGTGTTGGGAATTGTAGAAAAGAGAAAAGAAAAGTAGAGAGAAGAACATAATCAAACTGAGGATTCATAATCTGATCCATGAGCCTAACCAGAACTATAACTTGGCATAGGTAGATGCTACTATTTTAGTTCAACCTTCAAACGGTTTTAATCTAAACTTTTGTAAGGCAATGAGCCTTCTTCTTGAGCAATGAGCTCTAGAAAGTGTGCATGTATGCAATTGCATTCCCTTTTGTAAAACCTTATATTTGAGTACTCAAATTATGGATTAACCTCCACCATGGTTTTTCCCCTAACAGGTTTCCACACAAAAATCCTTGTGTTAAGGTGTTGTGGTTGATTACTTTGTATGTTTGCATCTTTCTTTGGTTTAATGTTGAAGTGGTTTAAAAATCAGATTAATAAAATATTTGCAGAACACTGATTCAACCCCCTCTTAGTGTTCCCTTGAGTCCAAAAATTGGTATCAGAGATTTTGGTTCCTCTGAAGAAGTTTAGCAGCTTAAGGTGGATCTTGGAATGTAATGGACTTTGGTAGTCTTCAGTAGCAGCTTTGTGGTGGAACTTGATGACCTTGATCAGTCTAAAGTAGAAGTCCAGGAATTGAAAGCAAATCTTAGGGATGCTAAGAAATTCATTCAGACATTGAAAGATCAGATTGTTAAATCTAGGGAAAAGAGGAAGGATCTTTGTGACCAGATTAAGCAAAATGAAAGTGAAAACATGGATGATGTTCACCTAAATCAAACCTTGAAGGAAATAACTAAAGAATGTGAAAAGCTTGTCAGAGACAATGCTACCCTAAAAAATGAGATGGAATCTATGGTGACGAAGCTGACTAAGGAGATTGAAGAAAGGAAGAAGAATGATGAGAGTCTTGCCTAGTCCTTAAAGGAAAGATCTAATGAATGCAGTAAAGTAAAAGGAGAATTCATTCAGTTAGAAAGTTAATTGCAACAATCCAAAAACAATGAAGAAGAGCTTCAAATTTTTTTTATTATTCTTAGAGATGAACTTGCTACTACAAATGAGTACAAGGATAAGTTTAAGATTATTTATGTTAAGATTGATGATATGACTCAATGATAGAATAATTATAAAGACAAGTGAGGTCTTCGATATGAGAAAGGAGAGAGTTCTGGATCTAGGCAAGGAAATTAGATGAACAATAGTAGAAGGTATTCGGTAAGACAACCTAGTGCTCAAAAGTTTAATGGATATTGTTTTGCTTGCAATAAATTCAGCCATATGGTTACTCAGTGTAGAAGTAAAATGAAATCAAGTAATCCATCATTCTCTGGCCAGTGTTTCAATTTCGAAATTTTTTCTCATAAATATATTGAATGTAGAATTGTGTCAAACTACTCTATCAATAGAAGAAACATTGAATGTTATACCTATGGAGGATTTGGGAATGTTTCTAATCAATGCAGATCAAGAATAAATCAATGGAATAATTGGTCTAGATAAGGAAATACTGTGTGCTACAATTGCTATAAACATGGTCACATTGCAAGATTTTGCAGTAACATAAATATGGGTAAAAGAGGTATGGTATACAAAGACAGAAATACACAAGAAAAATGATTGTGGATGAAATAAGAGATTAGATGAAGAAGAAATGGTTAAGGAAGAACAAATCTAATGTTGGAAATGGTTTTGTACCGAAACTTGCTTCTGGTAATTCTTCCAGAAATTGATCTTAGGCCATTGGCCGAGGGGGAGTTTTTAATGAAAATATTTTTCCCTTGTTCGTAAGCTGGTACCAGAATGTGAAGGATGAGTGAAAAGATGTATCAATGATATGTAGAGGTTTTGGAAAGAACTCACAAGAAATTTCAAGAAATCATAAGTCTGTGAAAGAATTTTTCTCTCACTGTCTAAGAAAATAGAGTATTTGGGAAACCTAGGGAAAAAGCACTTATCACAAGTGTGGAAATTATAAAAGACAAGTTGGAACCCTCATTTTTCACTTTGCATCGAAGAAGAGAAGGAGGAAAGTAGTCTGAAACAGAATCCTAAAGGAGTGAAGTAAATTCAGCGGTGAAGCTCGGAACACATAAGGTATTTCAGTTATTTTCAGATTTTCCATATAACTTGGTGTGCGATTGATAAACGTAAAATATGAAAGGAAGAATGGAACAAATCAAAGGGTCAATAAATTTGGATGAATACAAAAATGAAAAGATTAGGGCCATGAGAAATCTATTGTTACCCGATGAATTGGAGCAATTGAATGAAGCCAAACACAAGAATTTGGATATTTGGAATGAGTTTCCCTACTTCAAGAATGTGGAAATTGTTAAATTCATTCTGAAAATTTTTCACAACGACACCTTGATTTTGGAAAAACCCTACATAATTTTGAAGGAAGTAAATGAAAATTTGATTGGATTATGTAAAGTCGGGGACATACCAAGAAAGAAATCCATCCAGAATAAATAAGTTGAAACCCTAACCAGAATAATTGGAGAACAGAGGGAACTGATAATTTCAACAATCAAGAATCTTGGTACATTGCACACAGAGTATCATACAAAGTATTTTTCAGAAACAGAGAAGGAGCAACCTCGACTGGTGCAATCTACATTTCACAGAAGATGATAATTGAAGGTTAGGACTTTGGCCTCTATGGACTGTTAAAGGATCAGTTGATGGAGAATGTACAATTAACAAAGGATATAGATTACCCTTTTAGGTTTGGTACTCTAGTCATATGTCTGGTAATGTATTTTTTGAATTTTTTACCGATGGATAACAATGTGGTGTGAAAGAATGAACTGGTATACAAACAGATATACACTTTAATAATTTAGTTAATTGTGGCCAAGAAATAAAAAGTTTCTTTAAGAATTTGCTTGGAAAGTGTGGCCCAGCTAGTATTTCTCTTTCAGTAAGGACTCATGAAGTTGGTTCCTCTTCTAATGGCATGGAGAAAAGGAAGAAAAGAGAAAAAGAATCTCTTGAATATACTCCTCTGGAATGCAAGATTCTGAAAATCGAAGGTAAAGGAAAAGAACAGGAAATTGTGGACATACCAAATGAAGAATCAGATGAAGAAACTAATGATCCACTAGGAAATAAACTAGAAAAGAAAATGTTGAAAAAAGTGAGGAAGAAGATGACCTGACAAAGGAGAAGCATCAACAACTTATTTACAAGGAAGGTGGAATGCAGAAAATTGCCAAATTATGGTCCATCAGACCATCATATGATCAAGATATGATTCTAAGTGTTCTAAGTGCTCATATTGTAAATAGTCAGATCAAATTGGAGAACTTGTAGAACATCTTACTTGAAGAAATGATTGAATGCCTAAAAGAAACAATAAACCCTAAATTTGAAGACAAAGAAGAAGGTGAAGTTATCTCACATTTGAAGGGGAAATTCAGGCTATCTCTCACCAAGTTGAAAAAGAGGATGAATGAACTGAGGAAATGCATAAGTGTAGCTAATAAAATCTATGACTATTGAATCCACCAGGCTCATGCAGTTGGGGAGTACAAAGAGAAGTTGGAGAAAATTGAAACAAAATTGAATAGGATTGGAAAAAGTTTTGATATGTTTCAAGACCATGATGGAAAAATCAAGAAGAGAATTCAAGAACTTTAGTCTGAGCACAAAAAAGTTTATTTCACTAAAAACACACTTGTGGACACTTTTTGGAAAGTGAAAGACCTAACCGAATGCAGATTGGAACAAATGGTTGAGATACTGAGAAAAGGTGAAAACATAGAGGATGTGATTATAATTATGGAATCTCTCATTGAGATTATCAATAGGACATCCAAGAATAACAAAATTATTATTATCATTGGGATCACAATAGATGTTTGGAATAAATTCCTTCTAGAGATGAAGGAAAATAATAATATAATTTTCTAACTCTTTTTTCAAAAGTTTTGAAGTTTTTGGGAGTTTTGAACACATGTTTTGTCATTGATGTCAAAGGGGGAGAGGTGTAGTGAAAAATGTCTCATGAATCTTAGGGGGAGATATGTTTTGAGAAATTTTTGAGGCGTAGGGGAGAGAATAGTGAATTATGGCAGAATACTCATAATGAATCTACACTTAGTCATTTTCCACTAACTATTGCCATCAATGCCAAAGGGGGAGATTGTTGGCTTATGAATTATATTGTTGTCATTGATGGCAACCTAAGTCATTCATCCAGTCCACAGTCTAATTTTGGTTTACACCAACATAACATAATGAATAAAAGAGCATCGGATTAAAGACAAAGATGTCGATAC
The DNA here is from genome assembly GCA_007115665.2 of Sequoiadendron giganteum. Classification (NCBI taxonomy): domain Eukaryota; kingdom Viridiplantae; phylum Streptophyta; class Pinopsida; order Cupressales; family Cupressaceae; genus Sequoiadendron; species Sequoiadendron giganteum. The sequence continues at coordinate 215,644,523 of CM021101.1, forward strand.
GAATACTTCACCAGAATATTATTTTAGGTTGTGGATCTCAAAGAAAGGGTTTTTGATGTTTTTAATACCTTATTCATGCAGTATCTCGATGCACATTCACTGGTGTACAATCTAGGAGATCTGGTGCACTAATTTTCCAATTATTTGTGCTAGAAGACTGACCTGGGGAAATTAGTCATTGCAGATGTTTAAAAAGAAATCAGTTAAATGTTTTTGTGCTCGAATATGTTTATTTGGCTCCTCTCTATGTCTTAACCAACTTTGGAGGATACACATAAATAATTAGTGGTGGATTTAGCTGACAGTTGAAAATAATTTTATGTTTTATGTAAGCCGACATATGAATGATAAAATCCTTGACAACAAATTATATATGAGATAAGTAGTATAATTTTTATATAGAGAATGGGTAGTATGTGAAGTAAATGAGTGTTTGATGCGAAAATCATCAGGATAGTGGTTTGAATTTATTTGTGTATGGATTTGTGTTGTGAATTGTAGAAAAGATTAGAGTAGAGTAGAGTGAAGAACAAAACCAGATTGAGGATTCAGAATCTGATCCATGCGCCTAACCGGAAGTATAACTTGGCATAAGTAGATGCTACTATTTTAGTTCAACCTTCAAATGGTTTTAATCTAAACTTTTGTAAAGCAGTGAGCCTTCTTCTTGAGCAGTGAGCTCTAGGCAGTGTGCTTGGATGCAAGTGCATTCCCTTTTGTAAAACATTATATTTGAGTACTCAAATTATGGATTAACCTCCACCATGGTTTTTCCTCTAACATGGTTTCCACGCAAAAATCCTTGTGCTATGCTGTTGTGGTTGATTACTTTGTATGTTTGCATGTTTCTTTGGTTTAATGTTGAAGTGGTTTAAAAATCAAATTAATAAAACTAAGATTTATAGAACACTGATTCACCCTCCCCTCTTAGTGTTCCCTTGAGTCAAATAGTTTCAAAGTGCTAGAAGTGAATGAACAATGGTTGCTCACTCAAAACAACAAGCTAAAACTCACCATGTTCATTAGATTTGGCATTGTTTTGATGCTTTGAATCCTACTCTAACAAGGAGTTAAAATAAATAGAAAAATATGAATGAACAGTAACAATGGTGGCTTCTATAGTAGACAAACATCCTAAATTGGGTTTTGTTTGACCAAGAGAACCTACAACTACACAAAACTAGTGCAATCTTCTAAGGACTGTTGATTTTCAGATTGCACATCATGAACATGCAATTGAGTGAAGTTGCAACAAGTAAATAAGGAAGTCCAAGCTAACTTTTCACAGTAGCTTGTCATCAACAAGTGCCAAAAGTATGGGCTAGAAATTCATCAAATACCATAACAACAAACACCATTATCATAGCCATCCAAGAAACTAACATGGAAGTTGAATCATGAAAGAAAAATGAACAAACTCAAAAGAAACACCCATAAAACAATGCAATGTTTCTCTCTATTGCTGAAAAATACCCTTTTCATCAATCCTCCAACCATTTACAAATGAGGAGCAATCCTCTATTTATAGTTTTCCAAAGCCCAAATTCATGGCTAGGATTGATTTTTATTGTGTGGCTTAGATTTATGTTCAATTAGGGTTTCACCCACCCCCATTATATAGGAGTTTAAAATACTTCATTTATCTTATTCCTAGTTTGTCACCTAGTGACCTGACACTACAAAAAAATTGTCCTCTAACTGATTGCCCTTTTATTGTAGCTAAAACTAATTGAAGTCTGCCCTATGTTTGACATGTCTATACAATACCCTTCCAACCAAATAGATATTTGTTTGTCATTTAATGTTATTGAGAGGTATACAAACTACCCTTCATCTTGTGAAACAACTCTTGATGGATCAAGATATTTCATGAAAGGCAAAATAGCTCCTTAATTTTGACTTTAGTGGATAACTTTTTGATTTCCTTGTATTGGGTCCTCCGGTATAGATTTCTTGAGTTTCTTTCTTATAGAAGTCGGTCTCCCTTTGGCAAGCATCAATAGGTGGATGTGCCTTCCCTTTTGATGATCGACCTACATATCATAGAGGAACAAATTAAATCCCTAATGTTCAATATTCAAAGCATGAAAAACTAATGATATTATTATAAAGGGAGCTTTAGATAGCCCTTTAATGAAAGTGATAACACTAATTGCAAAGCTTTATTTTCTTCAAATCACCCTTTAAATCATCGAAAGAAATCTATCTCTCCAGCTTCCATTTATTAGATGTTAATGTAAGAATGAAGTGAGTGGCCAAGATAGAAATAGTAAAAAGGTGGCCAAGGAGCATCGAATAGCCCAAGACATATTAATATTATCCCCTTTGTGTTTTTCCTAGGATGCTCAGACACTAATCAAGTGTTATGCAGATGTAGGGCTGGAGGTGCCCAACTGGCGAGTGTCACTTTGAAAATGTGGGGAGGGAAACATGGGAAGGCGTAGTGGGATGGCCATGCAAAGAACGACGGAAATCAATGGCCTTTGAGGATGCAAAACACACATTTCCCAATGACCAACCCTCAAAACACTCCCCACCAACACCATCACCCATGAAAAGGAGACAATCCTCGCTCCTTTCGTAGTGCCAATAAGACTCCAGTGTATACACTTTCACCATGCTCCAAAGATTGTGGATTCTGCAAAAATGTAAACCTCATGGGGTAATGAGTGTAGGTGGCCTTATTGATAATGTTTTCATTAATGATGGGATAAGAAATGACCTCTGAGGATGTGAAACTCGCATAATGTAAATCCTACCCCCATCCACCAATCTTAAACTATTCGAGTATTCCTCCTCATGATTATAATGCAAAATTCCATGTAATGTACATCATTCACCTTGGTGTAGCATCAAGAGAATTAAAGGGGTCGGTCTCTCGCCATGTCCACATTAACAAGTAATCACTGACTCAGATAGTTGATCGAGTAGACCGTGCACATGGTAATAGTTCATGCAACATTTTATAGCTATGTGTTTTAACACATAATGTTTGTGCGATCATCCCAACGTCCCATGATTCACACTTTATTGATCACACCTATGAGCTACTAGATCTTTCTCACCAACACCTGGGTATGTGTAGGATCATGATGGGCCAAAAAGTGGTGATATGATGCGTATGTGGCTGATGACCTTTTTTTAATCCAAAATTGATGAAACAAAAAGGTTTTTTAAAGGAGATTCTCAGCTTTCCACTAATATAAATTATTCTTTACTTTGAATTTAATAAATAATTATTACTCATTTTCTATTTGAATTATGAATAAAGTCCTGATTGATAGGCTGATTGAAAAATATCTATAACTTTCAAATGGTATCACATTTTTTGAATCCAAAACATGCATCACAATGCATGCTTTGCATAATATAGGATTTAAAAAAAAAATTGAATTTCATGAATTTTTGACCAAGTTAAGGTGGTCAGACATATGAGTTTTTTATATTTTTAAAAATTTGTAATATAAAATTCATAATTAATTATTTACTTGGAAAAAAATTATAAAAAAATATCCATCACATTGGGACATGATTCCTCTACTTATATCTAAAATATTATAAAAAAATATTATCATTTTATTTTGATTAGGGTGGGTAGATAGACACCAACTTCTTATTTTTTCCCTAAAATTTAAGTACTACTGCATTGAAATTTCTAATTTTCACCAAATAGATTTAAAAAAAAAAAAACAAGCCTAGTAGTTTAGAAACTAAATTAAATTTTCTATGGATTCTATTCTTACATATTTTTGAAATAATATAGATAACTTATTTAAATTTTTACGTGAAGTTGCCTGACTCTGTTTTTTCTAAATTTTTTGCCACTTAAGGGCTTGTTTTTTCCATGATGATCCTACACATACCCACCTAGAACATTCATTCATATCTCGCAACATAGTCTCCTCTTCGAGGTACCTTCCAACATATTTCCATTTCAGACATGAGAAACTTTCAAATGATTTCCTCTATTCATGAACCATTGGAGTATCCACCTACCAACCTTGCCTCAACCTCCCGCGGATTTAAACTGGCCATCATTACTGATAGAAATAAAAAGTTTGCAAAGGAGTGTAGAAAAGATGATGAGGTTGGTCATGGGAGAAATACCGTGAAGAGGGACGAACATGGGTAGAAACCTACAGAAGGGAATCATAGAAAATCGATGATGAGAACGATGAAGAAACATCGACCAATGATCATGTGGAACCCGCAAGCTCGAAATCCGTCCCCAACTATGATATTAGAAGTTGGCCATTATTAGCAGATAAAATGCAGCTATGTGTTAGGATGTCTCGAGCCTAGAGGCTGATTCATAATATGGGTCATATCATTGAACAGTGCTACAGGAATCTCCTTCATTTTCCCTCGAGACATGATAGCATACAACACTCCTCTTAGAAGGGTGGGTTTTGCAAATAGCACGAATATCATCATTTGAATGAGCAATGCAAAAAGTAGTGTAGTCTCTCACCCACATCATAGAAGGAATCCTTCGCAAGGAGATAGTCTTTCATAGCCCTTCTATCCCATCGCTCATCCCCCATATGCTTTCATTTTATCTCGAAGATTCATTATTGAGCACATCTTCATCAAGGTATCGATCCTCTATTAGAACATAGAGGGTTTCATGAGGCCATTTGATTATCAGCCTATGCAATTCATACTCCTTTGTCACTTGAGAAGAATGGTTCATGTGGAATTCATATACCTCAATTCCTTTGCAATAGGAACATGCAGAGGCATCGTGTGCTAGGGACGTGAATGAAATTCCACTGAGTTGATTCAAAATGATGGTAATGAAGTGCGTGGCACCTGCATAGAAGATCACTGGTGGGGCAAGGAATGTGGGGCACTGTGAATAGTAAGCCATAAAGGTAACAACCAAAAGGAAACATTCATCTGAATGATCCGTCCCACAAAACACCAACACTTCCCCACTTTTCGTTTGTAAATTTTTTAATATTTTGGTCCTTAATTGTTGGTGAAAACTCCTCTGCATCATTAGTAGTTGCGCCTCCCTTCTTTTGAACATGCGATGTTGATGGAGACCCTCATAGCCTTCATGGGCCACAAAACGTCTTGTTAGAAAGTTATTTCTTATGAATAGCCTTTAGGCCCACTCTAGCACACCATTGAAATATTCTCATGATGAACCCGGTTCGCATCCCCAACTTACTTTAGCAAGACTGCTAGTCGAGTGAAGTGGCTTCCTTAATTCCCTTAATGTGACAATTTTACCCACCTCCATGATAAGTCATTTATGTTCATTTCCTTTGTAGCTTGCAATCGTTCACCATCTAATCCCATCTTTAGGGTCGGGATGTCTTGATTATCCACTGAACTCCCACACCACTCCACTCATGACCAATTAGATATCTTTGCAATGAATCTCATCAGCCAACACTTCCTCATTTGCTAGTTATAAAGGATCACAAGAAAGTCTTCATTCAACCCCTTTGAATCTTCCATGGGTTTTCAACATCTATGATTTGATGATTAGAGTTTAATAATTATTCTAGTATCATCATAACAACAAGGATCTTGATGGTATTTGGAACCTACTGGTTCAGAGAAGGTAGAACCCACAGGAGTGGCAATTATGGACAACCAAAAAGGGAGTACCACAAACAATGGTATCATGAACGACAACTCCCGCACTAGCGAAGCCCACATGGGAGAAGGCCAATGGAGGGATGAGGTGAAATAGATGCATGGAGAAACCAATGAGGAAGCGATTTTAGAGAGACAACCAAGGGGTTCGTAGGCTCCATAGAGGAAGAAGCCGACAAATGGGTGAGTGCAAGTGGCAGTTATAGGAATGTCATTTGGCACCAATCCTCAACCAAGAAAATCCTACAGTTTGAACCTACAAGCGACAATGATGTGGGGAAAAACACCACAGACATCGTTCTAGTAATACAGGCGAAGATATGCCAGAAGATGTAGAGGGATGGCCATTGAAATGACAGCTTGGGAACATTGAGCTCCACATGCAGATTCCCACAAGCCATCCATCGTAAAAAAAATTCTCAACACATACCCCTTTTCTTAAATGATTCCTTGCATTAAAAAATGACCAGGTGCCTTAGCGATAGATAGTCAATTCATCAACCCAAGGTCCGTGATTTCCATAGAGGAATGGCTTGATGGAATAACCCATTATGGAACTCGTACAAGAACGGCCAAATGAATGATAGCCATGGTGTTGGGCATAAGTGTATGTGGATGAAAAGTGCAGGTGTGCCACTTATGATTTCTATTTTACAATGGTGAAATGATGGATGATGACAGCCATATGGAAGCCTGCAAAAGATGACAATTTTGGTGGGTGGCGGGTTTGTGAAGTGAGGAGGCAATGAAGGTTCACTGTTGTGAAATGGTATGGTAGTGAGGGCCTCCCATGGGGGCAACCCACAAGAGGGGGCCCAACGGCGAGCTTTAACACGAGAATCCACTTGTAGACTTTAAATTTTATTGCAAGGAAATGGTATGTGTGAAAACTGTGAGGTGAAGCAATGTGGGAGCATGATCATTTAAATAGCAATGCTCAAAAAAAGGAAAGGAAAGCATAAAAGGTCTGCGATCATTAGGACTTAGGCAATTTTGAAGTGGGTCGAGCCTAGTTTAGTAACGGTGATGACGAGACGAAAACAACACCTGTGAGGCCCGTCATGCGGGCGACAGTCAAGGGTTGGCCACTATGAAAGCAGAAAAAAGGGAATGGAGACCTACAAAGGGAAACCCACAACTACGGGTCCATGACACCTAAGAGACGCTACGGCGAAGATGAATGCAAGATCCGCCATGCGGACGAATGCCAAGGTTTGGCCGCAAGTGAACGATGGAGCGTAGTGATGAACAGGAAGAGGAAGCCCATGGATGCAGGTCGTTTGGGGGTCAACAGACATCGGGTGAAAAGCTAAGGGAAGCTCATGAAGGTAAATGAATTAGCGAAACCTAGCTAGGTGATCTCGGCTAGTCGTGATTTAATCATTTATGGCTTGTGTCTGTCTTAGGCTTGGAAATAGGGGTGCAGAAAATGAGGCAAGAGCCAGAACAACCAATCGGGGGCAAAAAAAGGGGGGTCCCTTCCTTTGGTGGGGAATGTGTGCAAGATATGCACAACAATATCACTAAACATCAATGATAGGGCATACATCCTGGCAGAGCACCATTGACTATTTCTTCACCTTGGACAAGGATTGTGTGATCAAGTTAAGTACATATTATTTTACAAATTTCTAATGACTTGATGGTTGCAGAGTTGAGAATCCCCTCTTTCTCTTTGCATTTTTTGTCAAAGGGGTAGCATCTACTAAGGGGGAGTGTTCCCTTTTCCATTGATGTCAAAGGGGGAGAGAGTTGTGCACATGCTCAAATCATAGGAGGATATTGAGTAGAGAAGAAATTATCATGTTGAGTAAAGAAGTGTTATATGCCATAGGAGGAGTTGTTGTGTTGTTGTGTGAATAATCAAATTGCTATAGAGCTTGAGTGTTATTTCTTGTATGAGCATTAAGGATTTGCCATCAATGCAAAAGGGGGAGATTGTTGGGAGAATGTTTTCATTGATGTCAAAGTTGGAAATTGATGTCAAAAGAACATCAGATATTTTTTGGACAAAGCTAGTTTGGGCCTAACTCTGAAAGGAGATTGTTGGTGAAATGTGGTCATTGATGTCAATCATAAGTATAATATTAGCAATATTAATCATGCAAATGCAAAAGAAATTAAAGTCATGGTGAATTTAGTTACAATGTTATATTTGTTCGTTGACTTTCTATGATAGGTTGTAGGTTACCTTAAGTAACAACTTATTTCATTAATCACATGTTCATGACCAACCTTGTGATCTAGGTTGGAAGTGTCTTGGAGGTGCAATGGGATAACTTATTCATTTTGAAGATAGTTACTTAACCATCTCTTTGATCATACGATTTGGAAGTGGTTCGGTGTGAGTTGGGGACATCGGCGGGAAACTCTCCAAAGTCTCCTCGACATGTAATGACAACATGTGGTCTCCATATTGGAGTGACATATTAACATTGGTATAAATCTTAAGGAAGTATGTTCAATATGGAAATGGCTATGAAAGTTAGGTTGGATCGAGATCTGGTAGACAACATCATTTAGTGACATTGGATGTTTACACGTTGTGCTTGCTTTCTCACCTATTGTAAATTCAATAGGGCTAATTCAAGACCCACGGGGAAGTGGGGATATATGGAAATTATTCCATGATGGATAGAATGTGGCAGTGGGATCCAATGGTAACGGTGACTATCATTGAGTTCATAGCCATCATAAAAACATCTTTGAAATTAGTGTTTGTTTTAGTGATACATGGTGGAATATGATTATTACATACATTTCTTTACATCACTAAAATGAAAAAAAGAAGTCTTTTTGAAGTAGTGATATAGAAATGATCATCACATCGCTAAAGTGGATGTGCATTCACTAATTTTATAGTGATATAGAAATAATGTGATAACTGACTAAGTAAACAACAAAATTTTGGCTGATGATGTGGATATGGAAGGAAAATACAATAACCACACAAGGAAATCTATCATTTATTGTTTTTGCATCCTTGTTGTAAATAAAATATTCAAACAATTAGTACAATTGACCATGACGATCTACTAGATAACCCTAGTCAATGAGCATATGGAAAATGACACTACTAGGGCATGAACACTTGGCATGGGAATACATAAGAAATGAAATGATTTCATATGTGATGGACATATCTATAAAATAGTTTGATCCAATTGTGAAGTAATAACATAGATTCTTACATCAACGAACAAGGTATGAGATTGATCCAAGAAAGTGGATGATCAAATATAATCACTTGCACAAATCGTCAGGTAGATATACATCAAGGATCTTGGTTGGATATTGGATGAAGATGACAATTCTAAGGAAAAGAAGAACACATAGTTTGAACTTGAAATCAATGAACATAAAAATGGTGAAATGAAATACAAAACCTAGAAATAGCCTGCCAAGAAAATGAATTGGTTTAGTTTTGAATTTCAATTAGGGTTATAGTATGGTTAGAGTTGCTTCTTGAAGAAGACAAAATTTTCTATATAATTATAGTTCAGAGATATGAATTGGTAGGGTTGGAGTGAAGAGAGAATATGTAGTCAGTGAGAGAAGTGTGTTACTATAATAGAGAGTTAAATTTTGAAATATTTTGTTGAAGTCATTTATAGTGTTGTGTGAAAGTGAACAGAGAAAGAAAAAGTTATGTACTGAATTAATGCATTATAGGTTGTGTAGAACCGGTTTATGTATAAGTGAATTTGTAAATCTATAGAGGTTGTAGCCTCTTTGTACTCAGTTGTAGCTTAGACCAGGGTGTTGTAGCATCCTTGAAGTTGTAGATTTTGAAACCAAGAGTTGGAGCTTCCTTAGGGTTGAATCCCTTAAAATTGTAATTGAACTTAAATTTCTTGTGAGGCTAGATTAGGATAGTCGATCCTAGTTGCATTTCTCAACGTGGTTTTTTCCCCACATTGGGTTTTCCACATACATCTAGTGTTATGTTTGTTTATACATGTCCATGTGATTGCTATATTGGTTTATGTTCTTATATACTTGAGAGTTTTAGAATTAATTTTTTTTTAACATCTACTAATTCGCCCCCCTCTTAGAAGATCATTTTGTTCTAATAGTAAGTGTAGAGTGTCTAGTGAAAAGTCTTGAGATGTGAAGTGTGAAAGTGTGAAATGGAGTGTGAGCTTTAATTCCCAAGAGTACTAGAAGTAGTGAGCATAGGGTGTCTATATTCTCCAAAGAGAGTGTGAATCTTTTGGTGATGCAGTGGTGGATCTTTTTTGTTTCTCTAAGATGGATTTCTCATTGTAAGAATCTTATATATTCTTCTTTCTAATCTAGTAGTGATCCATTGACAATGATCCCTTCGGTAGTGAGCCTATTATATTTAGTGTTGCAATTTATCTCTTTCTTTGTCTCTTCCTTTATCTTCATCTCTACCTCTATCTTCCTCTCTCTCTATTTATCTCTTGGTACCTCTCCCTTCCTATTCCTAGGCCTCTATATCTATATCTCTATTTTCCTCTCTATCTCTCTATCTCTCTTCCACTATCTCCATATCTCCATATTTATCCTTCTATCTCTCCCTCTCTTTATCTCTATCTCCATTTTTGAATTGCACAAGATAAATGAGAGGGGGGATTAATTGATTGTATCCGATTACATTCACTTTAAACTGTTATTAAGTATAAACATGAAATGGAGATAACATAAAGGAAATACCAGAGATGCCAGATTTATGTGGAAAACCAAATGAGGGAAAAACCACGATGAGGATTAATTCACAATATAATAGTAATTAAAAATTGGATACAAAGTCTCACTACCATAGGGCTCACTATCTAGATACAAGGAAAACAACCTATAGGTAGGACTCACTATCCAGAAGGAGGCTCACTACCTACAAATAAGAAAGATAATAGAAAATCCACCACAATAGGTTCCACACATTCATAGGCTTGATCAAAGAATTACAAACACCATCGGCTCACTGCGTTCAAGAGTCAAACACATTAAAGTACTGCTGCCTTGATTCATACTTTTGCACATTCAACTCTTCACATTTTTTTTGCACACACTTGTGGTATCCCATTCACAAAATCTTGAGTTGTATTTATACCATCTTTGATCTTAGAAACTTTCTCCAAGGTCGGCTACACATTCTTTATTTTGCAATTCAAATTAGGTCGATGACTCAACATTCTCATGGTGGATAAGAATGAGAGTGGACTAGATACATACTTAACTAGATCCCAAAACAACATCTTGGATCAATCACATGCTTCCATAATTGATGTTTATCCTTCATGTAACATGTAGACACCAGGTCAGCCAAACCTAATGAAAACACCAATGAGCTTTGAATTACATGCATCCAAAACAAGATGATAACATGTGGATCAAACACATCATGCTTCACCAAACAATGGAACACCTCCTAGATACCTTCGGATACACTTGTAGCAACTACAACAATATTCATACATAAAACTATTTCCAACAATCGAACTGGACCATGTAGACACATATAGTAGCTCTAGAACAAGCCTTTCAGAGCACCAAATCATGAAAACTATTTCCAAAACATAGATAACATCATTATCAACCTTATTTCAAATCCACAAAAGCATAGGATGAACACAAAAGAAATGTAGAGCACATTATTGGAGCACATTCAAAACAAATAGACAACTTTGTCTTCACTATTTATTAATTTTCTCAAAATAAATTGATATCGGCACACCTATAACACCATAAAGATAGATCCATGTACTCTCAACACTTCTATAGTATCTCAACCATACATGTAATACCTGTAATCACATGAATCCTTTCCCTACAACTACCTGAACTGTGTTGACATCAATGACAACATTAATGACAATACCACCATACTCATTCATACTTGCAACCATCTCCCCGTTTTTCATTGATGGCAACACAAGATGTGAAAAACCATCAAAGACATTATACATACTCTCCTTCTTCTTCTTCTTCTTTCTTTTTTAGATTAGACAACCTACACAATGTTTCTACAATCACTTATCCTTACAAGATTTTATCTTTCCCTTTCAACTTTTTCACATGACTCTCTCTCCCCCTTTTACATCAATCATAAATAATTTTTTTTGCATAAATATTCAAATATGAAAAAACTATGATCACTCCCCCTTAGGAGTGCACCCACATTCTCATACTGCAACAATGATACTCTCTACTCCCCTTAAGGAGTAGACCCCAATCATCACTCTAGAAAAATGATGAATTTGTAGATCCACTGGACTGATGCTCCTCCATGTGAACCTAGTTCAAAGAAGGAAGGGTAGTAACCCCCAAATTCTCCTTGAGATACTCAAAAGTATCCTTTGTAAGAGATTTAGTAAATATGTTTACAATCTGGTCCTTTGTAGACACATATTCAAAGTTGACTTTATTCTCCAACACCTTCTCCCTTAAGAAATGATATTTGATAGATTTATGCTTTGTTCTTGAATGCATCACCGAATCCTTTAAAATTTTATTGCACTTGTATTATCATAAAATATAGGGATAGGATCATCACACATCACACCTATATCCTTCAATGTTTGCTTCATCTAAAGTACCTATGTACAACAAGATCCTACTACAATATACTCAACCTCTATAATGGACAAAAAAACTAAATTATCATGTTTCTTGCCTAGCCATGAAACCAATCTTCCTCCATGAAAGAATGCACCACCACTTTTACTCTTCTGGTCAACTACATAGCCAACTCAATATACATTAGTGTAACATTTTCCTCTTTCATCATAGTCCTTGTAACCTTTTGAATGGTTCGGTTCTTCCTTTCTACAACTTCATTCTACTAAGTGGTTCTAGGAGCAAAAAAATGTCTCTTTATACCACGCTCTTCACAAAATGCATTAAACTCACCATAAGTGAATTCCCCAATTGTATCAGACCTTAAAAATTTGATTCTTAGGTTTACTTCATTCTCTACCCTTGCCTTGAACACTTTGAATCTATCTAAAGCTTGAGCTTTCTCCCTAAGAAAAGTAACCCATGTCATTTTGGAATAATCATCAATCAAAAGCATAAAATAATTGTCACCATTAAGATTTCCTATTCTTGTGGGACCATAGAGTTATGTATGAATCAATTCTAGCATTCTGGTAGATGATTCTTATTTTCCTTTAAAACTTCATCTTGTTTAATTTCCCAATTGACAACTTCTACAAACAGTATTGGTAGGCTTCATAATTTTAGGTAGATCCCTGACAACTTCTCTTGAACTGATCTTGATCAAATTGTCAAAACTTACATGTGCCATCCTCTAGTGCCATATCTAACTTTCATTAACTTGAGACACAAAAAAATGACCATCACCACTCTTGAGTTGATAGATGTTTCCATGTGTTCTTCTTCCTGTAACAACCAAAGTTCTAGACTCTTTTCTAATCTCACAGGTGTTAAATCTTGAAACACAAGCTTAAATCATTTGCTACACATTTGTACAACACTAAAGAGATTAATCCTTAATCTCTTAACATAATAGACATCATCAATAATTTGTTTTCCATCAAAACCAATTGTTCCTTTGCCAATAATAGTTGTACCAAAATCATCTCCAAACACGACTAATCCTCCATTATAATTTTCAAGTTTAGTGAACTTAATTTTATCTCTAATCATATGATTTGAACATCCACTATCAATCACCCAATAATATTCATCTTGTCTAGCATGAAAGGTAGTAACCAAAGTACCTTCCATCTCATCCTTCTTGTTCTCTAGACCAAATTCCCTTGAACATATTCAATGGTTAGTAGACACATATTTATTCTCCAAGGAAAGAAACAAGCATTCATCGTTATCGTCCTCAAAATTAGATTCATCATCATAAATTATAGCATCTTCTCTAACATAATATAATTTCTTAAACTTTTTGTCCTTTTTGTCTTTATTATTTCTATTCTTTTTGTGTACAACTCTATTTGGACATCTTGAAGCATAGTGACCAACATTTCCACAATTGAAACATTTAAAAGGTAACATACCTTTGTACTTACCGGTACCTTTCTTCAACTTCCTTGTAAAGTTTGCTTCCAACTCTTATGAACTTTCACTATCTAGACCATCTTCTATCTTAGTTGATTTGAATGTTGTTTTAGTTTTCTCCTTTTCTTTTCCAAAATTCCTCATCTCAAATGTAGTCAAGGTGCCAAATAGCTATTCTTTAGTGAATTTCTTTGGATCATATATTTACTCAATAGAAGAGACCTTATCAATATAATTCTTTGGTGGGGTCATCAAGATCTTCTCTATTACATATTCATCTACCAAATCACCACCTTAATTTTTGACTTCATTTGCTACAATCTCAACCCTTTGAAAATATCTATGCTTTTTTGTTAACTTCTTTGATAATTTGACTCTATCATTTCCTTCATAGACATCTTTCAAATTTTCCCATACTTTATAAGTAGTGCCTAATGAAATAATTTTTTTCTTCTTAGTCTTAGATAAAGCACTAAAGATAACATACCTTGATTTTTAATTTTCCTCATAGGCATAAATCTCATCTATAGAAGAAGGACCACTAGTCGACTAAACATATTTTGTCTCAAGAACTTTCCAAGTCTTGAAACCAAGAGAGATCAGTTAACCTATCATCTACACTTTCCAGTGACTATAGTCAACTCCATCAAACATGGGGATTGACAAATTATGTGCCATTAGATCTTCCTCAAGTGGTTAAGCTCTTCTCTAAGGAACAAAAGCTTTGCTACCAATTTTTGAATTGCATAAGACAACTGAGAGGGGGATGAATCGGTAGTATTAAATTACATTCACTTTTGGTCTTAATCAATTCCACATTCACTTTAATTTGTTATTAAGTATAAACATGAAATGCATGTAGCATAAAGAAAATATCAAAGACACCATATTTATATGGAAAACCAAATGAGGGAAAAACCACAATGAGGATTAACTCACAATATAATAGTAATGCAAAACTAGATACAAAGGATCAATTCCCAGAAGGGACTCACTATACGGATATAAGGCTCAGTGCCTAGAAGTAAGAATTACTATCTAGAAGGAGGCTCACTACCTACAGATAAAGAAAGATAATAGAAAATCCACCACAACAGGTTCCACATATTCACAACCTAGATCAAAGAATTACAGACACCATCGGCTCACTACTTTCAGGAGTCAAACACATTAAAGTACTTCTGCCTTGATTCACACTTTCACACACTATGCTCTTCACATTGGTTTCACACACACTTGTGGTATCTCATCCACAACATCTTGAATTGTATTTATACCCTCTTCGATCTTAGAAACTTTCTCCAAGGTCAGATACACATTCTTTATTTAGAAAATTCAAATTAGGTCAGTGACTCAACATTCCCACAGTGGATAAAATTAAGAGGGGACAAAATACATACTTAACTAGGACCCAAAACAACATATTGGATCAATCACATGCTTCCTTAATTGATGCTTATCCTTCATGTACTATGTAGAAACTAGGTTGGCCAAACCTAATGAGAACACCAATTAACTTTGAAGTATGCGCATCCACAACAAAATGATAACACGTGGATCACACAACACACTTCATCAGACATTGGAACAACTCTTAGATGCATTCAGATACACCCACAATAACTAGAAAAATATTCATACAGAGAACTCTTATTAGCAGTCCAACCAAACCATGCAGACACATATAGTAGCTTTGGAACAAGCCTTTTGGAGCACAAACCATGAACACTTTTTCTAGAACATAGATAAGATCATTATCAACGTTCTTTCAGATTAGTACAATCATAGGATCAACGTAGAAGAAATGTAGAGCACATTATCAGAGCATATTCAAAACACACACACAACTCTGTCTTCACTATTTTCAAAAGCACTTGATATCAACACACTTGCAACACCATAAAGATAGATCCATGTACTCTCAACACTTCTATAGTATCTCAACCATACATGTACCACTTGTAATTATATGATTCCTTTCTTTGCAACTACCTAAACTATGTTGACATCAATGACAACATTAATGACACCACCACCATAATCATTCATACTTGCAACATCCTTATCACTCCATCTTTCTCTACCTCTCTTGATATATCACTTCATATATATTTTTTATCTCTCCATCTCTCTCTTCCTCTATCACTCTATCTCTCCATCTCTCTCTTTCTCTATATATTTATCTCTCTCTATATCTCTCTCTCTAATATCTCTTTATCTCTCCCTTTCCCTCTCCCTCTCCTCCTCCATATCTACCTATATCTTCCACTCTATCTCTCTCATATCTATATCTTCTTAACCCTTTATATCTATGAAATGAATAGTGTGAGTGTGGTATGACACACTTGCATTATAATATGCCTTCATTTTATATCATTCATATGTTATGGATTTGTAGTGCTTGACATATGTTTGATCACTACCAAACTATAATGTGAGTGCATTATAACATGATCATGTTACAACCTAAGTGCATTATGCCTTGGATTGGCCAAAAAGTGGCTGTGGCTACTTTTTGGTCCTCATCTTTTTTCACATTTCGTTTGATACATATATATGTTTAAATAAACCTTAAAATTTATGTGTATTGAAAACACAACTATTTCTACAAGATATCATTTTTTCTCTTAACTATTTATGCAAAATAGGGAAAAATTATATCATGTTGACATGAAATATCTTCTCTACTGCTTCATATTTAGTTGTTTTAAAAAAAATACCTTTAATAGTTTTTATTGATAAGATAATTAATCTTATATTTTGGTGTTCATAACGTACTTTCAATAATAATAATTAAAAACTATGTTTAAAAAAAAAACATATAGATCTACACGAGGGTATTTTTAGATTTAAAAAAGTATAATTTACATAGCTATTGTGAAAACATCACTATCCCTCTCTCATATCATTTTGTCTCTACCCATATCTATCTATTTATCTAACTCTATCTATCTATCTCTAACCTCTCTATCTATCCCTCTCTCTCTCTCTATATATATCACCTTCTACATATCTCTCTATCTCTCCCTGTCCCTGTCCCTCTCCCTTTAAATATCTCTATCTCTTACTCTCCATCTCCCTCTATTCCTATCTCCATTTATGTAATAAAATAACTTGTAAAATAGAAGAATATGATATTAAATATGTTGCAAATACAATAATAAGTGAGAATAACAAGACACTTTGAAGATTTGGAACAAAATTGATAAGGAGATTGTGGCGAAATGGAAGCAGGCGCAAAAAATTGCGAAGAAGGAAGGGGTGGTGAGCTGGAAAAGAATGGTGTGTGAGCTCAGGTGCATTTAGGAGAAGCTTAGGAAAATGGTTGATGAAGAGATCACAGAGAAGCCAAAGATATCCTGGCCACCAAGGGAGGACTACAGACCTCAATGGGTCTTCAAAAATGGGAGGTGGAAAGATCGATGTCACCCATGCTATAAGAAACTAGAGAACCCCTGACAAAGGCCCGTCAAACATGAAAATGACATGATACTCTAGTGTGTGATCCACCCAATAGGGCTCATAAGCATTAGCCACAACCAAGAATACCTACATGGCTTAGACCAAATAGATGGAATGAAATATCCCAAATGAATTCGACGGGTAACTTCTAGAAAAAAGATTGGGGGGAAAAAGATTAAACAAGAAAATGGATCATGTGGCAAAGTGAATAAAGGAAGAACGAAACCCTAGAGCAGAGGTGAAAGAAGAATTTTTTAAAATTGAAGTATTAGATGAAATCAATGAACATAACTATCCTAAGGGAATTTTCATTTATCTTCCGCTCCATAGGTGAAATCCTAAATAGGGAAGAAATTAAGAAATGGATTTTGGAAAATTGGAAGGAAGAGGTGCTCATTCATTTTCTCCCTAAGAATTTTTTCATAATAGTATTTGCGGATGAGGCAAGAAAATAAAGAGTTACAAAATAAGGTATTTGGATCATGGAAGGAAAATTGTTGTATATGCGGCCATGGAACCCAAACTTTGATTCGACCAAGGCGATGCCCTATGACCAACTGATATGGATATGACTTCATAACCTCCCGCTGGAATATTGTATGGGTGAATGTCTGGAGAATATTTTTTGATCACTAGGAGTTCTAATGGAGGTGGATACATCAATTGTGGAGGGTGACCTATATAATTTTTCCAGATTAAAGATTGCAGTGATTGACTCGATCCCACAGAAAATATGCTTAGTAGCGAATGGTGAAAAATGGCTTCAAGAGGTCAAAATAGAACAAAATAGGAAGTGTGGGTCCAATGGAGGGGGTCAGGACCAATGGGAGAAGAGTAGAGGTGGATGACAAGAAGAAAAGAGATGGAATTAAAGGAATAAGCCTAAACTGGCGAAGCAAATGGTCCCTTACGAGCCTGGGTTAGAGTCAGGTAGGCCATTAGAGAACAAAAAGATGATCGAAGGGGAAGGAAAAAAGTGCATAGAAGATGAATCCTCAGAGGAAAAATTGAAGGATGAAGAGGGAACAAAGACCAAAGAAGTTTACACTCGGTTATCGAGCCCTAGACCAAATAATGAGTAAGGAGAAATTGAAGGCAAGGGGGAGGAAGAAGTATTCTCTGAAGGTGATGAAATGGAGTTGGAGAAGGACCCAAAGAATGAACTGGATATAATTGAGGATAGATGTATCTCTCAAATGATGGTGAAACTTTTGGATATGGGAAAGATCAGAAAATATGGTAGCTATAGTGGGATGAAGTCTTTCAAACAACTAAGAGAAGAGGAAGCGACGACAAAAAACTTCACAAGCCATAAGAAGTTTTTGAGTACCAAGGGAGGAAGCCCATCCCTTGGGAAACAATGAAGATAAGAACATGGAATATCAGGGGTTTAAATGCCCCAAACAAATGACTCCTGGTTAGGCATCAAATCATGAATTGTGCATGCAGTATTATTTTTCTACAAGAAACTAAGCTTTCAAGGGAGGAAGGAAGAATGTTCTTGAAGTAGTATAAGAATTGGAGAGGGTATTTTCAAGTCTCGATGGGAGTTGCAGGTGGAATTGGGATTATGTGGAGGGAGGCATAAGTTTAAATGGAAATCAATTTCTCATCTCAGAATTAGATGGTGGTAAAGGTTTTTTACATGGGGCTGAGTTGCCACTTCACAGTGATCAATATCTATTGCCCAACAAGATGAAAGGACAAGGTAAATATGTGGAATTCAATGTCAATGTTTATCAGGAGCTACAAAGAAGAAAGACTAGTGGTTGGGGGTGATTTCAATGTTATTTTGGAACCTTCAGAGAAAAAAGGAGGTTCCAGCCAGATCTCACAAATAATGGCAGATTTTAGAAGGTTTGTAGAGACAACTGGGTTAGAATATTGACTGACATTGAATGGTGTATTTACTTGACGAACCTATAGAAATATTTCATGGACCATTTCTTAATATCCCTAGGGTGGCAGAATGGGCTCACCCAAGTTAATGCATTAATTATGCCAGTATCCATATCGGATCACTTCCCAGTGGAATTAGTAGTTAGTGCAGGCTTAGAAGAGAGGAAATTGTGCTTCAGGTTTCTGAATATATGATGGAGAGATGAGAAACTATCGGGTTTTCTTATAAGATGGTGGGCGGAATGCAAGGTGGGTGGCTCAATAAGCTTCAAAATATCAAATAAGATGCAATATCTAAAACAAAGGTTGAAAGAATGGAATAAAACATAACTCCTGAGCATCTTTACATAAAAAGCCAGGGTAGAAGAAGAGTTGGAAGCACTTAATGAAAAGGAAATAAGGGAAGGCATGAGAAATGAGGAATTCCACAAAGAAAAAGAACTAAAAGAATGCTTGGCAGAGCTTCTAAAAAGAAAAGAGGTATACTGGAGGGAGAAGTCAAGAAAAGTATGGCTAAGCAATGGAGATGCAACTCAAAATTCTTCCACACATCGGTATTGGCTAGAAGAGCTACAAATAAAATAGGGAAATCCAGGCAAGAGAAGGTCCCATAGTAATGGGTAACAAGGAGGTTGGGAAAGCAATGATATCTTTCTTCAAGAATCTCCTCAAGGAACAACAAGATAGAGGTGTTGAAGTGTCAATTCTAGAAGCAATCGACAGGAGGGTAATCTCAGAAGATAATGAAATGTTGAGCACACCAGTGACAAAAGAAGAAGTCAAAGTGGCTCTATTTCAGCTGCATCCAGACAAATCTCTTGGGCCAGATGGATTTCTGGCTAGGTTCTTTCAAAACTATTGGATATTTATTGGGGATGACTTGTGGGAATTTGTGGAGAACTTTCAAGAGTTGAAAATATTTTTCAAATATATGAATAACACGGTAATTGCCCTGGTTCCCAAGAAGCCCGAGTGCAAATCATTTAGTGAGTATAGGCCCATCTCGATGTGTAACACAATTTAAAAGGTGATAGTAAAAGTGCTCGCAAATAGAATGAAGACGGTCCCAGGGAAGGTCATAGAAAAGGAACATAATGAGTTTGTCCCTAGTAGGGAAATAAAAGACTGCATTATGCTAACTAGTGAAGTGGCACACTTATTGAAAACATCTAGGATGATCAACATGATCATAAAATTGGATGTATGCAAGGAATATGGCAAGGTAGTATGGGGATTCCTCCTAAGAGTATTGGAGCGGCTAGGCTTTAGCAACCATTGGTGCAGCTTAATAAAATATTGTATATCCTCAGTAAGATTCTCGGTACTAGTGAACGGGGAGCTTCAAGGTTTCTTTGGGGCTAACAACAGGATACGACAAGGGGACCCCCTATCGCCTTTTTTATTTGTCACCATGGCCGAGGCTTTATGCTATGCAATTAGGAAAAAAAGGCATAGCTTAGAATGGAAGGGGATTGTGGTGACACCAAATGTGGAACCCATTACACACTCTCAGTTCATGTATGACACCACACTTTTTGGCGAGGCAAGTATACGGGAGGCAAGAAGTATCAAAAAAATTTGTTAGAATATGAAATGAAATCAGGGAAAAATATGAATGACGTGAAGTCAAGCATATTTTTCTTCAATACAAGGGAAGTTTTCTAGGCAGCTAAAGTCTCAATTATGGAGTACAAGTGTGAAAAGCTACTGGCCAAATTCCTAGGGGTCCAAATTTTTGATGGCGAATGCAAGAAAAAGCAATGGGAGGAAGTCTGAGGCAAGTGTAGGATCAATCCAACGGCTTGGAAGAATAACTGGTTAACATTGGCAGGAAGAATTACCATGATAAAATTGGTCTTGTCTACAATTCTGATCTATACAATGTCCTGCTATGATGCAACGAGTAAGGTAGAGAAAGGTCTAGAGAGTATGCTTAAAAAAAATATTTGGGAAGGATCTAAGGAGGAAAGGAAGATTCCATTGCTAGGGTGGGAGGCATCATGCAAGCCCAAGGAGGAGGGTGGGGCGGTGCTGAGGAACGTCAAGATGTAGAATATGGCATTAGGTGTGAAGCTGGTGTGGAAGATGTTTCACCAACCGGACAAACAGTGGTGTAATATCCTTCAAAACAAGCACCTTGATAACAATGATCCCTTTAGGATATTGATGGTCGATAATCTCTAGGGCGGCTTGGCTATTTGGAATTTTATAAGAAAATGTAGGCCATTGATCACCAATCAATTAACTTGGTGCATTGGAAATGGAAAGTAGGTAGAGTTTTGGATGGATTCATGGAATGGGCATAAGGGTTTGAAGGAGTTGTTTAATATAGAGCAACACATAGAGGGTCTTATTTCCATGTTTGGCTCCAAGGTGGCATACTACATTCGATACGAGGAGGATGATATGGGTAGGCTTGCCAAATGGAATGAAGCATGGGAGCTCTTCCTACCACAAGAGTTAGCAAAGGAGATAAAGATGGAATTAAACAAGAGGTTAATAAGGATTGGGAGGGGAGGATTCCATTATATGGTGTGGGGCAAAGTTTGGGGAATACTCGGCTAAGCTCAGGTATCAAATTTAGATCAAGTGGGAAGGTGGGAAGGATTGGATGGCTACCCTACATTGGAGTAGTATGATTATACCCAAGGCTGGAGCTTTTCTTTGGGTTTCTCTTCATCACCGCTGCCTAATGATAGAGAGACTATGAAGAATTGGGAGTGATGGACCCTCTAGATGTGTTCTATGTAAAAATGTGGAGGAGGGAGTTGATAATTTGTTCTTAACATGCCCATTTGCTACTGCATGTTGGGAATAGATACGTGAATTTATGCAATTTATAGGCCCGAGGCAAAATAAGCTTGGGGAGACAAAAATGGCTACTGGCAAGGGCTATGGGCTTCTACACTATTGTTGGTAGTTTGGCACGTCTGGAAAGAAAGGAATAGGAAAATATTCAAAGGAGAATCTTTAGGCAGAGAACAACTCATAGAAAAAATTCAAGGGGTGTTAATTGAAACAACAAACAACAGGACTACTATGGGAGCAAAGTCAAAATTTACAAGATGGGAAGATGAAATCTAGAAATGATGGATAGGCTTGAAGATCCCAATGATAAAGAAAAATGAAGGAATAAGAGTTGACCAGAGAAAAGTTAGATGGCATGCACCCAAGAAATTCACCTGGAAGTTAAAATTTGATGAGGCAGCGAAGGGTAACCCTATTTTGTCAGTGTTGGGTGCATAGTCAGGAACCAATAGGGGCAATGCATGTGGGCGGCTTCAAAAAGGTTGTGTGAAAGTATGAACAATATGGTTGAATTGGAAGCCCTAGCCATAGGCTTGCAACTTTGTATAAATAAAGGTTTGGGCTTGGTTGAGATTGAGGGAGATTCAAAACTATGTATCCAAGCCATATTGTCAAGCAAATCTACAAATTGGAAGATTGATAGCTGGATAAACCCAATCAGATATCTTCTAGGAAAATTTGAGGACTATTCCTTGTCTCACACTTATTGAGAAGCCATCAAAGTGGTGTATTATCTAGCAAAATTTGGTGTGCTTCAAGATTCTTCGTTCCTTATTGACTCTAAGATGGAACATTAGTCAAGGCTGGAGAGCATTATGATGAGTGATAATGACAAGGCATAAGGATGGTTAAGGTGCCTTGCAATCCTTTCTCAGATGAAGATTCAAGTCCTTTTTCCAAGAAAACTTGGATTGGAAAAATATTTGAAATAGGATGGTTGTGACTCGAGGGAATCCTTGTGCTCATCACCGAAAATCTGATTGAAGTGACAAAAAGAGGGGTTGCACAAAGGAGTGTCGGGAATGATAGAGCATGTAGGTAAGGAAGAAGGAGGTTGTGGCTTATTAAAGGGGAGTAGGGGTGTTGGAAGTGCTGAGGGAGATTGAGGATAAATTAGGTGCAAAATTAGGGTAAAAATGGTGCATCATTTCAGACTGAGTTGTGCCTACAGTGAGGAATTGGTCTTGAAGCAATGCTAAAGGCTCTTCATTTTTCACAGCGCTATGAAGTGGTATTATGCTTGTTAGTGTACATAGCAGGCTCGAAGGAGAAGACAGTGGATTTGGTGAACAAATTCATTTCTATAGAAAATGCAATAATGATGGATAATGTGATTTGTGGGCTAGGGGGGATGGGCTGGTAAGCCCCCTTCGTGTGTTCTTCATTAGTTAAAACTACGACTCAAAAGAAGACACTGGGGAGGGCAGGGAATCTTCCAAGGTTCGGCGTAGGGAGGCAAGATAGGCCCACTTGGATATTGTATGGGAGGTGTTTCAGATAGGAGTAATCAATGGTAATCTCAGGCCGGTTTCAAGGCCCCTGAATGTAAATGACAAATGGATTTTGACAACGAGCATATCTCGGGTCATAGACTTAGGCAAAAATATAGAAATAGTTCATAGATATATTTCAATTTAAGAATGGCTTGGATACCCAATGGGGGTCCTGCACCTGCAATGTTCTATCTTTGTAAACAGGATCTATCCCATTTGATAGCACTCATCTATTAAAAAAAAAAAACAAGCTACTTTGAGGGGGAAAACCTCCAAATATCTCCAACGAGAATATAATTAATAATATGATGATGAAATAAGATGCAACCTTCTATATATACCTATTTATGCCTAGGATATCACCCAAACTGACTTCGATACCCCTATATAAACCCTAGGTGAACCTAATCAACTAAATAAAAATATAATAATGATAATATAACTTAATTAGGAGTTAATATAGCCACAACATGACTATTCATAACCTGATGTACTCTAATACTAAGGGTGTATCAATATATCTCTCCCTCTACATATCTACCTAAGTATCTCTCTATATTCCTCTCTATATCTTCCTCTCTATTCCTACCCGCCTATCTCTCTCTATCATTATCTCTCTTTATCTCTCTCTCTCTCTCTATTTCTCTATATTTTTCTCTCCCTTTATCTTCATCTCTACATCTATCTTCCTCTCTCTATTTATCTATTGGTACCTCTTCCTCCCTCTACCTAAGCCTCTATATCTATATCTCTATTTATCTATTGGTACCTCTTCCTCCCTCTTCCTAAGCCTCTATATATATATCTCTATTTTCCTCTCTGTCTCACTACCTCTCTTCCCCTATCTCCATATTTTTCCTTGTATCTCTCCCTTTTTTATCTCTATCTCCTTATCACCCCCCCTCTCTACCTCTCTCCATATATCACTTCAGATATATATATATATGTATATTAATTTATACCTCTCCATGTCTCCCATTTCCCCTATCCTTCTATCTCTCCATCTCTCTCTTTCTCTATATATTTATCTCTTTTTCTATCTTGCTCTCCAATATCTCTTTATCTACATCTATCTCCCTCTCCCTCCTCCATATCTATCTATATGCTCCACTCTATCTCTCTCATATCTCTATCTTCTTAACCCTTTGTATCTATGAAAGACATGATGTGAGTGTGGTATGACACACTTGCATTATAATATGTTCACATTATATCATGCTCATGTTATGGATTGTTAGTGACCAACCTATTTTTTGTCACTACCAAACTATAATGTGAGTGCATTATAACACGAGCATGTTATAACTTGAGCGCATTATACCTTCGATGGACCAAAAAGTGGTTGTACATTGACCCAAAAGTGATGCCAAATATGTATTTAGAGAAAAATTCCAATTGAAAAAGTTATGTTTCATATCTAATTTAGCTAGAGTGAATCCATCTAGACCATATGTTTGACCCAAATTGTCTTTTGGTCGGAAATGCTTAAATTTTCTTATGTTGATAATTTGACATGAAGTCTAACACAACTTTAAAATTTCATACATTTATTTAATTATCTAGTGAAAGGGAGTTAGTTTAATTAAATAAATATGATTTATTTAATTAATTGGTAGTTGAAAGATGACTTAATTAATTATTTAAGAAATGATGTAGGATTAATGATGGAAGTTGAATATGTGGAGATATCATGTTAAAATTTAGAATTATATTTTGAGTTTCTACAGTTATTAAGGTTCATTTGAGGTTCTTTCATTGTATCACTTTTTAGTTTCTTAGCTTTTTTTTTTTTTATAAAATCCATTTATATTATATTTTTCTAGGGAAATAATATAGTTTAAGAAAATATATTAAATAGAGTAGATAGCGGGTTATCTTTATTTATTTTGTTAAAAAAATAAATCTCATATTATCTACAAAAGTTTTGAAGTGTGAAAATTTTAAAATCTACGTCACACTAGATTTTTTTTATCCTTATAAGAATAGATTTTTTTAATCCTTATAAGAAAATATTAGTAACTAACCCAACTAGTAGATGAGCTAAATCTCAATGCTAGATCCATGGATGTCTAATAAATTAAAAATGCTAATTGATTCTACATCATTCAAAATAATTTATTGAAAGTAATTTTTAAAATAGTAATATATAGAGACTATCTTCCTAAATTATTAGATTATTTGATCATGGCATGATATATTTACAAGTAAGTAGAATCTAATTTTTTTTTTTTCAAAAATATCGTTACATATGTTCAAATTAGAACTATTATCAACTAAGGCCAATTATTTTAGTCCTTTCTTACCATACCCAGTTACTATGTGTACCTATAATTTATCTTGAATAATACAACTATTTGGGATCGTATTGGTGTTATAAGAAATTATTCTATCATTTGTACAAATGGATTATAATATTATAGCTACTTGTATAGGTTTAATACTTATTCAACAATAGAATATTTTATGAATTTTTGCAAGATATTCCTATGTCTTATGTGTGTATTAGGTCACATACATATATCTTAGCATGATTAAAAAAAATTTAATTATTAATATCATACTCTTTGTCTTCCTCAATGGATAATCTATGCATGGTAAGAAAAATAGAGTTGTCAAGTAATACTTTTTAAAAATTATGTTTTCTTGAGACATCTTACTTTTTTTCTATGCATGACCTACTACATAAAATAATTTGATTTTGATGTTGCATTAAGCACTAAAGGAATTTTAGTGGAGAATTTGGTGTTTCTAATAGGAGAAGGGGTTTGGAATATAAAGACATGGAAAAAAAACCCTTGTTAGGAGAGATACTTCATAGAACAAGAAGTCAAGGGCCACTTGCAATATACATGGTTTATATTGAAGCAAAATATATATTATGCAATGACTTACATTTTTAAAATAATATTTTAAAGAACCTCACTGTTGGTGGATGATGATCCATGCTAATAATATGCGATAAATTATATATATTTAAAGTTGTTTCTACTAAGGAATGAGAACTAGAGGTTTTTTATATTAATATTTACTAGGGAAAGCTTAAAATTATCTATTAGAAAACATAACAAATTAAGAAATAAATTAAATAATAATATACACATCTAAAAATGGTCACGGTTAACCAAACCTGTTAATTAATTAAATACGAATTATTTAATTAATATTCTTAAGTCATCTACATATAAATAAATTTAATTATTTATTTATATTATTCATTTTTCCAATTCTTCTAGGTTAATTAAATAAATAAGTTTATTTAATTAATGTTATTTTCCTCTTAATTAATTAAATAGATTTCACAATTTATTTATATTAATTATCACAAGTTTAAATTCTAAATTTAAATGATATTCTTCATTTAATTAAATACTTTCAATATTTAATTAAAACACTTTCTAAATTCTTCACTCTTCTCAATAATTAAATATTTTCAAATATTTGATTAAAAAGCTTATTCTCTCACATAATTAAATATTTTCAATATTTAATTAAAAGACCTTTTCATATTTCTCTCACACATATTTAAATATTTATTTATTTAAATTATGGGGACATCTTTCATTTGTCTCTTCATTTTCCATCCGTCTCTTAAAATTCCATTTTCTTTTCAAATTCTCGATCTCTCACCGTTCATTTTAACAGGTTTGAACTCAACCATTGATCTTGACCAATTGAATTCTTGCCTTCAAAAATCTATAAATACAATCCTCTTATGAGTTGAAAAGGACCTCGAATTCTAGATTTTCATATGTAGTTATTATAGTCGCATTTTAGTTTTATCAAACATTTATAGCATTTAATTAAGCATTTCAATTTCATAGCTTAAAGCATATTAGCAATGCACATGCATTTTCATTAATCTCATTCTCTCAAGCTACCATTCTACAAGTTGTTGTTTAAAACAACTGAGAGCCAACATCTTGAAACGAATCCTCGGAGATAGAGGACAATGGGATGAATTTGAAGAAGTTGCCTGTGTTTAGAGTTTGCATTTTTATTTCTTTAATTTAGTTTCTTTAATCTAATGTTTCATTGGTGTATTAGATTAGATTCATTTTGATTTACACATTTTAATGTACACATTTTTGGCACCCACCGTGGGGCCAAGCCCCGCATTTAATATTTCTTTTTGCAGATTTTTCTGGTAGGTGACGGACTAAAATCGTGTTTTGGCGCATACGAGTCTCGGTTCGACACATACAAAGAATGTTTCGATGCATTGATGAGATATTTCAGCACATACAGTAACTATTTCAGCGCATCCATTATTTCTTTCAGTGCATAGATACTCTGTTTCGGCGCATATAGTTGTAAAAATTTTAAATTCTGATTTTGACGCCATCCACAGACAGGATTTTTCAAATTTTATTTTAATGGAATGAAGCAACCCTAGGGTAGACATTCAAATCTGAATTAACCAATCCTAGGATAGTCACCAAACATAAATTTCTTTTGGTTAAAATGAATCTCATGTTTTTGGTGAAGCAACATCTTCACTTAGTGTAGAGAATTATCAATTTGGGATTTAAATTGAACCATTATTGTCTGTTGTGATTGTGGGTAATAGGTTTATGCTCTCCCCTTAACTAGGTGATCAGAACGCCAGACTTACCTTTTATTTTTTGTAATTTAATGCTTTATTATATCCTTTAGAAGGCTTGCTCTTGTGGGAAAAAGTACTCACCCAAGAGGAATGACCTAAGTGGGAACACCTAAAGCCAAGGTTTCCAACCCACTTTAATCAAAAGCAAGTTGTCGATGAAAATCCAACTTGACACTAGTGCACAAGATAACCATCCCCAAAACCTTTGTTCTAAATGTTGGGAGGTCTCTTGAGGGAGTATATCTAATTGCCACAGTGAACGGATATCCGTACTAAAAACCATAGTGTAGAAATCCAGCCATGTCAATATCCAAACATCATCTTAATCATGGTGTAAGGGGATGGAAGAATCTTCCCCCAAGACACTCACCACATAGTCGCCACAGATTGTTTGCTCAAGGGATTCGGTATTCACTTCCATCACTTTGACTACACACCTAGAAAAGACAAAAACACGGGTGCCCTCTAGGGGGTGACATGGCTGTGTGAGTCGATGTGATTTTAAGCTATGGGTTGTGATTACTATGATGACCTATTTGACAAATTAAGAGTGAGTATGACTGAATTGCTTATCTTGTTCAAAACCTGTGAAAATCTCAAGAACATACACTCTTTGTTTAGATTTTAGGATTAACAAAACAACTGCCTGCTTTTCTATGCTGTGTTTTTCACATTTAAATCAGATAAAGATCATCCAAAAATATCAAAACTGTCCAAACATGTCCATCTCAGAGGTCTACCAGATAATATAGCGCATCCTGGGTCTATTTCGACACATTGCTGCTCTGTTTTGGCTCATTGCTACTTTGTTTCGGTGCATTGCTGCTCTTTTTCGGTGCATCTGTGCTCTATTTCGGTGCATTTGTGCTCTGTTTCAGCACATCTGTGCTTTGTTTTGGCGCATCCATGTTCTGTTTCGACGCATCAATGCTTTGTTTTGGCGCATCTATTTTTCGAGCCTAGGTAATTTTCTGACATTCAGAAATCAAGTCTTATCGGTCTAGTCTTTTCCCATTCTCAGAGTTTGGAAGTCTGCAACCTTTGTTAAGAAGTCCCTAGGAAGAAAGATTAGAAAGCCCAAGAAGTCTCTCAGTTATAAGAAGATATTGAAGAAGAGGAAATTTCTATATCAAAGTCGAAAGGTCCTGCTTGAACACAAAACCTTTATTCATCGATATCACGACTATATTAGAGGTTTCACTGATGATTATGTTGTAGAACCTTTATACTCATGAGCTTTCTTTCAAAGAAGAGCCCTTTCTCAAAGGCACAACCACAATCGGCATATTCATTCTTCTTATATTTCCCAACCTGCAATCACATACGCTACTCGTCCAAATCAAATTTTGTAGTAGAGAACTCAAACACATTAGGTATTCATTAAATTCATCTTTCTACAAAGCTAATATCAAACTTCACAAAGTGCAAAATCATCTTTATTTTCAATCTTTTGTTTAATTCCCGCAAACAAGATTTTCATCCTTTCAATCAGGGAATCACGAGCTAAAGATTAAAAATCTTTTAAGTCATAGAATCTTCATTCTATCCCGACTTTCATATCCATCACCATTGCACTACTTCATTCCTTTGATCAAAGCTAGTAAGATTTGAGTAAAGCATATGCCTGTTATCACGAGATCTCAAAAACATATAGAAAAAGATGAAGGTACAGTGAGCAAAATGGGTGATAATAGTGAGAGGGAGGAAAACCTCTTTAACAATTCAAGTATTGAAGAGTTAACAGAAGAAAAACTTCAAGAGGCGGAGCAGGATCCCCAATTCCATACTCTTATGGAAAGGATTTTACAATGAAACAAAGAAAGATACTTTCTTTCTTTAGCTAATCAAGGAGCTAAGTTACCTGCCGATTTTGACACAGAAGGGATTAAAGAAAATCTTGAAACCCCTCTTAATGATTTTAGTGCCCTTACTCAACAGATTAAGGAATTACAAGGGCAAATAAAAGAAATGCAAGAGGGAGCAACAAAGAAGTATGTTTTGGATGAAATATGTCCTTATCCATTCGATAGGAGCCTTCAAATGATTCCTTTTCCAAAACATTGCGAAATCCCTAAGTTTGATAGGTATAATGGGAAAACTGGCCCCATTGAGCATGTAAGGGATTTCTGAAATATGAGCTTAGAATTTGCTCATAATGATACCTACTTCATGAGGTTGTTTCCATGAAGTCTGGGTGGACAATCCATGGAGTGGCTTTCAAAGATCACTCCTCCCATCAAAACTTTTGAGGAGTTAATAATCAAATTTATATCATAATACTCCTACAACATCGAACACCAGATAACCATGCTTGATCTTTGTAAAGTAAAACAAAAAGTAGGGTAATCTTTCACTACATTTTTGCAAAGGTGGAGAAGGGTGTTTGCTAAATACTCTCGTCATGTTCCTTAAAAAGAAAAGATGGAGATCTTCATCGATAGTCTTAATCAAGAAATGAGTTACAAGCTAAACCTTCACTGCCCTCAATCATTTGAAAAATTGATTGAAAATGCAATTACTATTGAAGGTGCGTTGATCAAGTGTGGAGTTCTAAAAATCAATAAAGAGGGTTCAAATTCGTACAACAACAACAACAACAACCATAATAACAACAATGACAAGTCACAATTTTGGACCCGAAATAAAAATGTTGTGAATGATGGGGTAGTAGGTGCTAACCATGTGAATATAAAGCCTACCGTCCTTAATGTGTCAGGTGTTCAATGTAGCAACAACGCTGGAAATTCTAATAACCAAGGCAATGTTTCCAATCAAAGAAACATGACTAATAATCATGGAAATAATTTTGGCAATAATCAAAATTCAAATATGCCTAGATCATCATATTTTTTGAGTCGACGAAGTTTCACTCCCTTGGGCCAATCTTTGGAATCCATTCTCAAAGAATTATTGAATCAAAACGCTATTACATTGCCACCACAAAGAGACTATGAGCCTTGAGTTAAACCACCATCATGGAATGACTCACATTTCTATGATTATTATAGGTGCAAAGGTCATAAGAGAAAAAATTGCAAAGGGCTGAAGAATATTGTTCAAAATTTGATTGATAACGGTACCATCACGGTTGAGGGACATAATGTCAATAATGACCATCAAGCATTCAAGAATCCACTCCCTAATTATCAAAAAGGGGAATCTTCGGGTGACAAGGGCAAGAATGTTAATAACATCCACGATGTCATTATCAATCATATTTATACTGATGATCCTCAAATCAATGTTATCCGAATCAAAGGTAAGCAAGAATATCAAGAGGTCAATGCTACGATAAGGGGACAAGCCAAAATCATTATCAAAGGCAGCTCATCCAAAGCAACAATTCCCCCTCCAAGTTAGTACAATTTGGTTGATCAACTGTGAAAAACATCAGCCCAAATTTCTATCTTGGAGCTTTTAAAGTTATCACCTGCCCATAAGGACATTCTAGAAAAGGCACTTGTTGATACAACTGTATCCCCTGATCTGGATATCAATAAATTTCAAGCCATGGTGGGACACTTGTCCTCTTACACATGTTTATATTTTTCTGAAAAAGATGATTCATCCATAACCCATCCACATAATTCATCACTCTATTTAGAAGTCATGGTTCACAAAGCCCACATTAGATGTGTCCTCATAGATGGGGGAGCCAAATTAAACATTTGTACTTTAAAATTGGTCCTAGCTTTGGGATATTTAGCAGACTCTATAGATCCATGGAGGAAAATTACAATCAAGGCATATGATGATGAGGAAAGAACTTCCAAAGGTCTCATCATGCTACCAATCGGAGTAGGACCTGTTGTGAAGAATACTTTTTGTCAGGTTCTTGATCAGGATCTAACCTATAACATACTATTGGGTCGCCCATGGATCCATGACATGCAAGCTATTCTGTCTACTTATCATGAATGCTTAAAGTTTCCGTATGATGGACAGGAAGTAACAATACCTGCTGATCACATTAGCAGTTAAACTTGTTCTAACCTTAGAGCAACTCAGGACACGCTCATCCCACACAATAGAGAGGATTTGACCATCTCTACCTCCAAGTGAAATGATAAGTAATTTTGGCACCAAGCTAAAATTGAAAGATAATGAAGTAGGAGAGTATTCTTTATCTCTCTCTAATTTACCCATATCCCCAAGATCCCATGGTCAACCCTCAACGTCCATACAACAGGCAACAACAACTTTAGCCTCAACTTCAGCCCCCATCACCAAGTTTAATGGGGTATTTATCAAAGAAAATGAAATGGAAGATAGAGCTATCCTTGATTGGCTCTATAAGGATGAAAAATAATCCATGCAACATATCAAGTTACCACTGAACAATATGGAAAAGGTTATGCTATCATGCAACAAATGGGTTATGAAGGAAATGGCCCTATAGGTAAAAGGAAAGAGGGTATTGTTGAACCTGTCCAATTAAAAACAATGCACCCAAACGATAAGACTGGGTTAGGATATGGTGAAGATACTAAGGAAGAAGTAGCACAAAGGCCATCAAATGAGGAGTTAGCTGAAACAATTATGAGAATTCAAGCAAACAGTTCTGAAAGTGACTCCAATGAATATGAATGGGATGATTTCTCTGATGATACTTTCATTTCAGAGAAGGAGGTGGACATCATACACAAGTTCTCAACCGCATTCTTACAAGGGGAAAGCTCAAGGCCTCCGTTTGATTATGTCCTACAAAGCGATGATGAATCAAGTGAGACCAATTCGATTCAAAGCAAAACAGATTATCCATAGGAGGATACCATCTTAGATCTCCCCTATAATGACATTAAATATCACATCTTGACCCTTACGGCCAATTACCTTACTCATCCTAATGATCCATTTCCTTTGGTACATCCCGAACTCATTGATTGGAAACAAATAGCACCCATTGATGTTCCAACTTTTTGAAATGATGAAACCATAATAAAATTTCTTTGTTCATCCCATCCCGAAACAAGTTCCACCAGGGAATCACAAGATCAAAGTTTTTGACAGATAAGTGCCAAGTTTCTCAACTATGAAATAAATAATATAAAAGAAAGATCTAATGGTGAAAACCTAACAAAGGTAGTATTAGATCAAGAAAAATGAAAAATGAAAGAAAGATCTAATGTTGAAAACCTAACAAAGGCAGTATTAGATCAAGAAAAGAGAAAAATAAAAAGTGTATCCAATGGTGAAAACCTTTCAAAGGCGCCAAAGGATGGGAAAATTGACACTCTTCTGGAGCATTATCAGGAAAGGTCTTCCATTCTAATTGAACCAACAGAGGCACTCAATATAGGTACTACAGAAAAACCAAAAGTTTTGCAATTGGCTGCATCTCTAATAGACAAAGAAGTACCTAGATTCACATAATTTCTCAAAGATAATAAAATTAGTTTTGCATGGTCCTAAGTAGATATGCTTGGATTGGATCCAGATCTCATCATGCATCATCTATCTATTACACTGGGGGCAAAGCCTGTAAAACAGAAACTCAGAAAAATGCATCCACATGTTGCATTATTGGTTAAAGAGGAATTAAAAAAGCTTTTAGATGTTGGATTCATTTGGTCCATGGATTATGCAGAATGGATCTCCAATATCATGCCTGTTTCAAAGCCAGACAGAAGGATTAGAATTTGTACAAATTTTAGGGATTTGAATAAAGCATGTCCTAAAGATGAATTTCCCTTACCAAACATAGATATGATTGTTGATTTAACTGCTGGAAATGTAATGTACTCATTAATGGATGGATTTTCAGGATACAACTAGATCAAGATTGCACCAAAAGATCAGGATAAAACAACATTCACATGTCCTTGGGGTACCTATTGTTGGAACGTAATGCCTTTTGGATTGAAAAATGCAGGAGCTACATACCAATGTGCAATGACAACGATTTTTCATGATATGATGCATACATTCATGGAAGATTATGTTGATGACCTCCTTGCCAAATCTAACACATAGATATCTTATCAAAAATCTTCAAAAGAATGGAAAAATTCAAAGTGAGACTTAACCCTAAGAAGTGCGCTTTTGGAGTAAAATCTGGGAAGCTATTAGGTTACATTGTATTAGAAAAGGGAATTGGAGTGGATCCAGCTAAGGTACAAGCAATTTTTGATATGCCACCACCAAGGAACATTAGTCAACTACGCTCTTTACAGGGATGGTTTAAATCTATTCAAAGATTCATTGCTCAACTAGCAGACAAAAGTTTACCATTTACACATCTCTTACACAAGAATGTTCCATTCAAGTGGGAGTACAAATGTGAAGCAACATTTGATCAAATAAAGAAATATCTCATGAATCCACCAGTATTGATTCCAATAGTGCAAGGTGCACCTCTCATATTAAATATTTCTGCCACATAAGTGTCTTTAGGAGCATTATTGGCACAAGAAGACAACTCAGGAAAAGAATGAGCTATTTATTACATTAGTCGAACCTTAACAAGTCATGAGATAAATTATACCTTCATTGAAAAAGCTTGTTTAGCAGTGGTGTTCACTTCTCAAAAGTTACGACATTACATGCTAACTCATACAGTAAAGCTTGTGGCTAAGGTTGACCCACTCAAATATCTTCTAAGTAAGGCAACCTTAACTGGTAGGTTGGCTAAATGGGTTATGATCCTAAGTGAATTTGATATTCATTATGTGGATCGAAAAGCTATAAAGGGACAAGTAATTGCAAACCAATTAGCAGAAGCACCAATACCAACCCAACACCCCATACATGTTGATTTTCCTGATGCCGACATGTTTACAGTAGATATCCAATAGTCATGGTCACTCTACTTTGATGGTTTTTACACTCAACATGGTTCAGGAGTAGGAATTCTTTTTATTACACCTCAAGGACATACAATCCCAAAATATTATCGGCTAATTTTTCCTTGCACAAACAATATAGCTGAGTATGAGGCATTGATAATCAGCATAAGAATTGTAGTAGACTGGAAAATCGCAGAACTTCAAGTTTTTGGTGATTCACAACTTGTTATAAATGAAATCAAAGATGAATATCACAATAAAGATGACAAGTTGATACCTTACAAAAGAATGGTGGAAGATCTCAAGAAATACTTTGTTAATATCAAGTTCATGCAGATTCCATGCATTGATAATAAAGCAGTAGATGCTATGGCTACAATCGCCTCTCTACTCCAGTTGATAGAGAATAAAAAATGGTACGATTTCCTGGTGGAACAATTATTTTCTCTCGCCCATGATAATCCTGAAATTCAAATCATTTGCCATCTAACGAGTTCTGACTCTCCCTTATATGGCCAAATTTACACTTACCTGAAAGATACTACTTTACCTTTAGGCTTGTCTAGGAATCATAAAAGAAATTTCATTCGTCAATCATCCTGTTACACCTTAATTGTTGACGTCTTATACCGGCGTGGTCTGGATGGTACCCTCCTTAGATGTCTTGAATGCGATGAATCAGAAAAGGCCTTACAAGAGGTCCATGGTGGAATTTGTGGGACACATTCAAGTGGACTAACCTTAGCTAAGAAACTTGTAAGATTAGGATACTACTGGCCAACCATGGAGAAGGAATCATTCATCATTGTGAAGAAATGTGCAAAATGTCATATTCATGGGAATCTCATTCATGCTCCTGCATAGGAATTACAAACCTTCACCACCACATGGCCTTTCGTTCAGTGCGGATTGGACTTGGTTGGCAAGATACACCCATCGTCTTCAAATGGACATAAATTTATCATTACAGCCACTGAGTATTTCACTAAATGGATTGAAGCTGGTCCCCTGACAACTATTATTGGTAAACAAATTTCTTCATTTATTTTGAACTATATCATCTGCAGCTATGGTATTTCCAACTCCATTATCACAGACAATGGTAGACCCTTTAAAAATTAGGATGTAGACAAACTAAGTGAAAGATTTCACATCCAACACAGATTCTCTACACCTTACTATCCATAAGGGAATGGTCAAGCGGAAGCTTCAAATAAAACAATTCTCAAGATTTTGAAGAAAACAGTGAATGAAGCCGGTCGTGATTGGCATGTCCAATTGAATCCAACATTATGGGCATATAGAACAAGTATTCGCACACCGACAGGAGCTACTCCTTATGCTTTGGTCTATGGAGTAGAAGCTATTCTACCACTGGAAGTTGAGACTCCTTCACTTCGAGTATCACTCAAAGGGCTAATCAATGATGAGGATTATCGAGTATCAAGATTGCAAGAGCTAGAACTTCTTGATGAACGAGGTCAAACTGCAGTTAATCACCTAAAGGGATATCAACAAGTTATGTCCCATAGCTACAATCACAGAGTCAAACCATGAAATTTTCAAGTGGGTGACTTGGTTCTCAAAGAAAACCCTCGAAATCAGTAGGATCAGGAAAAGAAAGGCAAGTTCAAACCTAATTGTTTGGGCCAGTTCGTTATCGTTGCAGCATACAGATCGGGGGCATATTAGTTATCAATTACAGAAGGGGACCTATTTGAAGACCCAACCAACATCATGCATCTAAAGAAATTTTATGCCTGAAAAAAATAAAAAACAATGCAAAAAGTCCTAAAAAAAATAAAAATAAAAAAATCATAAAATTAGGAAAAAGGTGCAATAAAATCAAATGGCAAAAACCTGGCAAACAGGTGTTGTTTGTGATTTCATTTGGCTCTCTTATCTATTAGGATACCCTTTTGCATATTCATCTTTTCATCTGCATCACACACATGCCTGACCAATACATTTGTATCATGCATCATCTCCTTGAAACGACAAGGATTCCATCATGGCTTGATGATTTGAGGGTTATCCTTAGCAGTAGTTGTCTCTAGCAGGAGTCAAAGTACAAGGTCACTAGGAGAGACAGTTCCCTTCTTGGAGCTTTCTAGCAGACAATTGGTAAAATGTGTCAAGAATCAAAATATCGGGAGCAACAAACCTTGTCCAATTAGATTGAGCCCACATGACTATTTTGTCAGATGCTTAAAACAAATTGGATGATCTTAATCTGGATAAAATGAATGATAAACTTAAAGCAATAAGTTATAATTGTTGTTTTGATATTTGATGACATCATATCTTTGGAGTGATTCAATGATGTACTGAACTAGAATCACAAGGAAGAAGTATGATTTTTCTTTGCTTGCTGTCTGTAAATTAATCATTAGTATTGTGCAAATTTGTTGTGGGACATGCTCTATAATGTATCATTGATGACATTTTAGAATTTGCATAGGAAAATGGTTAACTTTTGTCTATTTATGCAAGCAATACTCAGGTCATCTTGGTTCAATTATACCTCGATGCTTGTATTAACTTGCTACATCAAACATCATGAAAGTAGTACTTAGGTCATCACTGGTGCTAACATACCCTTTAATGCTTGTATTAACTTCCAACATATCAAAAGGCTCAATGATGAAACGTAAAGCATAAAACAGCTCAGAAAATGGCAACTTTGCATTTTAGTTTGCATATTAGATAGGTTGCATCCATATTAGTTTGTGCATGATCATTATCATATCCATCACATCTCATCTGCATCATCTCAATCAATTCATCCAATCCTTTCTTCCAATCTCATCTAATCAATCAATTCAATCTAGCACAAATCATTTAATCATACCTTTGGTCTTATTCCTAGCCTTACTGCAAGCCTTGATCATCATCATCATTGGGATGTATCCTTCCCTATGCTTGTGTTGTTCTGGGATGAATCCTTCCCTCATCAACAAAACTATCATCATCATCATCAATCCATCTTGTCTTATAGTTTGATTGGGGCAACATCATACTTATTTTTGAATCTATTTGTGTTTCTTTCTTCTTATTTTCTCTTACCAATCTCCTATTGCTTATCATCCTTTCTTGTCCCTCACATCAATGCATCCAATCATTTATTTCAATTTCTACTAATCAATCACATCGCTTCTTCTAATCAAACTCATTCAACCAATCAATCATCTTCATCAAATTCTTGTATCAATCCTCTTCCATCAAATCAATCAAATCACTTACTATTTGTTTTTCATATCGGATGGAAGCAAATTTATCAATCAATATCATCTACTCTTTGTTTTTCATATCGCATGGAAGCAAATTTATTAATCAAATCAAAACTACTATTTGTTTTTCATATCACATGGAAGCAAATTTATCAATCAAAACTACTATTTGTTTTTCATATCGTTTGGAAGCAAATTTATTAATCAAAACTACTATTTGTTTTTCATATCGCATGGAAGCAAATTTATCAATCAAATCAAACCTACTATTTGTTTTTCATATCACATGGAAGCAAATTTATCAATTGAAAAGCATCATCAATCAGGGCAAAATCAAAATTGTTCATCTTCATATCAATCTTTCAATAGGGGTTTTCATCAAATCATCTTTACCGGTCGATGAATTAGATAGCAAATTAGTGAAAAAAAAAAAAAAATTCCAAAAATCATCTTTATCTGATTCATCTCTCAAGGGGGCATATAGCATCAGTAATTTCCAAATTTAGGGGCAAATTCTTTGAAGCAATGCGTAAAACACATCACTTCAAAGAGGGGCAAAATGTACACATCTAAAAATGGTCACGGTTAACCAAACCTATTAATTAATTAAATATGAATTATTTAATTAATATTCTTAAGTCATCTACATATAAATAAATTTAATTATTTATTTATATTGTTCATTTTTCCAATTCTTCTAGTTTAATTAAATAAAAAAGTTTATTTAATTAATCCTATTTTCCTCTTAATTAATTAAATAGATTTCACAATTTATTTATATTAATTATCACAAGTTTAAATTCTAAATTTAAATGATATTCTTCATTTAATTAAATATTTTCAATATTTAATTAAAACACTTTCTAAATTCTTCACTCTTCTCAATAATTAAATATTTTCAAATATTTAATTAAAAATCTTTTTCTCTCACATAATTAAATATTTTCAATATTTAATTAAAAGACCTTTTCATATTTCTCTCACACATATTTAAATATTTATTTATTTAAATTATGGGGACATCTTTCATTTGTCTCTTCATTTTCCATTTGTCTCTTAAAATTCCATCTTCTTTTCAAATTCTCGATCTCTCACCATTCATTTTAACAAGTTTGAACTCAACCGTTGATTTTGGCCAATTGAATTCTTGCCTTCAAAAATCTATAAATACAACCCTCTTATGAGTTGAAAAGGACCTCGAATTATAGATTTTCATACGTAGTTATTATAGTCGCATTTTAGTTTTATCAAGCATTTATAGCATTTAATTAAGCATTTCAGTTTCATAGCTTAAAGCATATTAGCAATGCACATGCATTTTCATTAATCTCATTCTCTCAAGCTGCTATTTAAAACAATTGTGACCCAGCATCTTGAAACAAATCCTTGGAGATAGAGGACAATGGGACGAATTTGAAGAAGCTGCATGTGTTTAGAGTTTGCATTTTGCTTTCTTTAATTTAGTTTCTTTAATCTAATGTTTCATTGGTGTATTAGATTAGATTCATTTTGATTTACACATTCTAACGTACACAAATAAACATAATGATATTATACTATCTATCAATTAATTTATCTCTAAATTTATTAATGTGAAGATAAAAATGAAATAACATTTGTAAATCAACATTGTTTTCACTAAATAAATTTTTATCATTAGTTCACAATAGTATGTACAATAGAAGTAATATGAACCATATTTTAATGAAACAATAAAATATCACACCATTGATAGGGTCATCATCACTAGAAATATAACAAAATCACATTAAAGGGAGATAAAAATGGGGCGGGGGTCCTAGCTCGATTGGCTAAAGCATCTTGTTGCAGGCAAGAGGTCACGAGGTCTAGTCTTCCCCC
Source organism: Sequoiadendron giganteum (assembly GCA_007115665.2). Taxonomy (NCBI): domain Eukaryota; kingdom Viridiplantae; phylum Streptophyta; class Pinopsida; order Cupressales; family Cupressaceae; genus Sequoiadendron; species Sequoiadendron giganteum. The sequence continues at coordinate 215,684,274 of CM021101.1, forward strand.
AAACCCGTGGTACCGGAGGGCGTGTCGTGCCAGCGACACCGGTCACATTAAAAAGTTTACCAGGCGCACTGTAGTTTATAGGGGGTCGTGCTACCCGATTCCTACAGTCCAAAAAAAAAAATAAAAAAAATAAAGATAAAAATCACTCAAGAATATTTTTGGAGTTCCCTATTACATATATTACGAGAAGGGAATTTCTTAAAAGATAATTTCAACAATATGTAAAATCAATATGAAGCTTATGAACAAATGAAGTGAAAGTATACAAAATACAATAGAAGTAGATGTTGAGTTTCATAAAGGATGAAAAATTACATATACATTGGAATAATTTATAGTCGTGGACTATGATATCATTTTGGTAACATGATATGATAGATCATCAAAGATCAAAGGATTAGACCAACAAATTATAAGAACACATTGTAATCCTTACTAGAAGCATGGGTTGATGGAAAGATAATAATTATGAAATTCTACAATAAATAAAATAAAGTTCAATGAACTACGAACAAAGAAAAACTATAACCTAGAACAAATTGATAGATAATTTTAGATCTTTCAATTTTACAAAATTATTGGGTAATATTTAAAAAACATAAGTTTTGTATAATAAATTAATAGAAAAATCAATGTGACATAAGCCTTAAACTAAGTAATTGAGGCAAGACTGATAATTGGAAATGAGATAAATTAAAGGTATTCTCAACTAGTTTAATCATTACTGTAGACATCGAAAATTCGTCTAGGTCCGCGACACCATTTTTCACATTTTTCTCATGTTCATGGTCATGATTAAATAATGTAAATTATTTAATTATTTTCTAAAGTCACCTATCCTCTTTTAATTAAATAAATTTAACTATCTAATTAATTCGTTATTACCTTTATTCAATTTTGATTAATTAAATAAATGTTATTTATTTAATTACGCCACTAATTAATTAATCCTCTTTCTAAAATTAAATAAATTATTATTTAATTTACCCTCATCACATTTATGACTATAATTAAATATTAATTTCGAATTATTTAATTATTCTATAATCTTTTCTCTAGTCAATTAAATAAATCTATTTATTTAATTTAATCCCTAAATTTTGAATGTTGAATTAAATAAACTATTTAATTCATAAAAGGAATTATTCTTAGCACATTCCTCTATGATTAGATAATTGCTTAGTTATCTAATTAATCATTTACCAATTAAGCCGAGATTTAATTAAACCAGTCAGTTATCTCCTGATTTAATATCTGCTTATTTCTAACAAACAAACCTTCTGGTTTAATCGATCAATTATCTAAGTTTTAGTTCTTCTGCATGAAAACTATTATTAATTAAATAAATTTATTTAATTAATTAATTCATTCGTGCATTCGAACACAATGTTTCTTCTTTATCTTTTACATGCAATCATTATTCTTCTGAATTTCGAACAGTCTTGACTAAAGATTAAATTATTATTTAATTTTAATCTCCACCAAACATGCTTTTTCACTCACATTATTACTAACATTGAATCTCTATTGCATGACATTCATTAATCTCAATTTTCAATCTATCTTTTGAATTTGAGCCAATCATTCAAAAATCAATTTTCTATAAATTGACTTGACCTTCCTCATTATTCCTCCTCCTGAAATATTTATACTTTTAGGAAGTGACTTTAAGAATCTTTGATATTTTGAAAAATCATTCACATAGGCCATACTTGCATACTTAATAAATTTGAGGGAAATTATTATACAATGACAAAATGGAGAAGTGTAATTGAGGTTATTCATGGAAATATATAGATGTTTGGTGAGATCTTTCTGTTATATATGCTTTTTAATTTCCATTGTTCTTTGTTGTTAGCATAGGTTTCATTTGAGTTTATTTCATTGGAATTATTTAACCTTTCATTTCTATTTTTCCTTAGCATTACATTGGTGAATCTGACGTGAAAACAGTGTGTTCGAAAAAATCTATAGAATTTTTTAATTTTGCAGGTACAGGTATGACGAGATGCATTTACAGGATGAAAAGATGCAACTGATATTCTGAGCCACATATGAATTTTCGTGACGCATTTTCTATTCTGCAATGCATATGTTCTTTTCTGCGACGTATTTGACTGGTAAATAGTTTTTTGAAATTCTGTGTTTTAGTTTTTAATTTTTAGCTTTATTACAACTAATTTTGAGTTTGTTGTGTGTGTTTTAGAGGAGTTAACATAATGTTTGCAGGACATTTCATAGAAGACAATCATTCAAACCCTTTTGTAGGATGATTGATGAAGACAGAGAAAATTTAAACTACTAATCATTTGTCTTGTAGAACCTTTGTCGAAGAAAATTTTGAAAACTACTAAATGATTTGTTTTGTAGGATGTAAATCGAAGATAATTTTGAAACAAATTATTTTTGTAGATTAGAAAACCTTCATTTGGGCTTAAAATTAATCACTGTCTTCTATGTTTAGTGCATTTGTATAATTGTTGGATTAAAATCTGATTCAATAACAAAAGTATCCTCTCCCCTTACGCATTCGTGCGATCATGGGTGTAAGAGAAACTGTTATTGACTCTAGAATTTGGGCCTACTTTGGTGGGAAAAAATACTCACCCCAAAGTGACTCATAACCGGTGATGAGCTAAAGCCAAGCTACTCCCAACAGGTATACAAATTTTAATGTTGAGGAAAACTCAGCATTACAGGAGCTCCTGTGGATAAGTAAGTGATATTGATTCCCTCAGTACCCTCGTGGTGCGTCAAAACCTATAGAGCGTAACCTCTACAGGCTTGGAAGCCTCCTTATCAGAGCTAATCTCGCCTCTCGTATGGCCTTCTTAATAGTTTCCCTTACTAAAAATCCAAATTGTTTATAGATTAACCCAAAACCCCTATTTGTTGGTGCAAGAGGTCGGACCTTTGAAGCCGTCTCACATTCATAGGGTTCTTAGTAGAGATAAAAAATTTTCCATGGGAGAGTCATGGGAACTGAAGATTGGCTAACTTGAGAAGTGTGTTCCATGTAAGGGGGAGCTAGTGTCGTCAAGCTTCTAGTCGTCCACTTTGAATAAGTTTAGTTGGGGAAACCTAAGTGAGAATTCAACAAGTATTGTCATTGCCAACCTTAGGATTGTACATGTTTTCTAGAATTATACACGTTCATGATTATCAACCCAGTTTTTTTAAATTTTTTATTGTAAGTATTTTCCAAATTTGATCACAAATATACTCGATCAAAACCCCAATTAACCAAAAAACCACAATTGTCAAATTGAGTTGCATCTATTAATTAGAAAATTGCAACTATCAAACTGAGTCACATATGTTAACTAGAAACTCACAACTATCAAAATTGAGTACACTCTATCATTTACTAGAAAAATCAAGTAGCCTCTATTTGACAGTCAGTCGTATTAGTCATAGTGAGTCACATTTGTCATAGTGAGTCGCATTTGTTAGGGTGAGTGGCATTTTCCTGTCATAAAACTAAGATAAAAACCGCATATACCACTGAGAACCACATCTGTTAAATTTTGTGATGCATCTGTAAAGCTAAACTACATTTTCCTGAGAGTTAGAAAATCAAAATTCACTATCACAGTTAGAAACCAAATAGTCATACCAGTCTCTAATTTTCACAGGTGTCCTTAGACAGAAACCAAAAAGTTTGCTCATACTTTGAACAATTGCATCCTTTAGGTGTCATTTAGCTTTAGTGATACACATTCTAGTTACAAAATTTAGGTGTATGTTAGGAATCTTTATTACCTTTAGATAGATCAAACTTGTAGGAAAACTACCTTGCATATCTTAGAATAGGATAACTTTCCACATTTTAGGCAATCTAATATTTCAAAAACATTGTCATTGAGCCTAGTCATTGTCAACATATCTTTTGTCCTAAACGTGAATCCTTCTAGCTCATTAGTCTAGTTTGGGAGTTCACCTTATCTTTTGGTCCTAGTCCTACATAGGTTCCTTGACAAAGTCAAATTGTAGCACTGGTTAAACTATACATGGTAGGTAACCTCCTTTTAGAATCATCTAGAATTGATTACCTTAAAAAAATTCTTAGAATTTTGCATACTTAGTCACTATCATCCTAGCATAGAATCATTTTAGACATTCCTTATTTTCCAAAAAATACCAAAAAAATAGCAGCATTCATTCATTATATCCAGAAAATCCCCAAAACATAGACTAGAACATATCATTATTAGACGTAGTTTTGCATCACCCCATTCTGAGGAACATCTTTCATGGTTGAAACAAGGTCTAAAAAGAAATGTAGAGAAATGGTTGATGCACAGGACTTCATCAATCCCTTCTTGAACATACCATCAGGGACAACAAGACCTCACAAAGCCTTGCTTAATTTTCTTTTCACTAGAGACAAATATGGATAGATTTTTGTAGAAGACATAGACGTCGCTTTCTAATATCCTGAATTTTTGTATTTTGTAGATGACTATTGGAAAATGATCCTCAAAGGTATCTAGCAAAGTTATTTGTCAAAGGTGCCACATTACCTCTAGGATCTGACATCCACACTTTGAAAACTTCATCTACTCAAGGGACAAAAACCATGACATCAAGTGTCTCTATTCCTTAGATTATTGCAGCTATACCATCTGGAATACCTACTCAAACTTCCACAATAGTACATACAACACCATTTGGTATAACACAAGGCCTAAATTTTACTATAGGAGCATCATCATCAAACCCTTTTGGCACAAATACTTGAAGTAAAAGGCCCAAAATTGGCATAAACACGACGCAGGGTATACCATGGACCAACACCAATAGAAACAAGACATATGCCTACACCGAATCAGATTCCATCACAAAATATTGTGTTTCAGAACACTTACATCGATCCTAACAACGCAACCAACACATCTTTGACACAGGTAGATGTTCTACAAACTCAAATGCAAGCCCTCCAACAACAAATGGACAACATGTCAATGTTAGAAAAATGAATCATTTAGCACAAGATTTATGTCCATGTCCCTTTAACAAAGCACTATACATGACACCCTTCCCACATGGATATATTATACTGAATCTACCTAAATATAATGGGAATATAAATCCTTTGGAATATATAAGGGAATGTTCCACAACATGCATGGACATCTCATACAACCCCACATACCTTATGAGACTTTTTCCAAAAACCGTTGTTGGGATAGCATTGGAATGGTTCTCTAAACTTCCATACGACATAAAATCATGGGGTGAATTGGCTGAAAAATTTGTGGAACAATTTTATTTTAACATTGGCAATGAAATCACGATAGCTACCTTGTGTCACACTACACAAGAAGATGGGGAAAACTTCAACACCTTCTTCCAGAGATGGAGGAGTTTAGCTAGTCGATGTCCTATTGAGATACCAAATAATGAAAAGGTCACAATATTCCTTGAAAATATTAATCCAAAACTGAGAAGTGACTTAAGAATACATTGTTGTACCTCTTTTCTGGACTTAGTGAAAAAAGGCATTATACTAGAGAAATCCCTCATTGACAAAGGGGAAATTAAAATGCTAGGTAGGAATCCAATTGTTTCACCAAAATGCCCCCAATGATAGGAACAAATTTCGGTCCAAAAACAAAAATGTAACTAATGATGGTATTGTTGATACTAAGACCCTACATGCAGAACCGGTCATTACTTTTAGAGGACACATCCCATCTCATGACATATCCAATAGTGTTGATAAAGCTACCAAATTTGTCCAAAATACACAACAACAACCATACAGGAGATTTCCAAAACGTGAGTTTACCCCCTTAGGGGAACCAATCGATACAGTCTGTAAAGAAATAATAAAACATAAAATCATACAACCTCAAGAGCCAAAATAGTATGATACTGGATAGTTTAAACCCTCATGGTGGGATGACAACACCTTTTGTGATTACCATCAAACTAAGGGACATAGCCTACAACAATGTCGACAACTAAAGAACATTATCCAAGATTTTGTTGAAAATGGAACCATAGAACTCAATGGGAAAAAACATACCACAAATGGTAACCACAAGGTCTTCATAGATCCATTACATGACCATGGGAATGGAAAAGCCTCCAGTTTGGGAACTAAGACTAATACCTCTACCAATTATTCCAATACCAAGTATGACTATAACTAGGGTAAGATAATAAATCATATTAGGGTTGTTGATGAAAATATCCACACCACTACTATAAAGAAGAGTCTTGAATGTGTTGTTAGTTCACTTCAAACTAAGATAAGCTTTCCAAGTCCTTCATCAGAGCCAGAACCACAGTCTTCCAAGCCTAGGTATAATTTACTTGAGGTGGTGGGGAAGACTCCAACACAAATATCCATCTTGGAACTGTTGACCATATCACCTGATCATCGAGCCATTCTAGACAAAGCATTGCAAATCACAATTGTCCCCACCAACTTAAATGTCAATAATTTTGAAGAGATGGTAGGATGCTTAACCAATTCTCATCATGCTACCTTCTCTCAGTAGGATTATTCAACTGAGAAAACCAATCATAATGACCCATTACACCTTGAAGTTCTAGTCCATCAAACCAAACTTAGACAAGTCTTAGTAAACAGAGGAGCAGGGTTGAATCTTTGCACCTTGAAATTGGTTAAGGTGTTACGTTTCTCAAAAGAATGTGTGGACACCACTAAGAGCATAATCATTAAGGCATGCGATAATGAGGAAAGATCATCTAAAGGAGTTGTAACACTCCCTATCTGGATTGGCCCTACACTTATGGACACTAGTTTCCAAATTTTGGATCTCTCCTTCCCTATAATCAATTACTAGGTAAACCATGGATACATTCTATGAGGACTATACCTTCCACTTACCATCAATGTCTCAAATTCTCGTACAATGGCACCAAGATCACAATCGATGGTGACCCAAATCCTTTCCAATATTGCACTGTCCTACGTGAAATACCACAACAATAGGTTCCTATTAAATAGAAGGCTTCATCCTCCACCTTATCCATGTATGTTGACCCATCAACTCTTTCCAAATCATACGCATCCCAAACACCATCACCCACTCCTAAGGTTGAGATCCAAGATAAGGGTTGTAGAGAATATCACATGAAAGAATTTGATTGTGTCAGCCAGTTGGTTCCTCCTAAGTCATATGGTTTACCCACAACAAATAGGAGACAATCCATTGTTACAATACATGTCCCTCCTACAATGACTTTCACAAAATGGGGAGAGTTAAGTAAAGAATCTATGGATCAAGAAGATGTGAGCTCTTGGTTATATAATGAAGACAATGAAAACCCTCCACCGTCTATTCAAATATCTAAAGATCAATATGGAAAAGGATTCATGATAATGAAAAGGACATGATATGATGGACATAGTGGGTTAGGACTATATAACAATTGAAGGACTAAACCAATCATTGTCTCTTAATGACCAAAATGCCTAGGAATAGGGTTTCAACCGATCAGGATCGACGTTCCTAGTACCTCAATACCATCACAAGAGGAAGTAAGTGCTTATGATGATATCAATATATTCAACAAACCATTTGACCCATCCCACTGTGACTCCCCTAACTCAAACGAATATGAATGAGATTCCCTTTCCTCCACTAGCATAATGGACCTAGATAGTTTATTTAGGGAACTTGACCAAATGCTAAATGCCTTGCCAAAATCAACTGATTCCCATCCTCAAGCGTCCTTGACAAAAGAAGAATGGCTCAAGCTTTACTATTGGGAAACCCTTGATCTTGTCTCTTGGGAACCTAACAAACCAACTTATGATGACCTAGCCCTTATAGTGGTCCCACCTTAGAGTCTACCTATCCCTAAGAAAAAGAACAAAAGGGAGTTAGTCCAAAACTTCTATGACCACGTCAACCAATCTATCCTCACCTTGTCAGCTTCCACCTTTGATAACTTTGATGATGAAATTCCCCTCGTATATCCCTAGCTTATCGATTGGGATAAAAAAGGTACCTCCATCTTACACATATTTGAGAACACCGAAGCAATAGTTGAGTTCATGTGATTGCGAGCTAACATACCTAGAGGTGACCATAAGGCGGGATTTACCATAGACTTAGTAACATGGAATATTTTGGGAATTCTATTCATCCTTCCAATCAAAAAAGTGAAAACAAAAAGAAAAAAAATGAAAATGACAAGTCCCTAGGTGAAAATCGAAAGGCACCTTTGGATGATGAAAAAGTAAAAATAAAGAATGTATCCAAGGGTGAAAACCTCTCTGAGGCACCCAAGGATGGAGGGTTGAACATTCTCCTAGTTGCTAAGGAAAATTCACCAATGTTAGTGGAAGAATCTGGCGAGACCAACATAAACACTGAAGATAACCCTTAGGTAATTTATTTTGCAGCATCTTTGATAGCAACAGAGCAACCAAAGTTTCATGACTTCTTTACAAAAAGACAGATTAAATTTGCAAGGTCATATGCCAACATGCTTGGGCTAGATCTTGACCTTATATTGCATCATCTACCATTACAACCAGGTGCTAAGACTGTCAAGAAAAATTTCAAGAAAATGCATCCACAAATTGCTCTACTAGTCAAAGCTAAACTTAAGAAACTATTGGATGTCGACTTTATCAGATCAATAGCCTATGCCAAATTGATTTCTAATCATGTTCTAGTAACGAAGACATCTGGGGGAACTCACATTTGTACAAACTTTAGAGATATAAATAAGCCATGTCCTAAGGATGACTTCCCTTTGCCAAACATTGACATGATAGTGGACCTAACAGTAGGGTATGAGATGTTATCCTTCATGGATGGTTTCTCCAGATATAATCAAATCAGAATCTCACCTAAGGAACAACACAAGAAAGCTTTTACATGTCCATGGGGAGCATATTATTCGAACGTCATGCCTTTTGGGCTCAAAAACATTGGAGCTACATACCAACATGCCATGAAAACTATATTCCATGACCTTGTACATATTCTCATGGAATACTATGTTGAAAATATAATAGCCAAATCATTGACAAAAGTTGATCACTTGCAAGTCGTAGATAAGATATTTCAAAGACTAGAAGAATACAAAGTAAGGTTAAACTCAAAAAAATGTGTCTTTGTTGTTCAATCAGGAAAAATTCTAGGATACATCATCTCTAGACGAGGCATTGATGTGGACCCCACAAAAGTGAAAGCTATAATGGACAAGCCTCCACTAGCCAACATAAGCTAGCTAAAAACACTACAAGGAATACTACAATCTATAAAATGATTCATAGTGCAGATAGTAGATAAGATACATCCATTCCAACACTTACTCAGAAAAGGGGTACCATTTGTTTGGAAAAAAAAATGTTAAGAATATTTTCAAAAGATGAAGGATTAACTACTTACACCACCAGTGTTAATGCTAGCTATAGATACATGACCTTTGATACTCTATATTTCAACAACCCAATAAATACTAGGAGCCTTACTTGCACAAAATGATGATGAAGGTCATGAAAGAGCAGTGCACTATATCAATCATACTATGGTGGGATATGAGATAAACTACAGTCACATAAAACATGCTTGTCTTGCAATAGTTTTTGCTACTCAAAAACTTAGGCACTATATGTTAAACCAACAAACCATACTAGTCACCAAGATAGATCCTTTGAAATATCTCCTAAGTAAAGAAAAACTAACATGCCGATTGGATAAATGGGTAATGATACTTAGTGAATACGACATCCAGTATGTAGAAAGAAAAGCTATAAAAGGGAAAGTTATTGCTGATCAGCTGGAAGACACACCAATCAAGGTAGAGCATCCATTAGTTGCAGATTTTCTTGATAAGTTCATCTTTACCATTGAAAAAAGAGCCACATCGAATTTATACTTTGACAGGTCCCACACTAATCATGGTTCAGGAGCGAGCATACTGTTTGTCATGCCACAAGGGGACACAATTCCTAAGTTATTCAAAATTTATTTTCCATGGACAAACAACATAACAAAATATGAGGACCTTGTGACCAGATTAAGAATGGTAATCAAATGGAAGATTAAACATTTACAAGTCTATGGAGGCTCTCAATTGGTAGTCTGACAAGTCAATGATGAATATGAAGCTAAGGATGAGAAACTTGCCCCATAAAATCACATGACATATAGTTTTAAGCAATATTATGATAACATCATCTTTCATCAAATACCTTGCATTCAAAACAGGGCAATAGATGCTATGGCAACCGTTGGTTAACTATTGGATATACCTATTAATATGCCTAAATTTGAATTTTTGGTAGAACATCTTTTGGTCCTTGCCTTTGATGTCTGAGATTCTACGATGGTGTGTGAACTTGTTAGTCCCATTTCCCCATGGTACAAAGACATATATGACTACCTTCATGCACAAATCCTACCCTTAGACCTTTCAAACAACCAATGTAGGACATTTATCTGTAAGTCTTCCAAATATACCATCATCGAAGATACCCTTTATAGACGTGCCTTAGACAATACCTTGTTGAGATGTCTCGATGCTAAAGAAGCACAAGCAACCTTATGTGTGGTACATGAGGGTATATGTGGATCCCATTCTAGCTGTCCTACGTTAGCTAAGAAGATTATGATATTGGGCTATTATTGGTCTACCATGAAAAATGACTCATATGTCTTTGTCAAGAAATGTCGACAGTTTCAGATACACGAAGACTTGATACATGTGCTAGCATAGGAGCTCCATTTGATAACTTCACCATGGACCTTTGCACAATGGGGACTTGATCTTATAGGTAAGATACATCCTGCATTCTCCAATGGTCATAAGTTCATCATAACCACAACCGAATACTTCACCAAGTGGATTGAGGCTATTCCTATGACCTACATTACTGACAGACAAATTTTCAAGTTTATCCATAATTACATCATTTGTGAGTATGGTGTTCCTCAATCCATAATCAGAGATAATGGCCACCCATTTTAAAACCAAGAAGTTTTCCATCTTTGTGAAGAATTTCATATCCAACATCACTTTCCCACTCCATATTATCCATAAGGTAATGACCAAGTTGAGGCATCTAACAAAACAATCATCAGAATCCTCAAAAATACTGTCAATGATGCTGGTCATGGCTGACATTTATAGCTTAATCCTACCTTATGGGATTACCGCACAAGCATTCACACTCCCACCGATGCCACTCCATACTCCTTGGTATTTGAGTCAAAAGCCATCTTACTAATAGAGGTCAAAATTCCTTCCCTAAGGGTATATTTTAAAGGGCATATTGATGATGAAGAGTACCATGTGTCAAGATTGCATGAGTTAGAATTCCTGTAAAAATGAAGACAAAAGGCACTAGATCATCCTCAAGCATATCAAAACCATCTTCATCACAACTATAACAGGATAGTTTTGAATTGACTCTCTGACATTGGTGACCTGGTCTTAATGGAAAATCCAAAGAATCAAGCAGAAGGAGAAAAACCAGGCAAGTTTGAACCAAACTAGTTAGGACATTACATTGTTACAGAAGCCTTTGGATCAGGAGCATATCAACTCAACCATTATCATCACCAATTAACAACCTTCATCTGAAGAGGTTCTATGCATAGCTTCTGAGAGCTTTATCTTAATCAAGTAATTATATATATATAAATTATAAAAAAAAAATTATAAAAATTGTTACCTTAATGAAAATCTGGAAAACAGGCGTCTTTGTAACACCAATTTTTTTTTTGAAAAATCAGCAAAATAATAAAGAGAAATAACTCGTCCAATAGTGAAAACCACTTCGGTGGTGCTTTGGATAAGTACCACGGTGAAAACCTGGAAAATAGGTGCCATGTGTAGTTGACTTCACTCCTTTGTCTATCATTACACCCATAATAAATGGTTGTCCTTTTCATAATTTGGAATGATTGATATCAAGTCCACTCCATGTCCCCATTCCATCCTGTTGGTCTTATACTCGATTGGGGGCAACTACTCGACCTATGTCATTTGGACCTTGCACTTGTTTCAACACCATAAAATGTCTTGAAAAAATCCAAAAAAAAAAAACATCATAAATTATCCTCAAAAAATCTAAAAAGATTATAAAACTGTAGAAAGACAAAAAAATCAAAACATGTAAAAAATCACCAAAATAGAGTCAGATTCCATTGTGTCAAGTCAATTTTAGACATAGTCAAACTACATTGCCTCTACGAATGGACATAGGCAAGGCCATCACTTGATGCGTCCTCGAGGCATTAGGTCCATATTTCTAGGTTTTTCATGCATCACACACATAACTCCTTTGTACATCAAAGTCATTGGTCAAGTCGAACTACGAGGTCTTTGTGTGTATAACGTAGGCAAGGCCATCAATCGATGAGCCCCCGAGGCCACACTAGGTTAGTCCTTTAGGGTTTATCACATTCACTATTACACACGTCAGATAACATCAAGTTAAGTAAATATTTTTCTATTATTTATGTCAATCAAAGTCTAGTTGAACTATGAGGTCTCTATATGTATAATGTAGGAAAGGCCATCAATCGATGAGCCCCCGAGGCCGCACTAGGTCAGTCCTTTAGGGTAAATTGTGTGAGTCAATGTAAGTCATACACTATCATCACACATAAACAATAGTCAAAACATCAAGACAAGTCACACTTCAACAAGACAACAAGTCAACAATGTCATTAAGTCAAACCAACAAAATTGCCAAAACAATCAAACTTTTGTCTTATACAAGATGTGTCCTTCTTGACAACATAAAGTATCACTTAATCAAACATTACTAGTGCCTTAAATAAATAGCTACATTTAATCAAAACTAGACTCAACGTCTTATATGATATGTGCCTTTCTGAAACCAGGCTTCATCATTGCCTTAGACAGGTGGCCACATGATCGAAACCAAACTCAATGTCTTATACGATATGTGTCTTACCTATAATCAAGATTCGTCAACAAACAATCAAACAAGATGAAATTTTGGAAAATATTTTTACTGGCTATTGACTTTGTGGCTTGTTTTGTCTTATATTTTTTGGCTTTGTCTTTGAGTCCAGTTACTTGCTTTCTCGAGGATGTACCATGAAGGATTTAGAGAAGCAAAGATGTCTCATGACTCTTTTTATTTGATTGTTGTCTGTTGACTATCTTTTAACTTGGTTTTCAAGCTAGGTTACTAGCTTCCTCAAGGATTTACCATGAAGGATTTAGGAGCAATGATGTCTCATGACTTTGTCTTTTTCTTTGATTGTTGTCTATGGTTTGTCTTGACAAAAAGACTGGGGCAAGTTTTTCCCTTAGTATGAACCAGGACACTTCTTGTCTGCAACTGTTAGTTTTAGCAAGTGGATGACTTTGTACACCTTGGTCTATCTCATATCATGGTGTTTATTATCCATTTGTGTCATGTACCACCCAATGATGATTTAATACAAGACTTAGTATGTATTTGGAAAAATAATGAAGATTCTATATTCTTCTAACAATCATTTCTAATACTAACATCTAGCTTATCCTGTGTTAACATTTCTTCTATCCTACATACTGACGGAGTCCTGTGACATGCAAAAAAGAAGAAGTAATCTTTTATAAACTATCATACATATGTACATGTAGTAAAACATATGTCTATGCTGCATCTCAAAAAAAAAAAATATACATATCCTTCACAGCTAGGTAACCATGGCATACATGAATTTACCATTAATAGTTGAACATTTTATAAATATCTACATGGCATTATACATAATAAAATCATATTGCATATCATTATCATAAACATAGAATGCATACATGACATTTATCAATACCATGCATTCATCATCACATCTAATAAACACATCATCATAGGAAATAAAACATCATAATCCATAACATGTGCATGCATAATCATATAGAACATTGCATAATCATATAGAACACTGCATAATCATATAAACAACTGCAAATCATATAATCACTGCAAAAAATGATATATATATATATATCACTCAAAAAAAATAAGTGTCATAGTACAATGTCAGAATGTATCAATCCAAATGGACTCATTGGCTCTATGATCATAATACAATGTCTACAAATATACACATGTCTCTAAGATGTACTCCCACTTCTCCCATGTGGAGTTTGAGTGGGAAATTGACAATGAGGTGCTTGTTGTGTAGAAGGAGACCTGTCATATGGTCATGTCCTGGGTGGTCCCACCACATCATCTGTACTTTGTGAAGGGTTGTGTAACTAGCTCTGAGAACTCTTGTTGTGTTCCTATGAATAACTAGGAGCTCGTCTCTCGGGAGGTACCTTTGCCTCATATAGATCCCTATAATATCTCTCCCTATCACTAGCTTTGACCAACTCCTGAGAAAATGTTGCAGCCTGTCTAGTGCATAGGGCCCTCAACACTACAAACCTCCCCTCTATCTCTTGCCTCCTAGACACTACTTGATCTTTGTCCATATATGCACTATCCCTCTCTATATGCATAACATCTCATTCTGTAGTCATTTCCCTCACCCTCTCCTCTAAGGCCTCTACTTGGGCCTGTAACTCTGCCAACCTCTGATCACTAGGACCCTCCTCCTCTGAATGTGGTATCTCTCCCACCTCGATATCCCACTCCTCCACTATCCTATCTCAGAGCTCCCTCTCCTACTCCCCCATCTCCTCCTCCTCCTCCTCATCTTGATAACTGACCAACATACCAAGGGCATCTATCTCCATCTCCTCCCCACTAGCCTCCTCCTTTGCATGCTCGTACCCAATGAACTCATTAGCAACATGCTTTGGACCTATCTCCACCTTTCCTCCTCCACTAAAATCTAACATCTACATATCCTCTCCCTCACCCTCCTCCACACGAACGGGTGACAACCCACGGTCCCTCCCACATCTACTGCCTTGTCAACCTCGTTGACCACCTCTCCCACCTCCACCTCTACCACCATCCCCACCACCTCTACCACCTCTACCACCACGTCAACCTCGTGGTCCTATACCCCATCACTCTACTGATGCCAACTAATCTGGATCTTTATAGGGAATGGGCATGTGCTCTGCCGACTAAGCATCATATGTTGCGGTGGTCCCCAGATCTGCTACACCACCACTGCAACCCCACTGAATAGGCTATAAGGTCTGAATTTCTACCTTTGTTGTCACAACAAGAATCATAGGCCCCCATAATGGAACCTCTCTAGAAGACCAAGCAAAGTCAGCTCGTTCTCATGGCGCATCCTGGACCTCCCCAAATTGTTGCAGGACTTGATATGGAAGGTGTCTCTCAATAATATGTACACTAGATACAATCCTTCTAATCAGGTACTATGTTTGTCTGCAAAATGGTAAATGTTTGTCCTCATCTCTCCACCGAGCACAATCCATATAAGGTCTCCATATAAATTGTACAAGTGTGTCAATGACATGCCTCCAATAACCCGTGTCTTCGACACGGCTCTAGCTAATATTTCTCACATAATGAAAAACATAAGGGGATCTACCATCTAAATCTGCTATCACTAGGGGATGGAACACAACAATGTGTTCCCACACTCAGATCATCAGTAAAGTAGTACCACAACTCATCGATTATGCATCTCTATAAGCTATGTCATGTAAAGGAAAATATAGCATCGCTAATAAACAAGGGCCTCATGCATAAACAACCTATTGCTCTAACATTCCAACTATGGAAACCCATGACCTTGATGGTCAAGAAGAAAAATCTCGACAATCAATCCGCTCATATCTCTTGGCGAAGACATGCCATCTAATCTCATAATGCTCGATACTGAGCTATCTAATGTCATCATATACATAAAACCGGGTGAGCTCGCTATAACCTCTCTAGGTATCATACATGACTCTCATTTATAATCGGTAATCTTAAAATCCTATATACATCCTCTAAAGTAACTATAGCCTCTCTAGTAGGTAGGTGAAAAGAGGAGGTCTCTAAGTATCATCACTTGTAGAGAGTAGTCAACATACCTCGGTTAGCCCGAATAGTGGGCATAGTGCAAACATGATGTAAACCTAGACTCCATATCAAGCGTATCTTGGTACTCTACAATTGGTCTCGCAACTCATATGTGGTCGGCCTCGACTCCCGGGTGTATATTGGATTCAAAATAGTCTACAAATGCAAAACAATAGTTTATGTCAAAAATGTTGATAGGAAAATGCATCGCTTTAATATCACATGTGGTGTAAAATTCACATGCGTCATTTTAATTTGCACATGCATTGCACAAACCTATATGCATCATTCAACAATGCATACATGTTTCTCTAATACAAATGTGTCATACTATCAAGCACACCTACCTATCATGCATATGTGTCACACTTTTACAAATATGGTGCAAAATTAATCACTTGTCTACCATACGATGCGATGCACTATTCTACATGTGACACTGTTATTCACAAATGTGATGCAATCATACACATGTGGTGCACACTAATCCAAATGTGTTGATTTAACTAAATTCCCTAATTGGACCTAGACATGTTTGTACATATGCATCATTTTATGAGCACGTGTGTCATGTACGAACGCATATTCGTTGATCCTAAAGTGATGCATATGAAAATTAAACTTTAAATGCCCAAAAATACGTGAAATTTAAAATTCAAAAGGTGGTTCAAAGGTACATACCGAGGCTACTGCGTTGGTCGAGCATTTGAAGTTCCAAATGTGATAATTGCGGTGCTCTGTGTATAGAATGAGAGACATCTTCACCAATATCTCTAGACCAAAATCAAGGTTTCTCAAAGTTTAGGGGTGCAAATGATTTGTTTTTCCACCCAAATCCTATTTATACCTATGGTTTTGGAGGGTCTTTCTCCAACCTTCTATACTAGATGGACTATTTGCCAAGTTCTCACATCCATTTCACATACCAAACCACTTCAAAATCAATTTCTTTCACCACCATATAATTTCTGCCTATCAAATTATATAGGGGAGAAGACCCAGTTACCGTCACCTCTGTGCTCACTCCACCCCCCAAATTTTTTTTAACTTTGACCCAGTACAAAACTTTATTTGAACAAATAAAAGATTACAACACCACCAATAGTTGCTTATAAAAGGATTTGTAGCTCACCAATCATAATAGACAGCTAAACATGCTTTTTCATTTACAAATAAAGTCAACTTGCACATAAAAAGGCTCATTTACAATTTAATTTAAAACATGTACTGTTACAAATAGCACCACTTGCAATATTTTATCCCTCATTACTTTTTATATTTACAACTACACATGCACACTTAATGGTGCTTTACATGACATTATCACAATCTCCTATTAACTCTATGGGATTTCAAATGCATAGTCTTCCACACACTCCCTGGTAAATATATGTATTTACTCCATTTCTTGTAGGTAACCGCACAATTAAATACAGGTGTAAGGCTCCCCAAATAGACATCAAATCCAAATATAATGCAGAATTCACTCATATCATCTCTAACAACCTATGTAACTGGCATGTACAAATTCAAATGTTCAAACAAAGTCAAATTTCAAACTCAGCAACTAAATTGAATGCATTCAATTGCCACATTTGAATTCATAAATAAGAGGGGGAAAGTAGCCAGTGTCTCTACAGAATTCAGAGCATCGACAGACATCCTCTGCACATTCCTCTACAATTTTAGGTTGGTACTTCATACATTCTACTTATAGTTATTTTCATGAACTGTGCATTTAACATTTATATTTATGCAGTGTCTTCTTACTTTCATGAACTGTGCATTTAACATTTATATTTATATTTATGCAGTGTCTTCTTACTTTCATCAACTGTGCAATATTTAACATTTATATTTATGCACTGTCTTTTTACTTTACTTTATAAGTAAATGAAGGGTTCTTTTGTTGTCTTTACAAGATGTGCAAAACGAATTCTCCTAAGTTTTGTAGAAATTATTTTATATTGTTTACTATGTTTCCTTTGGCTGTCCAATACAACAAACTACCATTTGAATACGTTTCATTTGGATGTCCAATATAAAAGACTAGCATTTGTCACATTCTGTGTCTCTTTTTCATTCAGCAAATTGATATATATGTGTGTATCCTTTGCCTATCCTTTGGCAATGCAAACAATGGTACTGGTAAATCATTTTCTTCTACATCTTATTGAATTTGTAAAGGAATGTGTACAATTTTATACCTATAAAACACACATTAAGCAATGTCTTTCAAATTGTAAATGAATCTGTGCAATGTTTTATACATTCATTTACAAATTATGTGTCTGTTGTCTCTTGTTCATTGAGAAGATTGATATATATGTTTGTTTCCTTTAACTATCCTTTGAAAATGCAAACAATGGTACTGTTTAATCATTTTCTTCTACATCTTTCATGACCCGTGAAGGGTTTATTCGATGATTGAAAAATTATTACTACTTGTTTATGAAATATATCATTCCTCTTACATGCATTTTCGCCATGTGCTATTTGATTTTGATGAGTCATGGTGCTATTTTTTTCTCCCACATTGCATGTATGTATGCATGCACATACATACATACATACATACATACATATATATATAGATATGTATACATATATGTATGTATGTATGCATGTATGTATATATAAAAATGTCTATCCATGCTGTGAGGTAACAACAAACATCATTCTCCTTTCAAAGTGTATGTATGTATGCACATACATATATACATACATATATATATACATACATACATACATATATATGTATGTATGCATATATATATGTTGGTGTTTTACACGGCGATCTATTTGGGGTTAAATGATTTCCTCTCCCTGTTTGTATCATGATTTTGTCTGCAGAAATGATAGGGGAATTTCGTGGGTTTTAGCACATGTCTGCACAAAATGATTAATGGTTTGCATCGACCTTTTTATAAAAAACCCATGTGAATACGACCATAAATCGGCAAACCCATCTAGTATACACCCTTTTTGTGAAAACCCTTGCTTTGTTTTTCCAAATACGGGTTTATTTGGGGTTAAATGATTAAATACCACTTGGTAAAGTCGACTATCTCATGATATTGTCTCCACAAATGATGAGGAATTGCATGGGTTTCACCACATGTCTGCAAATTAATCTCATGAAACCCTTGATTTGAACATTGATGGAAAAGAATGGGGTAGCCACCAAAAAAAACATTAGTCATATGCTTAAATCGGACCCCAAATGAAGATTAATTAGGGTGTAATGTGTTTGGTGTCTACTCCTAAAGTAAGGAGATTAATATGTAGGAGTGATTTTTAATAGGCATCAATTTGATTTGAAAATGAATTTTTAAGGTGCCAACGAGAATTAGACCCATTGACTTTTCAGCGGATTTGAATGATATAATAGTTTTATTTAAATGTTAATAGTGACACATTTAGCACTATTTTCTACTTTTCATTGTATATCAGTCTAATTATATGTCCAGGATCATAGTTTTTTGACTCTTTATGGCTTACAATGTACAGGATCAGTGGCAATCATGGCACCAGGGCAGAAGAGGAAAAGACCGTCTCAGAGGCGCTCGATTAGAGTACCTCGTGGAGTGACATTCAATGTTCCAGATCTTTTTGATGAAGAGACACCAGTCAACATGAATGAGGAAGTTATTTCTGAAAATGCACAACGGACCAATGAAAATGATGGTTTTGAACCTACTATTCATAATACTGAGGTAGAAATGGAACCACCACCTACTGACCATGTGACAACCCCAAATCTGAGCATGAAAACTTGGTCTATGGATGACGTGGAAAAAGCCATTGCAGATGTTGAGGACAAGAGAATGTCAATCAGAGGTTCAGCGACCAAATGGGGAATCCCACCTAGCAGTTTGCGGGCATGGCTCAATGGTGTGACATCCACAAAAAAAGGGGGCCCCAAACAATCCTAACTGATGAAGAAGAAGCTGAAATTGTGTAGTGGTGTAAAGATATGGCTAATATTGGCCATGGCCTTCAAGTGTCACAGCTTAAGTCAACGGTGGCCGAAATGGTTGGAGTAAGGCCTAACCCATTCACAAATGGGATACCAGGGAGGTCATGGTGGGTTGGGTTTCGTCAAAGGCATCCCGATCTAACAATTTGAACACCTGAAGGAGTGGACACAAATCGAGCTATAATGCTATGCCCAGAAATAGTTTCTTCATTATATCATAACTTGGAGGAGTTGTACAACAAACTTAATTATGGGCCCAACAAAATATGGAACTACGATGAAACAGGTGTGTAGGCTGGCAGAAATTGTGCACTAAGAGTTATTGCAAAAATAGGGATGAAATGTGTTCCACAATTGATTGCTAAAAGCAAAGAATGGATCACTGTTCTAGCTTGTGTTAGTGCAGCAGGTCAAGCTATACCTAGTTACTATTTGTTCAAGTCCAAAAGGAACATTAAAAACTATATTTCTAATTGTGAGCCAAGGGCATGCATGGCAATCCAAGAGCATGCTTGGATGACCAAAGAATTATTTTGTGGAATGGTTGAAACAATTTGCAAGAAATGTCCAAGGAGGGGTATCACCATCCAACAAACAACTTCTCATATTTGATGGTCATGGCAGCCATGTTGCATTCAAAAATGATTGAAGAAGCAAAGACTATGGGAATAGATCTGCTCACACTTCCTGCACATTGTAGCCACAGATTGCAGCCCCTTGATGTTAGTGTGTTCTCACCATTTAAGAACTACTTCAAACAACAAAGGAGTATATGGCGCTCTGAAAATCTTCAACTTGACATTGGAAGGGTAGAGTTGGCAACACTTGCCAACAAAACTTTACAAGCTTTGACCTCTAATAACATTGCAAGTGGTTTTCGAAGAATGGGAATTTGGCCATTAGATAAACATGCACTTGACTTCGATATGGGCCCAAGCCAAGATTTTATGGTTGACGAGGAAGGAACTGCATTGGGAGTAGAAATAGAGGGTGATACAACTGATGATGAGGCATAGTTCATGGTAGTGGAAACATGTTTGAGGATAGCAGGTTGGAATGAGGATCAGATTAGACAATTTGTGGACACCTTTTCTGCAAGCATAGCCCCAAATCCAACAAATGAAGAAGGATATTGCCCAAAAAATAATGAGACAACAGAAATTGAGACAACTGCAAATGAAGAGAGTCTCAATCTACCATTTGAATTTTAAGAAGCAGCTTTGAACCTAGGGGTACATCTCAATTTCATTCAAGTGGATGAAGGGTTGTCCATGCCATCACCACCAGATGTTGATCCTGAAGATGTCATCCATTACTTCACAACTGGAAGAAATTGGGAGGCCGAAAATGATGATGAGGATGGACTCGAAGGCAATGACTCAAGTGACAAAGAGGCTGACTATGTGCCATGCACAAAAGTCAATGATCAACAACCAGCAGGCAGGAGAAGTAGTTTTTTCAACTCCCAATGAAAAGGGTGCACCAATCATCTAATACAGGTCGCAATGGGGTCCTACGCCTTAGTAGGTAGTCTCAAATTTTGACATCAGATGATTTCTTCAATTTGCTGAATGAACAAGAGGCACATAAATGAAGAAACCAAGAATTGCAGCAAAGGAAAAGGGAGCAAATGGCTGAAAAGAAGGTAGAAAGAGAAGCAATCCTCGCAGAGAGGGAGGCCAAGAGATTGGAGCGTGTTGCAAAAAAACAAAAAATTGCAGAGGAGAAGTTGAGGCAGTGACAATAAAAGGAGCTTGAAAGGGAGCAAGCAAATGTTGCTCGACAATTGAAGGAAAACCAAAAGTAGGCAGAAAGAATAGAAAGAAATAGAAGTAAGAGTACTCCTACAACTCCTCTTCCAAGTCAACATCCGATTTTAAGGGACATGGTTAACATTTTGGCTCTAGCCTTTGCTGCTCTTAGTAGCATACAAAATTTGTCTTCTGAAGGCTACTCTCCATAGTTACAATTCACTCCAGAGGAAAATCATGCATTGCTTGCTTGTATCGTAAGTGCCATACAAAATAATCCACAGTCCTTAACATCTTCTCCAGTTGATACGGAGTCAGTTGACCCCCAAGGACACACCACTTCTTAATCAGATCTATGGATGTCTGATTAAGATTTTTTGTTGTCAACTTTTTGACCTCGAAGTGTGCTAGAGTGTTTTGTGTTCAACCAAATGCTAGTCTATTGTATTGGACAACCAGAGGATACTACTGTCTAATTTTATAGAACTGAATGGTAGTTTATGGTCAACTATATACTTTGATGTATGCTAGTGTCTTTTTTGTAAGACTAAAGACTCCTTGTCTTCTTTCCAACTTTTCAGTCATCATGGTTATGGTGTCTTAATCATGTTTAAATTTAATGATATATGCTTTTGTGATTCAAAATCGATTTTGTGTTGGTTGTATTCATCTATCATTTTGTTGGATATGTGTTTTTTGTATTCATCTAACTAACATTGTTGAATATATATATATATATGTATACACATATAAGTATATGCATACATATATATATTACTATACATGTATATGTATCATATCCATAAATTGTAACTGTAAGTGTAAGTGGAAATCAATCTAATTGTAAATTGTAAGTGTGCTTTTATAATGAATAAGAAAAATGAACATCATATATAATCACAATGTCTACCAGGTCACAACCAAAGTATACATGCTCTTATAATTTGACATGCTCTTTACAACCTTCCTAGCTGCGTATACATGCATACATATATGTAAATATATATATATATGTATGTATGTATATACATACATACATACATAAATTCATACATATATGCATACATACATATGTGTACGTATGTATACACAACTAAGTATATGCATACATATATGTATACATCTATATGCAACATATCCATAAATTAATATATTTGAAATTATAAAATTTTCAACACCTACATTTGGAAATTGTGAACCCCTAAACCTGCAAATGCACAAAGAAGCCAAACATTGTTAGTGTTAGTTCAAGAATGGATGTAAAGATTTGAGGAATTCCCCATAAAAATCCATTTATTCAAACTTAACTAAGAAATGAAGAACACAAGTAAATTTTAAAAGAAACTCTATCTTAATTAAGCTAATAACATGATGATTCCATGGGGGAATTGGTGCCAATGGATTGTTGCGATTGGCCCTTTCCCAATTCCTAAATGCTTGATTGAATGATAGAAATGGTCAAATCTCCAAAGAGATTTGAGCATAACCTTGTTACAAAATCTCAAATATGGTGGATAATTGGATGAAATTGGCAAAATTAGTTCTCGATTGTAGAGAGTAACTTTTCATATGAGTTGTGGATGAAGATTGAGGAGAAGAGTCTCCAATTTATAGATTTCAAAGATTGGAAGAAGAGTGAGTTTGAGCAATGTGGGATCACTCAACATCCAATGGCCAAGTTCCACTTGTCAAGATGTGAATGGTTGATGGTTGTGCACATTTTGATCAATGTGCATGATAAATGCCATCAGATTCAAATTTGAATTTTGAAAGTTGGCAAGTTTAGAGGGAAGGGAAATGGAGTTAATGTCACTTGGCTCAAGGCTAAGGACATGTAAGAGGCATTAAATGCCTTGTTGGAAGCACCCATTGAATTTGAATTCAAAATAAGGGAATATTCCCTTTTGATGCTTTGTGAGGGAAAATAGAAGAATTAATAAATCAAATTATTTGATTTATTGTGCAACTTGCAAAATCTAGAGGATTTTAGTGAGAGGGATTAACTTAATCAAAGTTTTGATTAATTTAATGAAGAATTAGATGATTTGACCATTTTGACTCAAATAGATGAATTAATTTAAATCAGAATTGATGGGAAATGATTTAATTAAATAAATGATTTGATTTATTTAACTAAGGAGGAATATGTTAGATTAAATCAAATAAGGTTTTAATTTATTTAATTTAATAAGAGGACTTTAGAGAATTTAATCAAATAAAAAGATTTATTTAATTAAACAGAGATGTAAGGTCAATTAAATTAAATTGATTAATTTAATTATTGAAAGAGGAAGACTTAATCAAATAAACAATGATTTATTAAATTAAGAGATGAAATGATGAGAGTATGATTTAGGAGGAAATGTCATTAGTAATCAGGATCAAATGTGCCAGATCGAGAATGTACATTTTTCATGTCTACATTTTGCCCCTCTTTGAAGCAATGTACTTGTTGCATTGATTCAAAGAATAAAATGTTGTGATCAAAGTTCAAAATTTCTCGATTTTTTAGATGCCCCACTATTGCCCCAGCAGAAGGATTATGTTGGTATATTGCCCCCTCGAGAGATCGAGCGGAAAATGTTCGATTTTCTGATCAAGATCACGATAAAATGCGATAGGAGTGGTTCTATTGATGAGAAAACGCAATATAACTCTTTGATGTAGACCAATCTGATGATGTATAGACAGTCATCGGCCATGGGTAGCCTCGTGTATATTTTGATATGACACACTGATGTTAGTAAAGATAGAAGAATGAGAAGAATGGAATGGATGGAAGGAAGATCCACACAAGTTCACATTATTACCGATGATGATGATGATTTGCTAGGAATTGGGATTTTCAAAGGGACAATTACATTATGTTTGATAACACCCATAGGTACGAGGCATCAAGGTATAAAGGACTAGGATGGCGTTGTACCTAGTGTGATGGACTTTGACTCATCAAACAAATACAAGTACTCTTGTTCACACTTGACAAACATAACCTTATTCAGAATGCAGTTAAGATATTCTAAACATCTCGAGCCAAAACATAAAAAGGCAAGCCTTCTTATGTGGTCAAGAAGATACCTAAAACATCCTTCCTACAAACAAAACAAAGTATGGATGATGAAGTTATTTTACAAGAATATCCAACAAGCACAGCAGATAAAAAGATAATGATCATTGCCCCATTTCTTTCTCTCTAAACCTGTTTTGTTTAGGCATCATCGAGAGGTCCTTGGAATGAGCACAAAATAAGATAAGTCAAAAAGACCAAAATAAAGTAAACAAACAAGCTGATGTTCATCATACCGCTAGCCAAGGTTAAAGTACTGCAGGGTACGTGATGCTTATGTCCATCATGGGAAAGCTTCATCCTAGGACATGTAGTGATCAGGGTTTTGGTGAGATTGATTGGATGATAAGCTATTGATACTTCGAGTTGACCAACTTTCTTGCTTATTGACTTAGGCGTTTACTTTGGAACCTGCTAAACTTGCTTCTGACTGACTCACCAAAGGGTGAAAGTGATGATGATTTATTATGAGTGATGAAAATCATGGGTGAAAGTGAGATGAAATGGATGCACCATTTTGGGTTTTTCATATATTTTGAGGTTGTTTTTGGTATTTTCAAGATTTTATGACGAACAAAATAACTTAAAGACCTATCCTAGGGGTCTCAGGAGCTGATCCATAGATTAGCCTTCCTTGCGTTATACACACAGAGACCACGTAGTTCGACTGATGACAAACTTGACTTAATGAAAAGATAGATGGGCAAACAGGTTGCCCCCCTTTTTATTGCTTAAAGGACTGACTTAATATGCAGACTTACATGCGAAAAGGGATTGCCAATGCGACGAACACCTAAGGGACTGACCTAACCATCTCGGGAGATGATCAAAGATCAACCTTGCCTACGTTCAAGCTTAGAGACGACATAGTTCGACAAGGTGAAAAATTGACAAGACTAAATGATGAATTTTTGAATATTTTATGATATTTAGACATGTTTTTGGATTTTTGATGATTTGGATGTTTTTGAATTTTCGCATGATTTTGCCAATTTGGATATGATATGTGATGACATCAATGCTTTATTTTGAGATTTTGTTGAAAACCAAGCTTAATGTTGATCAATCGAATTGATGGATTGATAGTTTGACTAAGTGTGTTAAGTCAAACAAAAGTGATAATGCACTTGTAAACTCTAGGAAGTTGTGTTATCCTAGAATAAATTCATACACAAGATGATAGTTTGACTAAGTGTGTTAAGTCAAACAAGGTGATAATTGATTGGATTCGATTGATCAAGATTGATGAAGCTTGATTTGGAAAAAAATTGCTTTGATGATTTGATGTGACATTGAAGTACACATTAGATGCAACTGATATTGATTGTTTGGATTGATGTTCAATGAAAGATAGAGCATGATAAGGAACATCTTCTTGTCAAAATATGCCATGGGCTAGTGATTTAGATCTTTGGCTCGCAAATGCTTTGATTAGTTTGATTTTATGTTTTCCAATGTTCGAATCACCACATAAGTAGGAGGATATATATCAAGATTTATTCTTGAAACAAGATGCAAATATCTGCCCCCAGTGTCTAGCAATGTACGAAATGCCATGGGTGGAATCTTGGATTCTTGGATAGACGGATGGACGATTTGATATGGATAATCTTATGATAAGATGAGGGTGCTAAAAATAGAGGACGCTCATTTAGATATTGCTCAGATAGGATTGGGTAAGATGGGATCGATGAAAATGACCCATGTTAAGATGTTTAAAGTGTGCACCAAACCTTCATCAAGATCTAGATAAGGTAGATAGCTGGAAATGGGTTGGATAAATGGTTCATGGATGAACGGATTTATGTTGGCTTTATTATGGATGCGATAAGATGCTTTCTTCTGAATTAGTGCATGCAGATGCTTGATTCTACACATGATGCCTGTTTGCCAGGTTTTCATCACGGTACTTGTCCAAAACGCCACCGAAGTGGTTTTCACTAGAGAAATATTTTTTTCTTTACTGTTTTTAATCCATTTTTTTTTTGGATTTTTTGTATTTTTTGATTTTTTTGTATTTTCTGAGAGATTTTAAGGTGATGCTGAACCACCTAGTGGTGATAATGTAGATGATTTTGTCATAATGTGCCATCGGTATCCTGCTTGAAGAAGTTGCCTTGCCAAGATACGTGCACTTGAATGCAACTTTTGAGATTCTTGATCTGCTTTGTTGATACTGGAGTTAACTCTGTCTTTGTGCATACATCGCGATAGAGTGCCTTCTGAATCCTTATGATGAAGGGTTGTTTCCAAAACACGGTCAATGTGAGAATTGGATATCATGCATGGAGGCGTGGATGGAGTGTGTTTAGGGATAAAAGATGTATTGGTTGACAGTTTGGAGCCTTTGATTCTCCAAACTTGGGAAGATGAGCAATAATGAGTGGATATGGAAGTGTGCATGGAATTAGGACCAACTACTTGATACACTTTGTATGTTGGTTGAGAAGCATGTTTTCTCTTTTGTGGACATCTTTGATGGATACTTTTCCCTTTTTTATTTTGCCCCATAGTTTCTTTGACTAATGGAGTTTGATAAGGATAGTTGTTCTTTGTACTCTTTGGCATCCACTTGTATTTTATTTGTCCTTCGTACTTCGTCCTTTGATTCAAATCTTTCTTTTGACGTTGGTCCCAATTTTTGGATGGGGTGATGGGTGGATGAAGATTTATGATGTGACAGGTTGTAGTATTGGCATTGGTTTCACCATAAGGATCCTTCGTGCCCCCTATGTTGATGTTTTCTCGAGATGAAGTTGCCCCCAATATAGTGATAGTAGCACCTTTATTCTTTGATTCTCCTTGTTCTAAGATGCCTTGTTCAGAATGCATTCTCTGACGAATGACCTTTGTCGATGATGTTATTCCAATTTGCTGCTTTGTTGACTCTAGAATATCCTGTTCATTTTGACTTGTTTCCTTAAGTGGATAATGTTGGATATCTTCATATATGATGTCCTCAGTCTGAATTTGGGATATATATGATCCTGATGTTGACAATTCAGTTTGACTGTAGGAACCAATAACCTGCCCTTTTTGTGCAATAATGTCAGGAGTAAAATAATCATGTTCTGAATGAAGACCATCTATGTGTCCATCCAAGGAAAGCATCTCATGGGTAGATGGAGGAGTATGTGCTATGTGGATGTGATCATTATTTGTGAAATCTTGTACGAGAGTGGTCATCACCTTATTGTAGTATCTTGCATATAAAAATTCTTGATCTTGATTAATGTCGGAATTTCTTTCAACATGCTTTGGATCAAGTTCTTGACATGGGTCAGTTTCAAAGGATGGATTTCTTTCAAAGGGTTCTTGGACATCATCATAAGGCATTGGGAGTGGCTCAATATCCTCTTGATCTTTGAGTGGACTTGGATCAAATGGTGAGTTGAGATGTTCTTCAATATCTGTAACCATGAGGTCAAAGGATGTCAATATGTCTGGGAAAGGTCCATTGCTAGACTTTGGTGAAATATGTTGATCATGCTTTTGAATAAATTCTTGAGATATGTCCTCTAACTCATTAGGTGGTGTAGAGACATTGTCAACACGATCATTCATGGCTGGATCTTGGTTCATGTCGATAGGATCAAATAACATCAACACTCCTTGAAATAGATCTTTGTAGGAGGGGTCTTGATCATGACTAAAAAATGGCTCTTGATGTATGTTGATTTGATCATGAGATGAGGTGGAAACATCTTCAAGGTGTTCATCAATGAAAAGATCTTGATTATTGTTTTCGACAACTGTGGTGGGAATCTGTTGCAAGCTCTGCTGAGTGAGTAATTCCTGCGTTTGATGCTGAGCCAACAATGCTTGTTGTTGGTCATGTTGTTGTTGTGCCAACAATGCTTGGTGCTGGGCTTGCTGTTGTGTTGCTTGTTGATGGATTGCTTGCAATAATGCCTAGAATTGTGCTTGTGCTTGCGCTTGTTGGGCTACTTGAGTCACTTGTGCTTGCTGAGTAGCTAGATGTGCAACTTGTTGGGCTTGGAGTTCCTTTTTGCAGGAAGCTTCTTGAGTGGCTGGCAACTTGATGGAGAATGAATTGGTCGTGTTGTGTTTTGGCGGTGGTGGTGGTGGTGGTGGGTTGGGGATGGTGTTGATTGTTGGGGTGAGTGGAACAATCTCATTGATTGCCAAGGTTTGAGTGGTGAATGGTGTGATTGAGATTCTTGGTCTTTGAGACATTTGAGGAACAGTAGATGTGTTAACCGTTGGGGTTTCTTGGGTGGTTACCATTTGTTGTTGCGATATTGTTGGCAAAATGGGATGATTTGGTATTATAGGTTGATTTAGGTAACTTTGATTTTTCATGGTGTTACCTTGACTTGAATCAACATATGGAGTTGCCAACATACTGCTAAGATTTTGAACAACATTAGGGGGATTTGAAAGCATATCTATCCCAAAGCTCACCAAGTATGGATTTGAAATGATCATGTTTGGTAAATTTGCACTTGGCATGTATGCATTTGGTGGGATAATGTTGTTTGGAAAACTCATGCATTGAGCGTTTGGTTGATAGATTTGTAATTTTGGACTTGGATTTAAATTTACCATTGGGAAAGGTGTTCCAAACTTTAGATTGGGCATACTCACATTCATATCGTTGAAGTTTGGAGGAGATAATGATGTCATGTTTGAATGTGCATTTTGATAATCAATTGGAATTGGAAGGCTTGGATAGTTTGGTTGAATCCAATTGCTCATGATGTATGGATCTAGTTTATATTCCATGTTCCTCTTGTGTTGTGATCTTGTTGTGAGAGTGAACCTCTAAGGTGTTTAGGACCAATGATGAGATGGAGGATGAAAGGGGTGAATGATATGGGTGATTGAACTTCTAGGAACTTTGGATCAATGCTAGACTTTAGGGATTGATTTGATTTGATTTTTAATGGATAGTTTGACTAGGTGTGTTAAGCCAAACAAGATGATGGTGAATTTGTAAACCCTAGGAAGTTGTGTTATCCTAGGGAAAACTCACATAAGAGAACGAATTGGCTAAGTGTGTTAAGCCAATCAAAGTGATCGTGAACTAGTAGACCTTAGGAATTTGTGTTATCCTAGAGGCAAATTTGTTCAAGAAGATTGATAATTTGACTAGGTGCGTTAAGTCAAACAAGGTGATGTTGATTTTCCAAAAGTCTAGCATAAGGATGTTTCCAAGGTTCCCAAAAGTTGTTGGTGAGATGGAATTTGATTGATGTTTGGATGAATGGGTGAAGTGTTTGAATTGATCCTAGATGACCCTATGAGGACTTACTTACAAGACCAAGGTGATGAAGAACATGCTTTTCCCTAGAAGAAACTCAAACCAAAAGACCAATGTCTACATGAAAACCAAATGACTCAAAACGGATCAAGCACATGTGTGGTTCAATTGTTTCTTTATCTTGGCTTTAATGATTTCTTTTTACCAAAGACACTTGCTTGATTATGTTTCAAACTATATGTCTAATGTCCCACTTTCTTTCTCATCCCACTAGGTCCATTCTGTGGAAATCGAGGAAAATAGAACAAAAGTTCCTTATGTTTAACCTTGTTGAAAATAAATGACGATAGAATTTGTGCACTTAGAAACCTCTAGAAACATGATTCCTAGGGAAAGCAAGAGTGTCCAAATTCATCAAAAGGTATTCGTTTCCCACAAGGTGCTTGAAATTTGACGGTTTTTGTGAATGTTTGTTTTCAAATGTTTTCAAGATCAAGCAATGTATTTCTTCCAAGCACTTTTACACTCCTAGGATGATGAGACAATATCTTGTTGGGTTCCCACTTGGATAAATCCAGCTGCACATATCTTGTGCGAATGGCTAAATGCTTGACCACACTAGCTCCCCTCCACGACACTCACTTATTCGGGTCAGCCAAGCATTAGTACCCATGAATCTCCCATGGCATACCTTCCATTTCCACAACAAGACCACATGTTACGTGGGGTGGCTTCAAAGGACATAACCTTTTGCACCAACAAGATAGACAAGGTTTTGGTCTTTTTCTAAACAAGGGGTTCTACTTCGGGCATTCCGTTTATGGGGGATTATCCAACATCGGCAAGAGTCCATTGATGTCCATCTTGTCAGAATAATCCTCATGATATTGGCCTTTGTTCCAATATCCACACTTATATCCCGGGTGGAAGTCGCTTGGCTTTAGCGTGTTCCCGGTTGGGTCATTCCCTTGGGTGATTATTTTTTCCCACAAGGCAAGCCCTCTAATATAAATAATAGCGAGCTAACATATCCTGTCGTTTACACAACCTTTGTTGAAAAACAAAGGGGAAAACCTCCACAGTATGTCGTGCTCACACTCGCATGCTTTGTTCAATTTTAAGTGCCCAAATCGAAATGTGGAGGCAATCTTTTTGACAAGTTAATATCACTAAAATACTTTTGATTCTCAAGATCGCTATAAAGCGTGAGAGAAGTGCATACGTATTTTAGTGATGTTAATTTGTAAAAAGTTTGCAAAACATAAAAGACACTTGTTCATTTTAACCTTCAAAGCAATGATGAATTCTTTTTAAGCACCAAATAGAAGTGTGAATTTGCCTTGTTCAATTGTTACCTTTCAAACCAAATCTAGTTTGATGGCCTAAAGTTCTTTTTAGCCCCTTGGCAACTTTTGAAAGGAAATTTGATTTGTAAATTTTAAAACCAAATTGAAAAATTAGTGTCCTAAGATCAATAAAATTTATCAAATTCTTTAATGAGTGTTAAAAAAACACTTTAGTGTTTAAAAACACTTTGTAAAACATAAGCATGATAACATAAAATAAAAGTTTGTTTGTTCTTTTTAGAGCCCAAAAGAATTTTAATGTGTCCTAATAGCAAGAAAATAATAAAAAACCTTAAAAAGGGGTTGTCATTCCTCCCAGGAGTGTTTAAAAACACTTAATGACAAATTTCCGAAACTGTGTATTAGTCATTTGTGGTGTAGTAGAGCAAATGTGGCTCAGGATATCAAATGTGGTGCACAGCAGAGCAAATGCGGCTCGAAAAAATAGATGCGGCGCGCAATAAAGCAAATGCAGCTCAGAATATCAAATGTGGCACATGACAGATCAAATATAGCTCAGTAAAAAAGTAACAGCGCAGCAATAGAGAAAATGCGGCTCGCAAAATATAGTGACAACAAATGTGGCGCAACAGAGAGTATTTGTTAGGCAGATGCGACGCATGAGAGAAAATGCGTTGTTTTAAAAGTCAAATGCGGTGCAACAGAGCATATGCGTTGTTTCAGGAGGCAAATGCGGTGCAACAGAGCACATGCATTGTTTCAAATGGAAAATGCATTGCAACAAAGCACATGTGTCGCATAATTTATCATTTGCATCGTTCTGGACCTGCACAAAAAAAAAGGTGCAAAATTTAAAAAAAAAATGTTTTTTAGAACTTCAAGCCCTCCTTCTAGCGCTAAAATGTGAACCCCTAAACCTGCAAATGCACAAAGAAGCCAAACATTGTTAGTGTTAGTTCAAGAATGCATGTAAAGATTTGAGGAATTCCCCATAAAAATCCATTTATTCAAACTTAACTAAGAAATGAAGAACACAAGTAAATTTCAAAAGAAACTCTATCTTAATTAAGCTAATAACATGATGATTCCATGGGGGAATTGGTGCCAATGGATTGTTGCAATTGGCCCTTTCCCAATTCCTAAATGCTTGATTGAATGATAGAAATGGTCAAATCTCCAAAGAGATTTGAGCATAACCTTGTTACAAAATCTCAAATATGGTGGATAATTGGATGAAACTGGCAAAATTAGTTCTTGATTGTAGAGAGTAACTTTGCATATGAGTTGTGGATGAAGATTGAGGAGAAGAGTCTTCAATTTATAGATTTCAAAGGTTGGAAGAAGAGTGAGTTTGAGCAATGTGGGATCATTCAACATCCAATGGCCAAGTGCCACTTGTCAAGATGTGAATGGTTGATGGTTGTGCACATTTTGATCAATGTGCATGATAAATGCCATCAGATTCAAATTTGAATTTGAAAGTTGGCAAGTTTAGAGGGAAGGGAACTGGAGTTAATGTCACTTGGCTCAAGGCTAAGGACATGTAAGAGGCATTAAATGCCTTGTTGGAAGTACCCATTGAATTTGAATTCAAAATAAGGGAATATTCCCTTTTGATGCTTTTTGAGGGAAAATAGAAGAATTAATAAATCAAATTATTTGATTTATTGTGCAACTTGCAAAATCTAGAGGATTTTAGTGAGAGGGATTAACTTAATCAAAGTTTTGATTAATTTAATGAAGAATTAGATGATTTGACCATTTTGACTCAAATAGATGAATTAATTTAAATCAGAATTGATGGTAAATGATTTAATTAAATAAATGATTTGATTTATTTAACTAAGGAGGAATATGTTAGATTAAATCAAATAAGGTTTTAATTTATTTAATTTAATAAGAGGACTTTAGAGAATTTAATCAAATAAAAATATTTATTTAATTAAACAGAGATGTAAGGTCAATTAAATTAAACTGATTAATTTAATTACTGAAAGAGGAAGACTTAATCAAATAAACAATGATTTATTAAATTAAGAGATGAAATGATGAGAGTATGATTTAGGAGGAAATGTCGTTATTAATCAGGATCAGATGTGCCAGATCGAGAATGTACATTTTTCATGTCTATAGAAATCAATCTAATTGTAAATTTTAAATGTAAGGTTACAATGAATATTAAAAATGAGCATTATAAATGAACACTATGTCTATAGGGTCACAGCCAAAGTAAAGTCTTGAAAGACTTTACCTGAAATGTAATCTTGCAATTTGACATGCTCTTTAAAACCTCCTAGCCATTTTACATGCCTAGTAGAACAAACAAATATAATATCAAAAACAAACATGGACAATAGTTATTGAAATAAATCAAAATACATACTAGTTACAGAACAATATATAAAAATAATTGAAACATAGAGCCATTTGAACAAAAAATCCTTAATTATTTGGTGTGTTGACAAACACGTTTACCAATCTGCCCAACCTGAACATTGTAGCACCACCTCTCCTTGTTCTCTCGTGCCTACAAGAAAATATTTACAACCACGAGTAGTCACAACCAGGGCTAGTAACATACAAACATCATACAACATTTGAAATAATGCATGTACAACAACACATAATTAATCAAGTTCAACATATTATAAATTCCATATGTATACCAAGATTTATTCAACTTATATTCATTGTTTCTCATCAACCTTGGATATATAAGGAATGTGCAAAGGATGCCATTGAATGGTCTATAGTATGGAGAGGATATTACTAGGTGAGATTAATTGTGAATGTCGTTGGTTGTTGTCCCTTTTATTTATAAATTTGAATCTGACAATTGAATGCATTCAATCTGATTGTTGTGTTTCAAATTTTAATTTGTAGCTGCCACTTACATAGGTTTTTAGAGATGATATGACTGAATTCTGCATTATATTTAGATTTGATGTTTATTTGGGTAGCCTTATATATCTGTGATTTATTGCATGTGTGTATGCATGCATACAGTCATACAAACATAAGCATACATGTAAACCTTCATAGAAACACAAGCATACAGGCATGCATTCATATAATCATATACATTACAGAAAATCTCTGATATACATTGCAAAGCCAAAAAACCACCTAAATGTGTCACTATTAACATTGCAAGGTAGTAATAGTTCAAGAAATAGTAAAAAACAACACATAATCCCAACAAGACACAAGATGGTACAAACTCTGCGATGGTCTATGGGGGCAGAATCTGTTACTGCCTTGGGCCTATCATAATCGGTGCTCCCACAATGACGGCTTATGAAATTGGTGAGGGACAAGAACCTTGGCACTCTGTCACATGAACTTACTCAACTACTTGGCAGAAATGGCGGTAGTCAGAATGCTAGATCCTTCATCCAAAAAACCATGT